>JAODUP010000044.1:475000-912500 GCA_025642065.1 Paralvinella palmiformis | reverse complement strand
CCGGTATAAATTTCAGTTTTATTTAAATACCACTCATAATCAATTATTTCAGGATATCTTCGTTCTTTTCCCCCGTAATTATCATTACAGAACTTCTAGAATCTTTCCTAAAGACTACATGTTTTATGTGGCTGTTTTAGTTTTTTTTCTAATCAGCTCGGTGTAGCTTTTCTATGAGAGTATTTAACCTTTACATTTCCTTTCAATCATTTGTTAAACATTCTGGTAAATCCGGATCAGGTATTTCAATTATCACAAATAAATTTCACTTTGATGTGAAACTTCTACATATACTAATCACGCCGTTATCATTCTGTAAAAAACACACCTAATATTTTACTGCATTTAATAAATTACGCGATTGTATTAAAATACCTTAATTTTTTTCTGTCCAGCGCTAACGACTAGTCTTTCGGGATCACGGATTCCCATCAGGAGATTAGCTTTCATCACACCGCGCATCTCGCCTGTCTGCCATTCCAGTTCTAATGACGTATCTTTGAGTAATAGAAACATTTAATGAACGTTTATACGACGTGGAAAAGACGTGAGTATATCCGAATTATTAATAAAATTTGTTTGCGCTGTAGATGCGTGAGAAAATGAACACGCTTATTTAGCAACCAAGAAAAAAATGAAATTTCTTTTCGGTTGCTACAGATTCCACATTCTATTGTCTCCGACTCCGCCGTGATGCTTTCAGTTCAGCCATTATAAGAGAATCTTTTTGGAAAAGATGAATTATTTCATATTATACACCAAAATAACTATCAACAAAAAAGAGGATGTTTAATGTCAATTTGAAGATTGTACGAATTATTAGATCAGATATCATCCTCTATATTAGGAAATGTTTCTACATCTTTCGGTTTAATACACTGATGATGAGTGACATCAGAACACCTTTCATTACCTATGTACTACTAAAGTCTGCTTTAATTACTAAAGTTGTTTGAGAGAATATCCTTATTCCACATAAACATACCATATATCATAGTGTTACATCAGAATATATGATAATTAGTCATTAATCCAAACACATTCTTCAACAAACACAATAAAGTTATTATATTCCTCTACAAGAAACTTGTAATATCCATATCAATAAACCAAGTACTATTTTTCTGAATCTTCAGCATCTTTTAAAATTAACAACAGCAGCAGCAACAACACCAACAACAACAACAACATCAATAATAATAATATAATAAAATAATAATAATAATAATAATAATAATAAAAGAATAATTATAATAAAAACTGCAAATAAAACGTACAGTAATAGTTAAAATTATAAACAAAAAGAAGATAAAAAAAACAATGATAATTAGACTCATCACTATAATGATAAAAACCCCTAGGGGGCGTTCCGATATGGCAGGATTCAGAGTGTAGTGTTATGTAAACCTTCAGGTTATGGTCTCGAATCCAGCTCATGCCTGTGTTTGTTGGATACGTTTGCCTAGGGAATCGCCCATCGGCTATATGTCCCAGAGGTAACCAGCGCAGAGGCTGTATGTCCCAGAGGTAACCAGCGCCGAGGCTAATTGTCCCAGAGATAAGCAGCTCCAAGGCTCTATGACCCAGAGGTAACCAGCGCCGAGGCTATATGTCCCAGAAATAATCAGCGCCCAGGCTATATGTCCCAAGGGTAACAAGCGCCGAGGCTATATGTCCCAGGGGTAATCGCTGAGGCTATATGTCCCAGTGATAATCAGCGCCGAGACTATATGTCCCAGAGGTAACCAGCGCCGAGGCTAATTGTCCCAGAGGTAACCAGCGCCGAGGCTATATGTCCCAGAGGTAGCCAGATCTATCTCAACATGAAGCTCCTTGGTGCCTGATCGGGATTGGTTCGCGAGGCTTTGCTAATTAACCAGATCACTGGTGATAGGCCATTCAAGGACGTGTTTATACGTGTATAAAAAGGTTAATGTTACATTTTATTCCATGTTTAATGCGTAACTATTGTACTGGCACCAATAAGGCGGCATGCGTCCTTTTTCCCCTTATACTTCACTGATCGGGTACTGTATCCGGAATTGACTAGACTTCGTTTAGCGGAAACTCCGGTAATTCGTACAGAAATGCATTTAAATAGATATGTTCTACAGATTAGGACAGATCCGTACTATACGATTAGCCACAATTTATACACAAATATTTAAACAAAGAATAATATCATTGCTGAAGGGTAAATTTGTACTCATCGACGACAGAATTTAAAAATAAATAAATAACTTACGAGCTCGCTGTAGTTCTGGTTTATGTCGTTTGTCGTATTCTTTGGGGAAGGCCGCACGTAATTCCCGATCCAGACGTCTGTTTTGGTCGGTTTTGTGTTCTTCTGTAATCTCTCCGACAACTTTACATTTACCCTGAATAACAAATAGGTTCATACCTGTTATACCTGTAGATGATCGATTCTGATATTAGTCAGTCCGTTATCGGAGATTATCCAGGCAAATCAACGCCTACCGCGTAGTGCGCGTGTCTATGACGTTATTTCGATAAAAATGTTACGGTAAATTGTAGGACGGTTTTGTCCAGAGATGTAGCAAAACGTCAACAAATTTCGTGTGTCGTCCGATGAAAATCGTTCATAATTACTAACCGTTTTAATGATGATCAAATTCATCATGAGATCTGAAGCCGGTACGACAACCGTATCTTTGCTGAAATACAAGTAATAATACAATAGAAGTGTCATCTTCTGTACGCGCCCATGACACACCAATCGTCAAAACAGAGAATATTATTACTATTAATTAATTAAATCAGTGCGTCATACATTAAGCCATATTAAGCCGTATACATTCGAACGATTGATTTTTTTTTGTTAATAATTATATTGTAGCGTAGGGATATTTTGCAACTGATGAAGTTACTTTGTGTATTAACTAGTTGACTTACCTATATAGTTTAACGGAATACTCAGCCAAAGGATCGGCTAGCCGTTGACATGGAAAGTGTTCAAACAACTGAAGACTTCTGTTGAATATATATATATATATATATATATATATATATATATATATATATATATATCATAATAACTTCGATATAAACTCTATATTCCAAATATTCAAGTGGGTCATAAAAACCCAAATATTATGATAACAAGTTGAAAACAAAAGATGTTTATAATTAGAAAATGATTATATAATAAAGTTATATCAATATGGACAAATCGTAGCTAAACGCCCGAAACGGTATCGATTACCGTATGTGCGTATGAAAGTATACAGATGCGGATATATGTCGGAGTGCTGAGATTTGTATATTTTCGTCGTTCAGACCCTTTCGTGTACATGTATGTGCATACCGACCCTTCGCATGATATATACTGACCTCAGAAATTCGACGTTTTCGTCCATGATCTTTCGCATTGGCCTTGAGACGACCTCCAAGTAATCCTGAATAGAAAATGATTAAAATAAAATCCAGAGCAAGCCGCCTTCACTTAATCCATATTTATAGCTGTCCGAATCATATTGGCTATGGATATGAACACTTCGGTCAAATAATAATACGCTTCCGTCTCGTGCTCAGTATAGATAACACTATGCGACGACAGTAGTGTGATGGGTTGGATGATGTTGCCCGTTGTCTACTATCATAACAAGGCCTATTTCAGTACGTCAGGAAGCTCGATCATCGTCTGTCTATGTAATGTTGTATAAACACAACCTGATCAACCTCTCGCAATTATACAGCGTCAATAATGATAGTACCCACAACTCACCCATTAATAACTCTGGTATCCATGATACAATACGCAAATGTACGTATATATATATATATATATATATATATATATATACTATTGACATATATATATATCAATAACCTTACTGTGAAATTGGGGCGAGGTAATTCAGTTTAATTTAGTCGCGATTATTCCTGTTTCAGTTTAGATCAATAAACGTTTACCAATTGCCTTCTCCGTGTGAGGCGCAGAGCGTTATGAACATTCACATAATAGGCAGTGTTTGGTTAGCTAAGTTAGTACAATTGTACGATATAAAGCTCAGGTATGTGTAACCTGTATGACGAACATGATTCGAACATTGCTGAGAACTTTGATTGGTTTCCTTTGTTAGTAGCTTTGGCAGGTGTTGTTTGTTTGTTCTGAGATATTCCTGCTTGTTTCCAATAAAACTAACGTCCACCACACCAAAGGTTGTATGTAATACAAGCACGCACGCACGTACGCATGCACACACACACGCACACACAGATATACATTCTCTCACTCACTCTCTCTCTCTCTCTCTGTGTGTGTGTGTGTGTATGTGTGTGTGTGTCCATTTTCGCATTTATAATGATGAATTTCATTAGTAATAATAGCTACACAAACCACGTCCATATATACTTATATTATCAACCAATAAATAATATACCTGATAAATGATAAGACAAATCTATTACCTTGTCACCAAATAGACTTAACAACAAGCCCTCAAGAAGCCATTACTGCTGGAGTACTATATGTAAACAAGTAAAATTGTTGTACTATATAGAAGAATATTTTGTTCCGTTTATCTCTATAGCTATCTCTCTTCTCTCTCTCTCTTCTCTCTCTCTCTATATATATATATATATATATATATATATATATGTGTACGTTTTTATGTAAGTCTTTCTCTTATATGTGTGTCTAGTATGTGTGTTTACGTATAGTTTTACTCACACACTCACATATACACACGCGTGCGCGTACACACACACACGCACTCCTCCCCACACACTTTGTTCTCCCATTCATCGTTTTTATCTGTTTATTTGCTTGTATCTTCTTCATTTTCTCGTACGGAATAAAACTAGTATTAGTGAGACATTATTATTATTATGGCATAACCCAAGACAACCGTATACCAAACCTTTTTAATACTAATATAATATACACGCCTACGTCGAGATCTTAATACAAATCTGACAATTTCGTTCTTATTATCGTCCTGTAAACACTCCAGATGAAGAGGTTTACATAAGATGTTAGAGGTCATTGTAATACTCCACGGATTAAGCGTTATTCGTTCACATGTAAGAGTCATGGAGTTAATGATTTCACGTGGAGCATTAAGTAGTAATTTAAGTCTTCTTGTAAGTCTTTTGCGCCAGTAAGCCTTATAAGCACATAGTTACCAATATATATATATAAATATATATATATATATCGAGGGATAGAAACGGGTGAAAAGGCACAAAGTATAAATCAATATCTGAAATTCGTAGAAGCAGGTTTTCTCACTGAAGCTGTAATGGTGTTGGTGCGAATAGAAAATAAAAATCGATAGTTAACGAAAGTGGGACAAGGCGTAGCCTTTAGAGGTTAGATGGGCACTACCCCGTCTATAATTATGTTAGAAAACCTATAGCTTGTTTGATACGACACACTGAAGTATGTACACCGAATTTGCTAAGTTTTTTACACAATCGATCATTCACAAAGTGACAAAAATGCGTCTAAAATAGAGGAAACGACGAACAGAAAGTTCTCCGAACGACCCACGTTCGGATTGAATCTGTAAGAATTTCGGCCGCCAAAGATTAGGAGAAGGTATTCAGTCTTATTTCAAGTATTATGCACATTGTATAGGCCTACGTGTCGAATTAGCACGTTACAAGCTGCACTATATAATGGTATCACTTCTTACCTCTCTCGATGCTGTTAACAACTCACATTCTGTCCGGCAGATTACAGTACTCTGTCTGGGAAGGTTATCTACGAGCTCCTTATCCTGGAACGTCCACAAACAGATGGTATTTATAAATTGAAGGATCGTCTTTTGTATCAGTAGAGCACCAAGAGATTGGCTTGGTAAGTGCTGAGTGAGTGAGTGAGTGAGTGAGTGAGTGAGTGAGTGAGTGAGTGAGTGAGTGAGTGAGTGAGTGAGTGAGTGACTTCCTAGGAGAATGACATAATCGGACGAAACATCCCGCGAACATGGGCTAACATTGGAATGTGTACCCCGACCTAGAGGTTTCCGATGTCTTGTACTGCGTACTGTGCTATGGGAGTGCTCAATATGTGGTATTGAGACGAGACGTATATTATGACACCCATAATTATGACAATATTTTTCGTCATCAGCAACATTATCATCCGTAATTACCTTTATGAATATTCAGTATTTAGAAGACACTCCTCTCTCTCTCTTCTCTCTCTCTCTATGTACGTGTATGTGTTTTGTTTATGCCCGCGCGCTTTGGCGCGATTAGGTATTCGCAGTACTCTATCTATCTATCTATCTGTGTGTGTGTGTGTGTGTGTGTGTTTGCACGTGTGCACGTGTGCGTGAGGGATGTGTGTGTGTGCGCGCGCGCGTGTGTGTGTTGCTATATAGATTATTACATATGATATATACATCCATCGTTCGGATAGTCTTCCTTTATATTACATTGATCAACATACATACTCCATCTATTGACATCTTTACATAACAGAGTGGAGATGGCCACGCATGACTAAAGCTCTGCGGAACCACTATTTACCGACACCAACAATTGATTGACATTCACTCGAGCAAACGATCGTCCCACATACTGCTAAACCCACAATACTCGTTCAAACGTTAATATATAATTCATGTTCAATGTAACTAACTACAGACAAGAGAAAAGTAATGTTTACATAACGCTACTTACACCAAAAATATCTCCACATGTTAGTTCGTACGTTGACCGGCTGGTGTCGCCACCTACTCCCGCAACACATTCACTGACTAACACTTTACCGGACAATATAATATAATAACCTTCCGGATAATGGCCTCTCTTTATAATAACTTGCTTTGGCTGATACCTGTAGAAAATTTCGCCTTTTGATTAATAGTTGAACACACACACATACACACACACACACACATATATACACACACACACACACACATTGAAGACATTAGTACGAAGCTGTAGATACATTTAATGATAGACAGGCATTTTCACGCTTACTTTTGATAAACAGCGTAGCGACAAAAGTTCAATAAAATCACAACCGTCCAATTACGGAAAGTGGGCAACATTCTCAAGAAGACAAATATCTGTAATAGAAAATAAATATTAATGGCTCATTGTAGTAATTATCTGGGGGAAGGGTGATGTATGTGTGGTATGTGTGTGTGTTCACTCACTCACTCACTCACTCACTCACTCACTCACTCACTCACTCACTATCTCCCTCTCTCTCTCTCTCTGTGTGTGTTTGTGTGCGTGTGTGCGTGCGTGCGTGTGTGCATGCGTGTGTGTGCGTGTGTGTGTGTATTTATTTAATGGGCAGTTATTTATGCCAACATTAGTTGGAATAGGGCCCTTATTATTCCCAAAGTCAATCAACCAGCGCCAATAAGTTACCCGATTTACTGAGTCTTAAATTATCCTTTTGTTGAACCACATTGTACTCTCGACCTGAAGATGATTGATACCTTAATTTGGTTTGAGATGACTCTTAAGATGTCATTTTTTCTAACACAAATGCGTACGCTGTCAGGTTACAAGTGGACACAATCGCGTGATGTATGAAACAATTAGTGTGACTTCCTAAAGTTTCTAATTGTAAGCATACATATAGGTAATAAGTTAGAAATCTCCTGTCATTAGCCAGTCCCATATGCTAATTTAGAAGAATGCAGCTTCGGCAGTTAGCCTGTTATATGGAATCTATTTGTGTTGATGAGTGGTTAAATAAAAGATGCGACCTCGAAGCGAGAATTTGGTTCAAGACTCTTCACTCCGTATGTGTAGCATGTCCACATTAGACGTTGCCTCTCTAACTCACTCACCATCCGTCTTTATCTAACTGTTTCGAACATTTTTATCTCCCACGTTCCATTTCACTCTCCTCCTTTCTGACCGTGATCTCCCGCCCCCCT
Source organism: Paralvinella palmiformis (assembly GCA_025642065.1). Lineage (NCBI taxonomy): Eukaryota > Metazoa > Annelida > Polychaeta > Terebellida > Alvinellidae > Paralvinella > Paralvinella palmiformis. Next base: position 904,626 of record JAODUP010000044.1, on the reverse strand, counting down.
TTCCATATATAAAATAAGCCTAGATCTTTAATTGTGATTCATATAAAAAAGATGAACTTGTCATCGATTTATTACAGAGTTTATTAATTTTCATATTTATCAGTCAAGCGCGACGATGAAGAACCTAAAGAAGCCTAACATCAAAATTTGAAAGCAGCAGCCAAAAAGATGTAGAATATAGCACCATTCACGAAATAGATATTACATCTAAACTTTTACTGTACAGTGGATTTCCTTAAGACAACAATGTCCTCACAAATCCTAATGTTTATGTCGATGCAACAGTTCATCTAAAAGTTTCAAGTGTCCGAAGCTCGTATCAGGTGAAAAAGAAGACAACAGAGATCAAATAAAAGATTCTGGACAGTCTAGGATTTGCTTATTTGAAGCAGACTGTTAATGTGATTATCTCTAGCCTTCATCTATAGCCATTGACGTAACAGTGTATGTTCTGCTATTGTTACCATGCCATCCGATATAAATAATATATAAATGTGTGTTTTATGATGCATTATATACGGTGGTACTGCCTCAGAACATCAACACCTAACCATCCTTTGAAACCTATACCTGAATAAAACTATACATAGATAAATCAATGTGTATGAATCTAAATATACAAAAACATACACTGCCACACATCAATATACATACGCATATATATATATAACTGGGATACTCATCACCCTGTGGATCTCAGGTAATCTGCTTTTCATACGTAACAAATGTATCACGCTCACGAGGATGCGGTTTTATGTAGGCTTCGTACAGAAAGCGGAAGCACATAGAAAAAGTACCATTTGACACCACAACTCGCAGTAAACAAGACGTACGTGTTGTTCAATGATAAGTCAATACATATATTCAAGATGTAAACTACATTAACACAACAATTTATAGTCAACAGCAAATTACTATGTCTCAAAGACGATGTGCCAGAATCAGCTATGTATGTGAATGATTTCATGTGATCACCTCATTTCCTGTTAAAGGACTTGAAGCTCAGTGATAGACATACTCACTCACTCACTCACTCACTCACCCAATCAAGCAATCAGTTGATCAACCAACCAATCAATCAATCAGTTAATCGATAAGTCAATCAATCAACCAATTAATCAATCAGTCAGTCAATCAATCAAACTACCAGTCAATCAATCAATCAATCAATCAATTAGCCAATCATACAATCATATCACCTTTTTACGACCAGAGTTCAACGTCTGTCATGTACTCCGACCAGAATAATGATAATAACAATATAAAAATCATAGACGTATTAAAGTTGTATTTATAGGTCGTTTCTTGGCCAAGAACTATGACATCATGTGACGAAATATCGGTAAATAAACAGCAACAGAAACATGAAGATAATCGATTTTTTCCTTTGTTAACTTCCATACAAAAGGGTCACAAATAGTTATGTGACCTACGAAACTGGTTATCATATAATTGACTAAAATGGCTTTTTCGCATTTTTCAAATGAACCTGTTAAATGTTTATTAAATGTTTATTCTGTTATTTATATGTATGTTTCAATTAAATAAATATAACATGTTTATTAACTGTTTATTAAATAGTTATTTTGTTATTTATTTGTAGGTTTCAATTGAATAAATATAGAAATTTAGGCGATGAGAAAAACAAAAATGTCGCCTGTGAATTAAAAACATTAATTTAATAATAAATTGAATTGCAACAATAAGTTTCTGACTGCCGATTCCTCGAAAATGACACCACAAAATCAAAATGAACTTTCAATCAAAACAAAAGAAGATCAGTTGATGACAGATATATCCGCAACTTGGAAGATAAATAATATTTATGATATTGAAGACGTCAACAACAAACGGATCAATTAATTCTAGAAAATATCAGTTAAGGCAATTTCACATTCTCTTTCATAGCATAACATTTGGTCAAATGATTTTGAACATAAAACAAACTGTAAAAGACGGTTTTTCTTATAGTATGGTCAGCTTTGAATTACGAAAATACCATTCGTGTCGATGTGAGCTATATATATATATATATATATATATATATATATATATATATATATATATATATATATTTATGTTAGTTACCTTCCTGACATCTTCCATTGATCTTTTCTCCGGAGGAATGTATAGAATAGATCTAAGTCTGTGTCCCAAATGTTTCTGAAAACAAACACAAATATACAGATCACCATGGAAACACGACGCGTGCGTAATTTACTGGTATACAAATTCTATAACGCTAAGTACACTTAACCCGTCCGGAAGCTGAATCCTTAACTAGATTGTATAGACATATGCAAAATAGTCAGTAGACGATTGTTAGTTAAATAGAAGCGAAGGTCGACAGAGTGTAGACAAAGCCTAAGACAACACTTTTATACAATAATGTTATGGTTTTAAAAGATTTGATATTATAAAGTACCAAGGTTCTAAAATACTCCGATCGGTTAAATAATTCGATTCTAATCGTCTCCGTAAAATTCAATCAACTGAACGAGGTACTTAGTATAGTATGTAATGTTTACGAATGGGAATGATTAACTGAATCCGAAAACATCTATACATAGATCAAAATATATATATATATATATATATATATATATATATATATATTGGATAAAGAACACCTTAACACATACCACAGGCTTTGATACTCCGGATTCTTTTAGCTGATCCAGATCTAAATTAATAATGCTGAATGGCGTGTTGTCACTGATATGTTCTTCCAGTTCATTCAACATACTTGAGACATTAGACTCGGTGTGTTGTTGTGCGCATCTGTAAACAAGAACAACAAAAACAAATGGGAGATAATTATTAGAATGTGAAATTCAGTTGGAAATATCATAAATCCAAATGGTGATGCATCCGAATCACCTTTTAATAGCCAGACAGAAGCCGACGATGATCCGCAGACCCTTCAGGATCCGGACGAATTTGTCTCCTGGCAATTCTGCAAATTCGCGACGCATTCCGTGTTGTACGTGGTGTAGCTTCTTCCATTCCGGATGACCCGGTTTGCTGCTTTGTCGACGGACTACCTTCGGTTGTACGTGTGATGACACAGATCTATCATTTATCGTACTAATAGAGAATACGTCGCCAACAATTGAGGATCCTTTCTGGATCCCGACGCTTGAAGATCTTGTAGATTCAACGTTTCGCGTGGTCGCCCTGAAATCATCCTCATCACTGGAGTTCTGCCCACCATCTGGACATTCCCAGATTCGGATGATTGGCGTGCTAGCTGTGCTCGGATCAGCCGTCGTCGTCCGGATCCCAATATTAGACGGGATTCGACGAAATGTTCGCTCCCGCTTCTTGGAGTTTCCATGGTTCTTTGACATCACAGCAAACTCTTCCGAGCACTTCTCCATGACGCTGATGTCATCGTTCGACGCGAAACTCGCGTCCTTGGGCGACGTGTGCGGTCTGGTGATGAAACTCACGTGATGCGTCGATGCGACAATATGGCGTCCGGTCGTCTTTCCATTCTCCATGGCAACTGATGTCGGCGTGCGTGCGATGTCAAGTACTGTTGCCTTCATGCTATTGATTCTGAGATGCGACCATCTCGTCTGTTGCTATCGACACTCGCTCCGGACATTGTCACCGATGGGCTCTTCTCATAAGATCGTTATCGTTGTGAATATTCTATCCATTTCACCTGTTTTTATGTCAGAGCTATGTAAGCATTGGCTGATACCGGCCATTCTCCGAACGGAAGATCGCTCGATATGGTCCTTTATAGCTCAGGATGCACATCGTGGGCGCGTGTTACGGGTCGATTGCTGATGGTGTCCACTACTCTCTCTCTCTCTCTCTCTCTCTCTCTCTCTCTCTCTCTCTCTCTCCCAAACTCTAACTAAACTCTTGAGCCATCTATCTCTATCCACGTCAATGATCCGGTTTCTATGTTGTTTGTTTAATATGCAGGTCTAAATATTGATCATCAACTTCGGCTAGTAGGTCTCTCCAGCTTCCGGAAATATCTCGTCCTCGACGCACGTGATCGAAGACAACCCGCTGTCGTCCTGACCTGATCCGGGATGTTTGATCAGTTGAAGCAGGCTGGAGTGTCCACGATGGTTCGGCTACAGAAACGGAGCCGATGGATCGGATCCAGAACGTCGTTTGGTCTGGATGCAGTGGATGTAGAGGTTATCTACTACAGATCCGTCGTAATGTCTCCTCTAACCATGGTTCTGATGGAGGACTTTCTGACGGTAGAACAGATTATGAATACAGTAATAACAATGATAAACAATGGAGCAACAGTGAGAGACCGCCGACAGAGTCAAGCATCGATTTGATGCGTGGGCGCGGGCGCGGGCGCGCGCGCGTGTGTGTTTGTTTGTTTGTTTATTTGTTTGGGTGTGTGCGCGCCGGCATAAATGTGCACTTAGGTATGTTAAAAATATATATATAATAATGTGTGTACCTCTGTTCATTTGTGTTTCATGTGTGTGTGTGTGTGTGTTGTGTGTGTGTGTGTGTGTGTGTGTGTGTGTGTGTGTGTGTGTGTGTGTGCGTACGTGTGTGTGCATACGTGTGTGCTTAGGTGTATGCGCCTATGTGCGAGTATATATATACGCTGCCATCATAATCCCCATAATTAGCTATAACACAAAACAACATCATGTTTCCTCTTCACAAACAAAATCTTCTTTTTTTAGCCAATTATATTTATTATTTGTCTCGGTAGACGTAGAGCGGTGACTATTCCAATTGTTATTACCGTGACAGCTGACTCCACACAATGCCAAGCGGACTGTCGGAAACAACGCAGCTTTGTCTACGAGCCATTTCTAAAACATTTCGGCAAATATTTATTGAAGGCTTTTCTTAATGTGTTGTCCATCGGCCATCGCGCTTCTCGATGGCAGATTCAGCGGCCAACCAAAGAGAAACACGAAGGTTGACAATCGAACTTCGATTCTGACAGAGAACATTAGGCCGGTGGTTGGAAGTTTTTGGTTTAACGAGTAAACTAAGAGAAGACCTAATATTCCTGGCCAGTGGCCAATTCTTAGCGAAGATTATTGCCTATATCGCATCCGTTTGGCGATGTTGGCCAATCGATGACGTAAAAAGACGGCATTGTTCGCCGGCAGAAGTAATAAATCTATATTCATGCCCGATTTGGAACACAAAGGCTAGCACTGGACAACCAACGGCGGAGAGTATTCATTCCCGGGCATACAGCCGCCTCTTGCCGCGTCCATGGTTACCGGAAGATATGAGACAAAGCCAATTGGTTCACCAGTCGTGACATTGGTTCATATCGTCGCTTTGCGGTGTGGAAATGTGCTAAATTATTTAATTTCGCTTGACTGGTCGATAAATTTATCACCCCTTGTGTCCTTAGGGGTCAGTTGATGTCACGATGACGTGACATTTTCATAACTCAATAGGGTCAAAGCATTTAAGAGCATTGCTATTTGTATGTTTGCTAACTCTATTATCTTGGCCATGGCATACCAGTGGGTTCAAATGGTTTAAATGTGTATTTGTTTATATATATATATATATATATATATATATATATATATATATATATATATATATATATAGTGTGTGTGTGTGTGTGTGTGTGTGTGTGTGTGTTGTGTGTGTGTGTTGTGTGTGTGTTGTATGTATGTATGTATGTATGTATGTATGTATGTATGTATGTATGTATGTATGTATGTATATATTATGTATTATGTATTTATGTATTTATGTATGTATATTAGAATCATATTGGGTAAGGCAAGCAGGCAGGCACACCCGGAAAATGATTATTCGTGGAAGTGACGTCATCTTCGCCAAAGGCTGTCTGTGTTCGTGAAATCTCATCAATGTGTAAACGGATATGGTGTCTCGGCGCTTATCAAGACATCGACATATTGATTGACAGAAAACTCCCATGTATATCGTGGAAGAAAGCGTGAATTCTTGGAAACGTCGCTTTATGTATTATATAAAAGATACCCTCCCAAAACAGTTTTGACGAAAGCAATTCGCCGTGTTCTGTTCTGTCCCTTTAAAGTTTGTTCCACCTTCCGGTCACATTGTAAAAGGGTAACGGTAAAGTATGTTTCTTTGCTTGTATCCACGTTTAAATTTATTGCCGCCATATTATTCTGCACACCCACACTCTGTGCTACGGATTGTGCAATACCATTTCATGCGCATTAAATATACTCGGTAATTACGGGCATGTTTATACTTTTATTCAATTGTTGTACAGTTGAAAATATGGTCAATATAATATTACTCTAACTATGCATTTGTTCTGTAATTGAACATATACTTCCAATCATATTTCTCGAATGTTTTGTTTTATTTTGTTGTTTTTATTGTTTAATTAATTAATTCATTCATTCATTCATTCATTCATATATTTACTGAAGTATTACGGTTCGCTTGTTTTTCACTTGCTTTACGTCGCTTCCCCTCTCTCTCTCTCTCTCTCTCTCTCTCTCTCTCTCTCACACACACACACACACACACACACACAATCACAGCTTGTTAAAAATTTGAATATTGAGTAGAAACACGACGAATACCTTTGAAATACAAAGACGGATTATTTTTTAATATTTCGATATAATGTTATATTCTACAAATAGGGAGTACCTGTCAACCTTCAATTGATCTGGCATATCATCGAATGAAGGCACTGAGGTGAATAGCCGATGAAGCTGTAAAATATCCAGGGAATATTAGATTCATTGTTCTGTACAATTCCTTTATTGGTTGTTGCCTTGGAATGACGTCGACCAATCGTACCATAAGGACCGGATTACAGTCGATCTAAATGGTGGATCTTAGATACAGGATTTAACCTATTTAGACTTCAGAAAAGCCTTCAACACTGAGTGACTTAAAAGACCGACGAAGGGGTATTAATGTATGTGATGCTTGTTGAGAAAAGACATCGGTGTTGATGATTGATGTTTTACGACCATTTTGTGCATATGTTGGGCTGAATGGGTAATGAAGCGAAGTCAAAGATGAAACACCCTTCAGATATGCCCACGCCGAGATTCGAACACGGGTGGTAGTGATTTGTGGTCCAACGCACTACCAACTAGACCACTGAGGCACCGGCGACGTAATGGCGTACGACTGACTACCCATCGTTGGCGTGTTAGCTACGTCAACTAACCATAGGGAAAATGTTCGGTAAAGATTACGTAGGAATGAACTATTTAACCTTTCGTGTGTTATTCCGACTGATTAATGAAACAAGGTGATCAAAATATACACTGAACAATCCTGGTATACGTCAATTATGATTGAGTATGTAAATTAGTTTATCCCTGTTTCCAGATCAAAGAGACATATTAAATGTTATTGACAGAAACAAGTCAAATAAAGTAAAAGATGACTGATATTAAATAATCATAAAATGATACTTGACAAACTTGACTGGTGTGGTGTCAGAAGGGTTGTCTTAGAATGGTTTAAGAATTTTATTAATAACAGAACACAATTATTTACAATATAAGAATAAAACAGTAAAAATAACAACCATGTAATGTGGAGTTCCACAAGGATCGGGTCTAAGACCTTTTACTATTTATATTAAATACTAATGATTTACCAAACTGTCTATCTAATATTTGTTGATGATATTACTCGGTGCATATCATCGTCTAACATTCAATAATTCTACATATTGACTAACTCGAATCTCGAAATATTGGAACAATGGTTTGGATCAAAGAAATTTTTTTTAAATATAGGAAAAATTAATTATGTGCTCTTCACGCAAAATAAAGAACAATTTCTAAAAAATTTGAATACACATATTGATTATGATATCAAACAACAACAAATATTTAAATAACTCATACACAATTAAAGTCCAACATGTTGAATAAATACTAACAACAAAGCTTTATCACACCACTTACTAATAATACTATGTTACACAATTTTATTATATTAGTGATATTATATTATTATAATTAATATTAAAATGATGATGGTGATGACGAGGATGATGAATAATATTATTTATTGTCACAATCATTATTATCATAATTAATTACTATTTGTGATATAAATAATTTTTTTAATATCACTATCAGTACTAGTTACGACTCTAACCATCACACATTTTAAATTGGACCACCTTGTGCTGTGTGACTCCTCGGAAACATACTGTTTATGTTTGTTATTATTGTATAATGTTTGTATATATGCGTATATATAACGTATGTTTCTGAATAAATATCTATCTATCAAACTAACTAAAAATCCATGATAGGTCTAACGAGTGTGGAGTAGCACTAGTGTCTCTTGGGCATCCTCGCATGTTTCTTTGGATAAATGCACGTGTGGCATCTGCTTTGCGGGCTGTGCTGTGGATGTGCTTCTGCCAGCTAAGCTTATTGTGCAGTTCCACGCCAAGGTATTTGGCAACGTTTGTTGTTTATCAAGGTATGACCATGGATAATGTAGTCCTCCTAAATGGCATTGTGTTTGTTGGTGACTCGCAATATGTGACACCTTTCTGGGTGAAATTCCATTAGCCATTTTTTCCCCCAGCATTGTAGGGTGTTGGGTTAGTCTAGAAGAAAGTCTGAATCAGTTGGGCTCTCTATCTTTCGATAGAGGATACAATCATCCGCAAACACCCACCCTAACGCATGAAGTGACGCCTTGGAGAAGGTATTTAATGAACATTAAGAACAGCAGTGGTCCCGGTACTGTTCCTCTCGAAACCATCCTTAGGATATTTCTATAATCCGTTGGAAGCAATCAAACAAATAAATTACGATAGCAATAGCTAATTATGCCCTTGAGCAGAGACATTGACCAGAGAATACTTTCACAACTACAGTGTCTCAGCCTGGTGAAAGACCAAGGAACTAGCTAATTTTTGCATGAATAAATGATCTATATTCACTAGGGGCGCTATCGATCAGATCTCGTTTTCTGCGTTATGTAGAGCGAGATTACATTGATGGCGGCCAAAACAAGTTTTGGAGTGTCAGATAAGTAAAATATTTACTCTATTAATGTATCTACGTTTAGAGCCACTGAATAATCATATGTAAAATAAATATGGTGAAGAAGAAAAGCAAATCGACCAAAAAACTGAGAAAGCGAGGTAAATATATCGCCAGTTGAACATCATGTTTTTGTTGACAAGCATAAACTTGTTTCTTCAGTTCTAGATCTAGATTAGTAGATAGACTACTTCTACTAGTCTAGACTCTAGTACTAGCTAGATCTACTAAGCTAGTTCTAGGAGTAGCAGTGGAGTAGTAGGACTAGATCTGACTAATTATAAATTTATATAGACCTCTACTAACAAATAGTGAATACTGTCACACTGCGACTGTCATCACCTGACAATCATCACAATGACAATGTTACTAATTCTGGTGTATGTTGGGTTGGACCACTGATCACGGTGTATCATTATATGTCTAACTCAGCCATGTATTGAATTCGGTTGCCTAGAATAAAACAGGAGGAAACACCAGGCTCAGACCTACGCCCGGTGCTGCCACCTGTTAATCTGAGCACGAGTGAGTTATAAACTTGCATATATTTAATCAATGAATATTTTGAGTCAATTGTCAGAGTAAACAAACAAGTACTGTTGGCTCTGTTGCCACACAAGCACATCACCACCATTTTCCAGACATTGACCGAGATCCCTGACCTGGTCCCCGCCCTCACAGTCTGAACCCAGTGGATTGAGGGCACCGTTTTTACCCCAGGACTGGTCAGCAAAAAATTTGGAGAAGGTGGCTCCACCATGCGATCACATAGGTCATTACACGGCTGTCGGGTGTGTTGGAGAACGTGGCATCGCCAAGCGATCACATATGATATTACATGGCGGTCGAATTCATTTGGCGGCCGAGTTCGATGGTGACTCTAATTCTGAGTGTGTATTACTGCAAGACTTAAAGACTATATAGTGTTAGGCCATTTCAAGTAAATCTTTATGAGTGGTTCATCCCCTGTGGTGGGCCTGGCCTGGCCCAGGGTGGGAAAAAAATTATAGTAGCAGACCTGATATTTATTGTGGAGTGACCTGTGGTGACATTTATTTTAATCAATGCAATCGACATACATGATTATTATATCCTACTAGCTTTCCAAATAATGCTTAATTCATCAAATAATGATAAAAGATTGTGTAACCCAAATATACACATAATTGTCACAAGCTATAGTATTGACAAACCGTATATGAAGTCACTGACCTAGAAGTAATTAAACATATTGTCAATTACTACTGAACCTTTGATGGTACGTTTTCGTCACTAACGCGGCAATAACCAAGACAATGTTAATTACCGGTATATGATGTCAGTTAGTAACTATAACTCTCTATTGAAAATAAATTAATTAATCAGTAATTATCCCGTTATTAGTATAAATATGCCCATACAAAATATGTTATTTAATGGGAGCATCTTGGGTACGGGATGTCTTGGGTACGAGTTGTCATTTTACCGGCACTGCCTTCATGAAATATGCTACTGAGTCAAACAACATTCTACAAATAAATATTGATTTTCATTACAAAGCCATTTATCAACTTGTTTCACTTCTATTTTCACTCCATGACTGCATGAGTTTAAATAAAAATGACGATTGATGTCCGTTTGCATCTAGACTAGATCTAGTCACTATAGTATAGAGTCTAGACGGCTGCTAAGACACTGAACATTTTTCTCCAGATGACTAGATTTCTTGACACTGAAATAGCACCGGCCATTAAGCCAACCCCCCAAAATAAGGGGTCAAAATGTTGACACCAAGTCTCGGCTTAATGGCTGGGACCTATGGTATTCCATTATGCAAACAATGCCCAATGATTTTGTTAAAACTGGGTTACAGATATACTTCTAATGATCTATTGTAAAACAATACATACTAGCAACATTTGATTCCTACAGTGTTCTCCTAACTTCAATATGAGACAGATTTGCAGGGCAGAAGCATCAGCCTGGGGATTATTGTCACCTACTTCAATATGGGGTGGGCTGATTGCAGGCCAAAAGGATCAATCTGTGCCGAAGACCTAGTGTGGGTTGGTGTCACTGTGTGTGAATATAACGTGGCTCAAATTTTGAAATAACAAAAGAGTAGTTATACTTAGCAGACATGGGGCTATTCAATTCCGGAATTGGAATTGAATGGCAATTCCGGAATTGGAATTGATTATTTAAAAAAAATTAATTGGAATTGAGAAATTTGGAATTTGAAGTTTCCTACAAAAAATTTAATAGAAAAAAATTAATATACCATTTTTATAGACCTCTACTAACAAATAGTGAATACTGTCACACTGCGACTTACATATGGTGTTACCAATATACTGGAACCATAATGATCCAGAGCTTTGGTTTAGTACCCAGCAGGATTGTGAAAGTAAATACAGGGTCTGACCCCTGCTGGGCAGAGCTAAGCAAATACATTCGTTTCAAGGCTCCTACTGGGCAGTGGAATATAAACCCACCTTTGATGATTAGAAAATATACTCTTACATGGGGATGCACCTAAAACTATGATCCACCAGGTGATATAATACCTCTTTAGCTAAAAGCGCCTTGTGGTTAGGCTTGTGCTAATTTTAACATGTTAACACTTACATGTGCTGTTACCAATATACTGGAACCAAATTGATCCAGAACTTTGGTTCCTTTTATATATATATATATATATATATATATATATACACATATATATAATATGCACACTGATTGTGGCACCGCACATATAACCAATTAAAATGGTCTGGATACCTTGGGCTTCACACGCAACACGGTGACACCACCACATAGCATGCCTATAATCTATATAGAGATATTGCTATTTAGGAATTTACCCAGTTCAATGTTTAGAACAGGAAAAATTTAATTAAATCCACAAATTAATTTACCATTTAATTTTTTAATTCAGAAATATTTCTTCCATTACAATCCTAATTGGAATATAAACTACTTGGAGTATGTAATCTAAGTAGGTACTCGGAGTATCCACTCATGGTAAAAAATATTAGGCAAAAAAAAGAGTCAGAATTGGAATTGAAAATTTTGGAATTGAATTGGAATTGATAAATTTGAGGTGGAATTGGAATTGACCTTTACCCTGTACACAACAGTTAAAATCCTGACACTCTGCACATGTACAATACTAGCAGACTTAACTTAGCCAAACTATGACCTACTGCTGAAAAAGTTATTAAAGTACTCTATGTTTGTCACAGACTACAGTATGTAATATTAAGTTACTGTTTCTCTAGCACTAATATTTTACAAATGTAGAAATTAAATAAAATTTGACATTTAATTATAGCCATACATTTGGACACTGCTTTCACTGTATAATAGAATTGTTAACTGTATAATCATAATTAACAGTAATGATTACTTTTTAGTTATTCACAAACTCTGAGTCTATACACATGCACTAGTTTTCCGGGATTACTGCAGCTGGGTAGAGTTCATGAAGTACAAACAAGAAAATAAACTGTATTGTTCAGGCCTGATAATTTTCTGTGCATTTCAGAGAATTTGAATTGATTATTTAAAAAAATGGAATTGATATTTCCTACAAAAACAAAATCCACAAATTAATTTGCCATTTAATTTTTTATTTCAAAAAGATTTCTTCCACGACAATCCTACTTGAAATATAAACTACTCAGAGTAGATACTTGGAGTATCTACTCATAGTAAAAAGTAGTAGGAAAAAACAGAATTGATAAATTTGATGTGGTATTTAAATAGATTAAATGGAATTGACCCCGTATCTGTTTTATTGTATGTGTATGTTTGGGGATGATCTTTATACTTCATCATGTAGTCTACACCATTCTTGAAGGTGGGTGTTTTGCCCCAGTATCTATATTAATGAACTGAAGAGAATCTAAAAATGTGTTGAATCATTAACCGAAATGTCTTCCGAAATGAAATAACATGTTAGCAAAGAATTTTAGCTTACTATCCTCTCTTAATTTGTTGTCTTATGGTGCATATTAAGTTCCTATGTCCTTTTTTTGTCAGCTGCACATTGGTTATCCATTTTTATGAAGGCATAAACTTTCTTAAATGGGAGGAATCTGTTTCAGTAATACTAAATAACAACCTTTTATGATACATGTGATCATTTAATAATATATTTTGTGTGCGGAATTCAAGCCATGTCTATATATAGACATAAGAAGTCCAGATGTCTATAAATATAAGTTAAAAATATATAAGTTTTATAATAATTAAACATGCTTTTGCTCACTGTAACTAGCTATAGCCTAGGCTTATTTATATCAGGTAGCAAACAATGAAACTCTACGCAATGCCTGTATTTACTAAACAGATTTAATTTAGTTTGCTTGTAACTTGTTGAAGTTTGGGGGGGGGGGTAGAGACCCCTGGCTGTCGCCTATTGGGAACAGCCACCAGGTGTTGACTTCTGTTATTGTGACGATTGGCGAACTAGGAGTTGTTTAACATGGTGGCACCTCCATTTACTATAAAAGTCACTTTCGGAGGAGAAAAAACCTTACCGGTTGCCTGGTTGGACTAAAACCTCCTCTCCTACTATAATATCGCGGCTGGGAATTTAGTTTGTTTATATGTGTGTGTGTGTGTGTGTGTTTCAGCAGTTTAAAATAATTGTTTACTTGATTAATTGCAGTCAGCTGTTTTTCATGGGAATGGAAGTTGAAGAGATTAATGTGTCCTATAGTCCAAAATAATATAGTTTAGTCAACTACAGTATACATACATACACACACACATATATATATATATATATATATATATATATATATTTAATTGTGACTTGTTAGTGCATGCATAGGTGTGTTAACATACATATTCTTAGCATGTGTATGCAAGATTAATGATATTCCTGTGATTATGTTTATTTCAGCCAGTTCCTGGACTGAGGATGATGTAAAGGCATCAACCAGTCTACCACCACAAGTAGAGGGTCAGCTAAGATTTTACCTCAAGTTATCAGTAACACAGATACTCTGGCTTATACCATCACCACCAGAGGTCACTCATGCTCGGATACGATGGTGGGGAGAGTCTGGAGAGGGTACACTGTTCAGGTATCATGAGTTTTTACCTATTTTGCCCAGGATTCTTTTATACTGCTGGTGGTTTTGCCTCTGTGATCACAAATATTGTTTGGGGTATTGCACTTTGCAGGGTATTACTGCTAAAAATTATACCCCACACAAAAAAACATATTTTCAAGCACTTGACATCTCAGTTTGTTTTTATTTTTAGCAGAATAACAAAAAATCCCTTATCAATCACTCGGGCGCCTCCTTGGCCTAACTGGTAGTGCAGTTGGCCACATATCTATAACACCTGGGTTCAATGTCAGAAGGGTGTTTCATCTTTTTCTTTGCTCCATTATGCTTGGAGGTTGATTGGCCCATTTAGCCTACCTTGTGCACAAAAGTGACCGTAAAACAGCAACATTTTTTACCTTATCAATCACTCGGTATCCTTCTGTCAAACTCCTCATTAAAGGTTGTTAACTATTCCTCCTTGAATTTATTTTCTTCAGTTACATGAGATATCATTTTCTTTCATGAATCATCATTTAACATGGTGTCATCTGACCGCTTGTGATCCTAGCCAACTATTATCTGAGTGTTACTGAAGGACCCAGCCGCTGGTTTCCTGGCTACTTTACAGTTTATGATGGTTATGATCTTAGTTCGTAGAATCAAACAGTCTCAACTCTGGTGACAGATTTGCACGGATTTCAATGTTTAATGCTGTTGGTGTCACATCAACTGCATGTCATTGTTTACAAAACTGACTATACATATTAGTGATATTACAATTTAATAAGATGTCAGAGCATAGCCAGTTTGTACTCTAATAGTAATTAATTTATTAATGTTTACAATTACCTCTAATCACTACTTGCATACTAGTTTGGCTTCATCATTAATGTCATAGTTATGAGTCAACTGGGATAAAGAGTGTAAATTCTATTTGAGAAGCATTCTTGTCAAATTATATTAATTCATAGAGTGCACCATGGTCGTAACTATGTGATATTTTTTAATGATAATGTGGCAGTGAGTCAGTATCAAGTGCGACTGTTTTCTGGTCTCAGTTTTATGTCTTTGAATGGTGTATATTTTAGTAAGGTTTATTAGTTGAGTAGTGCTATTTTATGTAACTGTACCTAACACCAGTGAAGTCAGCATTATCCTAAACTTTCTATAAATTAATTTTGGATCAACACATTTTTCAATAGTTTAAAATCCACCGGTTTGTAAACAACTCCCAAATATCTTTTGAAATGAGTGTGGTTGGAAACTTGGATACTGATAAGTGATAAAAAGAAACTGTACTTTAAAGTATTTCAACACACACATTTTTTACATTTGTTTGAATATATGCGACAACAAAATGACACTATTGGTTTTATGGCTGTTTTCCCCTCTTATAAGGAACTTGACCAGAGGCTTCCTACACCAGTCTTCTCTATCTTACCCAAGATTCAGCCCATTCTCTCTCCTATCCTTCCTTGCCACCTGATTCCATTTCATCCTTGGCCTTCCTCTACCTCTCACACAATCTGCCTCATACAACACATTTCTCTTGACCCAGTCAACATCATCCTTCCCAGCCACCTCAAATGATTCCTGTTAACAACTTCAGTCACTAGTTCAGTCCTCATTCTCTCCCTCAGCTCTATACCTGACAGCTTATTCCTCAGAGACACAGTGCACATCAATTGGAGCATTTTCATGTCTGTCTGCTCATATCATCTTAGCTGCTCTGCATTCGTAAGTCAAGTCCTCAGATGTGTCATATAGTCCTTCTTTTTTAACTTCAGTGACACATGCACAACACACTCTCACCACTGGTGCTAAATTTGCTCCTCCACTCAGCATATCCCTCATATAACAGAATTTATGTAATTTATATATATATCAGATATGCACACTGACTGTGGCACACTAGGTAAGCAGTTAACCAATTAAAATGGTGGGCGCCTCTGTGGTCTAGTTGGTAGCGTGCTGGATCACAGATCACTACCACCCGAGTTTGAACTTCGGCGTGCGTATACCTTTGGAGGTTGCTCAGCCCATTTAGCCTACCATGTGCTCAAAAGTGGCCGTAAAACATCAATCATCATCAACCAATTAAAATAGTTTGGATACCATGGGCTCCACCCACAACACTTTGACACCACCACATAGCATGTGTTCCACACAAAAGCATCTCCACTGTATCCCCAAACTTGAACATTCTTTCACCTTTTGCAGTTTCTGTTCATAAGCCAAACCCTTCATGCACTCCTTCATACTTATCATTCTCTTGTCCAACATACCCATTCAAGATCACCATCTTAGCATTGTTTGTCAGTCTACCAAGTCACATACAGTATTCCAGAATCCTTCTCTAGTTGGCTTCATCTAATTTGTAGCATGTTGCCCAAGGTCACATTGATCAGATCACCTTCAACATCATCAGACATTCATTCACATGCTTCATTTCAACCACCTCGTCCACAAAATCCTCTGACACCAATACACCCACAGTATGATTTACATCTAGACATGCTTGGCACATAAACTTGTATTGGCAACTCTTTCCTGTCAAGATCTTTGTATTTCCACCCTTCCATCATCTCTCCTCTACACTCCATGCTCCACTTCACCAGGACCTACACCACTTCACCCAGACCTTGCTGTCATACTCCATACATTCCATGAGCCAAATTTTCAATTACACTAGGAGTTCCACTTGGAAGATCAGGCACATTGCCACCATACTAGGGATTTTCCCCATCCATGCTCCCCTCAGGTCCCACATCCTTAGTTTTCGAGAAGGGAGATGAAGATCCCCACATGATACTTTGGGCTGTATCTTGCCCATTAATGTAGGCTGACATGATTACGCATGATGTCCTTCCTGGTGCCAACTTTATTTGTCAGGGAAGGCCCCATAGCTTTTAGCTGAAAAGCCTTGACCACAAGGCAGTAGGAATATCTTTGACCTGTCGAAGGTCAAGGATATCATTTGTGAACTAATTCTGAAGAAACAATAAAATGGTTTTAAAAACATGTTTTGTTTGTTCCAGGCCAGCTGATGTAAAGAACAAAGTTAAAGGTGTCAGTAAAACAACTGCAAGATTTCCAATAAGATCAGGACCCAAACAGCTTGCTGCTTATCTCAATGGTAAGGTTTTTTTTGTAGAACCAAAAAATAATGATATTTATTTTAAATCTTTATACCCTCACTTTTATAAAATAGATATTCATTTACGCCTTGATGTGTATATGTGTAACATTATGTGTACACACTTTCTAATAATTATTGTATAACACAATGTATTTCAGATATGAATGGTTTACTAATTGAGATTCTAAGTGGTCCATTATTGATACCAGTTGCACGAGTACAGATTGATCACATCGGCAGTTTGGCTCCAAACAGACCTATAAATGGGTAAGTACTGAAGAAGTGTGCTGTTAAATAATTTAATGTCATATAAATTCATGTGTTAATACCGTTAAACCTCCTGATTTAAAATCTAGTTAGCACATACACTAGAACACTGTACCCTATTTGTTGTGTCATATTTGCTGTCAATGTGTTGAAAATGTTCTCATATATTCAATGTTTTCAGGTTCTTTCCTGCGTTTTCTGCTGATTCTGAAAAAGTTGCTGAGTTACAGGTGTCTGTTGTATTAGAATCCTTAATGGGTAGGTAGAAACAATTTGTTTGTGTTAATAGGTTAATACCTTTTAGCCTGATAACCGAGCTAAGATGTTATTATTGAATTACTGTATATACTCTGGTATAAGTCGCATTGGCATTTAAGACGCACCTATTTCTAGGACCAATAAGCTCCCTGGAGTCATGCAATGTTTCAAGATCAATTTGTTAGGTAATAACTACGGAATGATTCATTGTTCATCAACTGTTTTGTTTTCATTCTGATAGTGCCAATTATGGCTTCCCTCCTCTTCGTACCTTCTTTGCTCATGGCATCTCAGTCAAGTGCTGCTTTTCGCCAGTCTCGCACTTACTTTGAAAATTTGAGTTCCCTAGCCATCTGCCTGTTGTTATTACAATTGTTAGCATACTGCACAACTTTCAGTTTAAACTCTGTGTCATATGCACATCGGTTTTGCTTTAGATTTGCAGACATAGTCATTGGGCAAATATAACAAGTATATGAAGTTATGAAAAATAATATCTCATTTATAGTATTACATTTCTGTGATACCATTTGAAGAGTGAGTACATTCATATTAGTGTTTACTGTAATAATTTTCCTTTGGTGTGGTTTCTATGGTCATTCTTTGATTGGAATCTTCATTTCACCAAACATTAAATAGGTAAACTAAATGTTTACCATTTTGTTTAATTACACACACTCACCTATTTTGATAGTAATGACACGTCTTTGTGATCATGTCACTAATTAGTGCATCAGATTAAATAATCATGGCAGTTATCATGATTGAGTTTGGCTTCGAAAGACAACAGTGAAAATAAACTTAATAAAAGTTTTGTTTTGTTCATATTTTCATTATTAAAGTTGAGAAAAAAATACTTTTGTATTTTCCCCTAAATTATGCCAAATATACATTTCCTTTTAGTCTCACATGTTGCAAATAACCTTTTTTTCTATTTTGTTATACACTCATTTACTCAAATGAAGCAGTCAGACTTTCATTTAAATTTATTAATATAATGATAATCATCTCTGCTTTAAATTGATCTGTGCGTCAAAATTTAAAAGCTTAGAATATACCATTGATCTATACGTATTAGCAGGGTGCTAAGCCCAAATTGTTTAATACTTACCCAGTCTTTAACTTGTAATTTTCACCTATACCCAGTAACACATGGTTAAATTTGATCGGAATCTTCATTTCACCAAAAATATTAAATAGGTAAACTAAGTGTTCTGTTATATAGATCTATGAAATATAATTTTGAATAACTGTATACATGGCATACCCATGCCATCTTATTTCCTACTTGTTCTATTTTTCTTTAGCTTTTTTAATTTATAATTGACCAATTCAATTTATGATGACCTTTTGGATTTTTTTCTTTTATAATAAAATGGTCTGGACAGAAGGAACATTTTTTACAGGCTTAACAATATTATTGCGGGGAACATTTTGTTTAAACAAAAAATTATTAGTGACAACTGCTAATCAATTAGGAAATTGATTAGCAATTGTGTAGTTTGTGTAGCAATATTTTATGGCAAGTTAGAATTAGTCATACGTTTTTGCAAATACATGTACATTACTGTGTTATATAATATAGGAACTGATCTAACTTAAAATAATTACAGCAAAGCATTGTATGCAACTTCAGTTTTATTTGACATGACCTCCATCTTGTCACTATTATTAAAGAATGTCACTTGAGCAAACACTGTTGCATTTTCATGAGTAAATCAGAGTAGATATGATAGATCTAGTGTGTTTCCCTGTCGTTTTTCAAATATTTGTTAACAATACATTATCATTATATGGCAGATATAAGTCACAGTAGTTAAATATCAGAATAATTTTATTAACTAAATCAACAAACGTAAATGATAAGATAGACACTAACTCAGCCATTATCGTTTCAAAAACAGATGCACATACATCATCATGTACGTTTAGGCTATTGGTCTAAACATATGGCTCGCGTATGTGTAGACACTTTGTATTCCCCCACAGCATCTCTGGACTAAATACAATGCCAGATATTGGTTCACGATTTTACGCGATGGGTTTTAGGATTGCTTAGCAATCCGTATAACCTGTATATCGATTTCCAACACAATACTGAACAAAATGATCAATGTACCAGTAATAATAATAACAACTATGTTTTAGGTGTATAGCTGTATGTTTAAAAATATAGAAAACTCTCAGGTGCAGATAAATATAATAGATCTAGTTTAGATGTAATTTGTTTACATCAGAAATTACACAAGTCTTCAGTTTACATACACAAAGTTTCTTTTTCTAAAGTTACAGTTTAAATGTAATGTATTTGATTTTTTACAGCTTCTTATGACAGTCAGTCATCTGTACCTACAACTGATATGAGTCTAGATATACATGGTGAATCCACTGAGCCCCAAGGTGTTTATCATCATAAAGCAGTCCCACAGACAAGACCAGCTCTGTATAGTTCAGCTGATGATCCATTTCAGTCTCCAGACAAACATAAGGTATCTATATCTTTACGCTGTTAGCATGTTTATTTGTAAATGTGAAATATTGTGTGTTGTTTATTTGTGGCTTTGTTCTGTACTTTTATTTTAAACTAGATTTATCATGTCTTTCCTTAACAAGTTTTCACTATATTTATATTTATTGTCAAAAATTGCCTCAACAATTACCAATACTGTTTTATTCATGTGGCAGTTATTAATTTTAATTATTTCTTGTCTTGCATTAGCTAATTCCCACCTGTTTTGTTTTCTGTCCCTTCTATCTGATGGTTTTTTAACTGTATTTCTTGTCAAGTTGGTATCTAATTGCTGTGGGCTGCTTTTATAAGCTGGTGACCTTATCTAACAATGTTACAGGTCTAATATGCTTAATAATCAGTTAATGGTGATAGCTGTAACTTGTGCTGCTGATTGCACGTACCCCCATCAGATGAAAGCTAAATCTATATCACATGGTTTAACTGATGTGATGTATGGTATGGCACTCATTAGTCACCAATTACAGGTTCACAAACAGTCTGGAGTTGGTTATAGCCAGGTGGAGACTAGTACCTCAAATCCGTCCTATCCTCATTCAAGTCAACATGATGAGAATCTCAGAAATACAATGGACTCTAATGCCAGCACACTGAAGGGTATTAGCTCACTCCAGTCCGAAGCCATGTCTAGTGGTGTTGAGGACAAGGTGATTTCTGGATCTTCCATTGAGAAGAAGACCATTAGTGGTTGGGAATCCTCAGATCTGAAAGGTCAGTGAAAAAAGAATTGGCAAACATTGGGAGCTGATAGTGGTCATGATATCCTTTCACACTTGTTGATGTTATATATATATATATAATGTGATTAGCCATCAATAGAATGTCAACCTGATGTCCTCTCTCACTTGTTGTTGTTTTATATAATTTGATTACTTATCAATAAAAGGTCATTATAACATATTCTAAGCAAATGACAGAACACAAGATGTTGACTTTTCACAGCTTTAGCCGGAATTGCTTTTATTAGGTCAATAAAACCAGGTCATACAGACATAACAATAATTCAGTTTTTAAATTACGTTTCTTGTGGTAATATATTACACTGCTTTCCCATTTTTAAACAAGTTGATTATTTTCTGTCTTTTTGTACAACTCGGTAGCAAATACACCAAATAGTTTTACTAATTAACTTCTGTACTGATTTTCGTTCCCTAACTGATCATCTCAAAGGAGAAATAGAAGTTTTCTGCTCCATAAGAATTTGATCAGGTTCACTTGTATCATTTCCATTATTGACGTTATCAACAGTCTGATACAAAAACTAGGGTGTTTTGTTCAGAATTTACACTAGTTGCAGTATTATCCACTAAACTGTCATTTACAGTTGTTGACAAACTGTTTTTAGAATCAGAAACTGGGAGGAAAATGGTCAGTTCTTGTGAATCAGAGATGCTTGCCTCCTCAAAAACTTTAACAAGGCGATCTGCATGAACTAATTTTCTTTCAGAACCTATTTTCACAACATAATTTCTAGATTCCTTAACCTCAGTTATAGAACTAAATAACCATTTGTTTGTTCTTGATTGTGCTCTTTTGTTTTTCACTTTCACCACATCGCCAACATCAAACATTCTCTCACCTTCTCTAGTTCTATCAAACTGAACTTTCTGAAATTCCTGCTTTTTGTTGACTAACGTAGTCAGATCTGGTTGAAACAAATTTAGCTTTATCCTCAGTTATCGCTTCATGAGCAACTCAGCTGGACTAAGCCCTGTGGTACCATGAGGTAATAGGAAATTTGTAATTCTGTGTTTCAGTGGATGCTCACTGTTACTTTCTAGAACCTGTTTGGTGAAACTTTCCTTAAATAATCTCACTGCCATTTTGTATCATAAATTCCTTAAATTCATGGGCAATGAACTGTGGTCCGTTATCGAGCAAACCACGCTGGGCAAAAATCAATCTCAACTGATGAAGAGTTTTGTCTGTTGCATAGACTAAACTTCTACCCACTTTGAGTAACTATCGACAAGAAAAAGAAAGTAATGTTTCTTATCTTCACAAAAATCAATGTGGACTCTTTGAAAAGGATGCTTTAGGTAAACCCATGGGTGTGAAGGTAGCTTTGTAGGAATAGCTCTAACTCTTTAATATACAGCCCATCCTCTAACTTTCATTTGTGTGTGTGTGTGCACTACTTGTAATAAGCACCTAAACAATTGATTAATAATCATGATGATTTTGTAATACCAACCGTTATCTCAGTAGACACTGAATAATGGAGAAGTTTGATGTTTATATTTCAGGTCCAGCTTCATCAGGGACATCTGTTGATATAGTATCTGCTCTAATAGAAAAAGGTTCAAAGCTCAGAGAAGCTATGATTATATCAACATTAGACTCTCATGATGTACAGAGAACTGACTATCTGTCAGGAAACCCTCTTACACCAAAGTGAGTAGAACCATTGGAATATTGGTTAATAACTGTGTATTCTCCAACTAGTGTTCTTCAGCAGAAGGTTTCGGTGATTGTGTACTATGTGTGCTATGTTGCAGACTCCCCAGATTGTAGGATACAAACTTGTATGTGCCTGTTGGATGTTTCATCTGTCAGTGAAAATCTTCAGTTTGATACTTTGCTTATAACCTAAATTTTGTGAAGAAATTTTTATAAGTTAAGGTGTTGGATTGTGATGCAGGAATAGTTTATCAACAAACAATTATGACAGAGTAATAAGTTAGAATTACTATGAATATTTCAGTAATCCAGTTTTTAGTATATTATATTATAATTATATCAATTACTTTTGCATTTTCCAGCAGCTACAGTGGTTAATTCAACATCTATTATGCTTACAGTATATACTATATATATTCATAAATAATCAATTAATTAATTTAAGATTGGACCAAAATAAAGAGAACATTAATTAATTAAAAATAATCCAATAAAACATTATCTGTTAATGGGATTAACAGTGTTAACTTCACATATATTTTACAAAAAGTGATAATGCTTCAAAATGCATCAATAAAACACCAAATTGCTATATGATAATTTGTTATATATATATATATATATATATGTATATATATATATATATGTGCATATATGTTTTTTCATTCATTCATTTTTTTTCATTTCATTTATTAAGCCCTCAATACATGATAATTTAATTTATAATATTACATTAATTAAAAAACATTATATAAAATTATTCAGTCATAATATCACTATTTGAATAGAGGACAGGTGTATTAAATAAATGGCATTAATGTCAAATTAACAACATAACAATTGTTAGTATTATTCCTCAATAAAAGCTGATGAATACATCAGGTGCATCATAATGTGTCTTTATAATAATGTGAACACAGCTTTGTATGACTAGACCTATAGATATATTAGTATCTTTTGTGAATGGCTTCACTAAGGTGATTGACACTACACATGTGCCTGCAACTATGACCTATAAACTCCAGTTCAGATTAAAACTAACTGACTACAGCTATGACACAATATTCTAATTTAAACTGGCCAAAACTATAATGCAGCACAAACTAAGCTACCCGCAACCAGCCAACTGAAGCACTTAGTTAAGTGAAAACATGGAATGGTACCTAAGAACCAGTATAAGAAATATTAAAACTTGGATCAATTGTCACATTTATATCTTTTCTAAAACTCAGAAGGTATTTTAATTATTATGTTTGAAAGAATAGACCATGATTGAAAATAAAAAGAATATATATCCAAGAATATATATGCATATCCACTTTTTTCATGATTGAAATTTCTCTTATTTTCAGAATTGCTTCGAAGGGTGATTTGTTCAGGGAGATTCTGAAGCCTGCTCTGGAGTCAGAGGCTGAAAAATCTGACTTAGCCAACTCAGTTCATGTTGAACAAACAACTGTTGACTTGGTACTTGATAATCACATTACTGATACAGAGTTTAAAGTAAGTGTGAATGAATTTCTAGTCTTAAGTGTAATAGTAATTTTGTTATGCCATATAGTTTTGAACATATGCTGTGTGAGGGTTGGTTCTTGAGTATATCATGTGATTTAAAATTTATTTAATATGTACTGATTTGCAAACTTTGCTTGTGAGTAAAATAAAATTGTATGTTTATGAAAATTCCACACATCTCATGTTGATGTCAAGATGAAAACCAGTATCAGTGATCAAAATCATGTTTGCAAATTTCACTCTTTCTGGATTTTCTTTGTGTATGTCAGAACTTATGGTATTAGGTAACAAGTAAACTATGCCAAATACAAAACAATAATCATAGAAACATTGCTATATGTTTGCTGAAGGTTGGTGTAGTTTTCAGTTATGTCCCTAGGATGATGAAGTTATTTGTTATTGTACTGGATGTGATAGAAATTCAAAATTCATTTGTTTGTGTTCACCTTTTTGAAGAACTGTCTAAACATTTAATTATAGTCAACTATCTAGTAACCGTTTCTTATTAACTGGGAACCTGTTATCTGAAAATGTTGCTATTACTGTATATACTCACGTATAAGTCGATTTTTTGGTTAGTGAAAAGTTAGTTCCCAGAAGCACCTTGACTTATATGCACGTCATATTTCCTACCAGCTGAAGGAAAGATGTTTTCAGCCATCCTTGACACTCAACACTGTAGGATTCAACCCAATAAGAGCCAGAATAAAATTGTCACATCGCTGCCTACTAACCCATTATTATTCAATAAATAACAATTAATTTTCACCAAACTGTTATTTGGATCTCACAAACATGCCAGTCTTTATGTAATAATACTTGATAGTCACGCGCTGTTACCTACCAGTACCTCCAGGTGTACTGTGAAACAATGAATAAATAACACTTGCCAGTTGAAGTTACAATCAGCCGTATTGTGTGAGCGATAGTTGGAACAAAATCGCCACATCTCTGCCTACTAGTCTTAGTCAATAAATTAAGATTAATTTTCACCAAACTGTTATTTGGATCTCACAAACATGCCAGTCTGTATGTAATATAGTACTTGATAGTCACGCATTGTTAACTACTGGTACCTCCAGATGATTAGCAATAATATAAAAATCACTGTTCACATTGCATACCTTGCTTGCCACTGGCCGTGAAACAATTAATTAATAATACTTGCCAGTTGAAGGGAGTCTACAATCAAGCGTGTTTGGTGTGACAAGTTTGTTTATTTATATTACCGGTAGTTATAACATCAAAGCAAAATCGGTGTGTGTGTGTCTCTTTCTCGCTGTGTGTGCTTGTGTCTGTGTGTCGCTGCTAGTGAAGAAATTGATATTCACAAGGCACTTACTGACACCATGAGTTTGAATGACTGGGTCAATTTTTTCGAATAATGACAACGATTCCAATTTTTGAGGGATTTTAAGCCAATACTTGACCTCGACTTATATGGTGAGCATATCCGGAGGAAAGAATTACGGGGTTAAAATTGGCCTCGACTTATACACGAGTATATACGGTAGATTGATTATTTGAACTCCTTAGCAGTCCGGTTGACTATTCTAACTCATTGTTACCTTGAATGTTATGTGGCTTTGTTTTAGATTTCTATGTAATTCATTTATACATTAGAACTGTTCTTTTCTTTCAGACATATGTTTCTGACATTGTATTTCACCATCATCTATGTAAAATTTATAATATTTTAGCAGTATATGCTATATAATGCGTACCTCAAAATACATTTAGTTCAGACATTTTTTGTTCCTTGAGCAGGCACTGCAAGCTCTTGATGGTAATGCAGATACTAGTATGTCAGGAGACGATGCTATGCTACTAGAGTCAGATATAGACGATCCAATTCATGATGATGACATACTGGATGAACTGTTCTATAAACATGTATGTATGTTAACTAAAAATTGTGATTTTTGTATAACTGTCTGATGATTGTGAGTTCTTTTGACATTTGGTTAATTCCAATTTTTCAAAGAAATCCTCCACATTGTTCTTCATAATATTTAATTTTTAAACAGATGACTAGAAAGATGTTTGTATTTAAAATATTTATTTTGCCTTTGGTTGTACCATTGTATACCAGATTTATGAATTAATTCCTCAAACTGTCATACATTAATACAGAATTCCAATGAGAGTGAGGATTTGTTGAGTGACCTTGATGATCTTTCACCTCATGTAAGAAGATCCAGAAGTTGCAATTCGATATCTTCTTTGGATGATCCTGGAAATGCTGTAAGAGCATACCTTAATGAAAGTTGTATGAGTTTCATCTTTTTCTCTTGCACATCATGGTATTAATACAGGTGTTTTACCAATATCCATCTGGTTTTTATGACATAAATTTGTTGAAAGTTACATAGCTACTTTCCTCTTAAGTAATTACAATTTTCCTTTGTTGAATTTCTACAATAACAGATTATTTATATTTCAGAGGCCTCCTTCTCGTCATTCCAGTGGAAGTAGCATGGCTCTTGACAGAGAACCTGTTCGTGAATCTGATCCTATACCCGTTAGATCAAGGACAAGGACAAAAACCAAAATAAAAAAGCTGAAATCTAGCATAAGAAAGGAGTCACATTCAAGGTCACGTTCGAGCAGTGCTTCCAGGGAAAGAAAAAAGAAGACTGGTAGAAGGAAAGCTGATGCTGAGAATGATAGGTTAAAGTCTCCAAGGATTTCTGACTCAGGATCCAGAATGTCCTATAATCCTGCAGCATCAGATAGAGGTAATGACTTTCCAGTTGTACATTTTTGTCTGTATTCATTAATTAACAATACATGGTTTTCCGTTTTGTTTATTTATTGAATAACAAGCTGTGACAAGTATTTCAACCATTCATCAATTGACAGAATGATTAAACAAGATTTCATTTCTCAGATGCGTTTTACTTGCTAGATGTACTCCCCTTGATTTTGATTTTTCTCTACCACTTAAAATGCATGAGGGAAAAATGTTCTATTGATTTTAATATTTTTCATCTTGTCCATACCTCAGTACACCTGCCACGAGATGGACTCAGCATTGAACGATTGACACTGCTCGGTCGGGTACATTTAGCTCGTGTAATGGTAGACAGTTACACTCTGTCAGCGGAGCCAGCACTTGATACACCCCTTAGCACACCACGATCAAGAGCTAGAGCAAGCCAGGGGAAACCTCCTAGACCACAAACACCAAAGACCAAATAGTATGTATTATTTAACATATACACAACCATTTCTGGATTGCTGTATATTGTGTTCATTGCATTATAAAGGTACTGGCAGCCTATAAAACTGCAGATATTGAGAAGGTCTAGTTGTTAGGTTCCATGGTTGAGGGGAATCTGCAAATGAACTGAAACAACAGATTTTTCCATATGTCTGTGCTGTCATAATGGATGATAATAGAATTAGAAACCATGGATGTATCAGGAGTGTGAGAAAACCAATGACAATTAAGTATATTGATTCATTATAAATAGATATGTTAACCATGAATGCCATACATCCCAGCCAATAAGGTCATTAAGGTGAGGTAGTTTCTTGGGCTTAAAATGTCATGATTTACAGTAGTCCTCAAACATTACAAGTTGTCCAACAACAATAATGCAGCAAGAGGTCATGGTGTAAATGAAAAACAAATGAGAGAATGTCGAAAACAAGAGGTGACCATGAAAACTATTCCAATGACCCTCTAAGCTAATAAAACCAACCAGCTGAAGTGGCCACTCATGGAGGACGATGTATCAAGATCAGTCGATGAACAATGTCAGAGTGGTTTCATGCCAGGCGCCAGTCTACTTCGACCTGCCTGAAAACTGAACCATCAGTAAGAAGGGCCAAAAAACATATACTTTATATACTCACGTATAAGTTGCACTCGCATATAAGACACACCTGTTTTAGGACCAATAAACTCCCCTGGAGTCGAACCTGCATATAAGACGCACTAAAATCAGCACTATTGATTCAAAACTAAAAAAATTCATCATCTTCACTCTCTTCACTGAACATCTGTTGTATCTTTGTTGGAGTCAGTGTCTGATTTGTCGTACTGTTCAGTCCACAATACATCACCTTCCATGCCATCTAAATAATTGCTGATAGAACACTTCTTGAACAATTTTGTAATAATGGCGGGTTCAATTTAATCAAAGGCTGTTTTCACCCACTGTGTGGTGATAGCTAAAGATGGCTGCTTCAGGTTGTCTGCTGCTGTGCGTTCGTTTCTGTAATGCTGTTTGAAGTATATTAGTAGTTCCCATGTGTCAGCTTTGAAAGTAATTAACACATTGTTTGCCGTAATTGTTTTCCTTTGATGTGGCTTCTATGGTCATTCTTGGGTGCCTCCGTGGTCTAGCGGTAGCGTGTTGGACCACAGATCACTACCACCTGCGTTTGAATCTCGGCGTGGGCACATCTGAAGGTTATTTTGTCTTTGACTTCGCTCATTACCTTTGGAGGTCGCTCGACCCATTTAGCCTACCATGTGCATAAAAGTGGCCTTAAAACACCAACCATCATCTATGGTCATTATTTGCGTGGCCTCATTTACCATTCCGTTCAATTGCACACGCTCATATATCTCTATAGTAATGACAAGTCTTGGTCATCACTTCACTAATTATAGCATCGCAATAAATAATCATGGCGGTTATCATGATTAAGTTTGGATTTGAAAGAGAAGAAAGAAAACACATCTAATAAATTTGTTTATTGTTCATATATTTATTATCGATGTTAAAAACAGTATTATCGTATTTCCCCCTAAATTATGCCAAATATTACCTTCTCTTTTAGTATGACCCACGTATAAGATGCACTCAATTTTGTAGTTGATTTCGGAGTATAAAAATTATACACGAGTATATACAATGTGTGAGGACAAAGGGTCACAAGAAACACCGATTCACCACAGTACTGGCTTGTATGCCTGATGGGAGTAAACCGATGTCATTGGCAATGGTGATATTCAAGAGAAAAATCCTGCCGAAGATAGATGTATACACCTGGCTGCTAACACCCTGAAATTTGTTTCTCAGGATGACTTGATTTCTTGACACTCAAATAGTATTGGCCATTAAGCCAACTTCAATAAATAGCAGTAAAAGTATTGACTCAAAGTATTGGCTTAATGGGCGGGACCTACAATATATTATTTTTTAAATTGACAGAAACTTTCAGCTCACATGAATCCTGAAATGCATATTGGTATTAATCAGAATGCAGATCTTTAATTCCCACAGACATGGGAAAATCAGGATGTTAAATACAAAATATTTCTTGTGAAATATAAACAACCATATATATATATATATATATATATATATATATATATATATGTTTTTTTTTATATTCTGTTAGCACATATTTTGTTGAGTATCAGTTCCCAGTAGTAGCAGCTTCCAAAGACAGAAGACAGGCTAGTGCTGCTGCAACAGAAGTGATGCGGGTTGTATCAAAGAAAGTATCAGATAATGGTAAATAAATTTATAATTTAAAACTGTTAGTGGTAGTTACAGTTTTAAGCTTAATAAGATTTATTTAAATGCAATTTTTAAGTGACTTTTAATATGGTTACTTTATTTCAGTTGTCCGTTTTGGACATCGATCAGTATTCCCACTAATGTTTGATGGAGATGCCATTGAGAAGTGGTGGAAGTCAGCTGTGATATTCAAAGTTTATTCAAAAACTACTGGCCAAAAAGTGGTAGGTGACCAATTTAATGGCATAATTAGAAGATTGCTAACTGTCTTGGTGGTGTACAAATAGAGATTATTTGAAACATGTTTCCATCAGCTTTAATACCAGAATATATTCTGCTAAGTTTCACCTGAGCTGTTCTATTTAATTACAAATACTATGAAATAGTCCCCGATAATTAGAGAAAATATGTCTAACAACAAGCAGTTTCTTTGACTGGTGTGAGTCGTGAATGGTTCAGTCGCACTAAAAGATAATTTCTTGACTTGAGCTAAGCAGTTACATAATACCATATTGCTCCATTTACCTGCCACTACCAAACTGTTAAATGTTTTTATGCGATCTAGCCACGTCTCCTTGGCATGGCGTCAGTACCACTGAAGTCGGTGTTGAAGTCGGAGTCATTGTTCATAGATCGTAGCGTTGAAGTAAAGGACAGAAGCACTGCCTACAATCATTCAGACTCCTCACAGAGTGCCCATGATAGACTCTGGCCTGTGGTGGGAAACTTGAAGGTATTCCATTATCTGATTTATCTATTGTTAACAAATATCTACTACACTGTGGCCTCGGATGACTGAACATTCGTATTAACATGCGAGTTGCAGTTCATTTATATAACAGTTCTTGATCTGAATGTCGAGAAAGAAAAAGAGAAAAAAAATATCATTACAATGATTACAATTGCTTTCCAATCATTAGTTGTAACACCTACTAACTGGGGATTTTTTTCACAGCTTAGCATTGAACTAGCCTCAGATCATAAGGATTTCTCAACTGCCTTAGCAAAGACTCGCCTGGCAGAGATGAACAATCCTAAAATGATTCCTATTCCACCTACTAGACCGAAGTCAAGATCTCCGAAGAGAAGAACCAGTCAAGAAAGGTCTATGAAAAATATGGCAGGTATGTATCATTTTTGTCATGAGTGTTATTTTTAAGAAAATGTTCATTATCTCTTTACATGTATAAGAAATTCTCAAAACGTAATGTAAAAACTAGGTTGACTAGTATATTGAAGTGATGAATCAGAACTTTCCTAACAAAGACAAAAGTTTTCACAATGTTCGGTGAGTGCAGTGCACTAGTTAAATTATAGGTTAAAAGTTCACATAGATATTTTAAAATATTTTTATTGTACTAAACTCATACCTTTTAAAATCAATTGAGCTTGTTATATTTTAAAATTCTTGAATTACTTTATTTTAAAATATGGAAAATAAAACAAATTCATTTTTTTTTCAGTGAAAAGGTTTAAATTTCAGCACCATATTCTAATGACTGAAGCATATAAAGCACACATGCCTTAAATGTTACTAAAGAAGAAAAAAAGGGGAATCCATATTTTCCCTTTATGCTATTATAAAACAAGTACTAGCATGTGTACTGGTGTTTATATAGTAGGATGTTTATAAATCAGTAAGAAGTTAATTTATATCATGAAAGCATGTTAACTCCAAGATAATATTTATATTTTATTTCTTCTCTTTCTGGAGCTCTTGAAACAAAACTATTTAAAATTTCTTTTGAAAATCCAGTAAATGTGGTATTATTTAATAGTAGTGTTCTTAAATGTTTGACACAATATAGTACCCAACTTATTGAGATATGTTTTGGATGTGACCAGATGCTAAAACCATTCATGTTTTGGAAAGAAAACTTGTCCTGGAATTGTATTGGACCCTAAGGTAAAAACCAGGTATCATCTGTATGTGCTGGCAATAGAATACTATGCAAGAGGGCCGGTAAATTGATTCAAACAATCATTAGGCATAAAAGGGTTATTTCATGGTGGCTTCTTTTGCTTGCCTCTGTTAACATGAAAGAATCTGACAGGTAGTTGTTTGTGTTTTTCACATTTCTAGTTTGTCACATTTCTGTGTACCTTATCATACACAAAATAGATTTGTTTCCTATTCAGTGTGACATTTTATAGGAGGAGGATGTCAGCTAATTATAAATGCCAAACTAAAATAACATGGACATTATTACATGGACCTTGATCTATTAAAAGCCAATGACTAACAAATTAACATCTCAGAGTGGAAATATCATGGTGATTTTTTTAAACCCAATATCACCAGCTGAGTCCTCAGCTTTGAGCTTCTTACTAATTATTCAACCTGGCATCTCATGAAAGCAGTTGATAGACGAGTGGCCTACTTACATACAGAAAACTTAGAACAGGATTCCCATGCATCCCGGAGAACCTGTAAAATATTAAATTCAATTCAATTTTACAAAATCAGGAAATGTTCTGGAAAAAATATTGCCTGTGGGAAAAAATTCACTTAGAACAAAAAAGCATGTGAATAAATATTTTGCCTGTAGAAGAAAACTTCAATTATACAAGAAAAAGAGTACCGCTACATTTCTTTAAACATTGTATTGTAAATAGTTTTAACTGTAATTTCCTCTAAATTGGTGGGTGATAACCAAAGAGAGCGCTCACTAAGTAGATCAAATATGTTATGTCGTGTAAATGATGACTTGTTGTTGACTTTAGGTCCAACAACTGGTACTCAGACTGAACCCCAACCAACAAACATCCACACATTACCCATGGCACCACCTCCTGATCCACCCATATATCAACCTCAAATCAACTACCATCAAGGAGAGTTAACTACTGGAAATATTGAGGTAATAGTTTAATAACTATCTTTATTTAATATTCCAACAATTTTTCAGAATGTAACAGGTTCTGTGATAATTTTGTTTATCCTATGTAACTAAAATATTGGGTGTTTCTTGTAACCTATTCCAGGAATATTGTCAGATTTGTAACTTGAATATGATTTATTTATCACGCCAATACACCTATTTAGTCAAATATCTGAGATCATTTGGTTTTTGATAATTCTTCTATAAACAATATATATATATATATATTATTACTTATGTTTCTATGCAGTCTCTCACACTTCACACATTACTGTTGGTACCTGAAGGCATGAACATAACATTACAAGGAACAGCAGTTATCAGACACGGAGAAAAGATCCCATCACAGTCTCCAAAATCAGTCACAAGTAATTTATTTTATCATCCTCTGCTATTTTTTGGGGGCAAACTGATTATAAAATAATATTTGGTTGGGCCACGGATCCGCAGATTGTAATAAGTTACTGATATCAACAGTACACAACATTTTCTTACATGATTTTGCTATTTTGTCCTTACCTTCGTAGGTTGGACAGGACGAGATATGGCCACACGTAATCTTTATCTGGTGTCACGTATGTTTTGGTGTGATGACCTAACTGGGTCGGGTGTCTGTTGGGGCACCTTTGATCCTCAGTTCAACTTCATTCAGGTATGATGTGTGACTGAGCCTTTCTAACTGAAATGAATTTATTTGTTTATTGTATCATAATTTAAGTTAATAAGTGAATTGCTAATAACAACAAGGACGTATTTCAGTTGATGTACTAATTTCCTTGTTTATGTGCCATAAATAAATATGTGGGCTCTCTGATAGCACAGTAGCACTGGTTAAAGCACTGCACTGCAAATCTCCAGGTTGTGAGTTTGAATCTCGGATGTGACCAGCACTGAGACTAAATAACAGAACTCAACAAACAACAATCAAAATAAATAAATATGTCTTGTGTATTGAAGGTAGCTCCTATATTACTGACAGCATCATTGTTAGAAAGAATGAGAAACAATTATATGATACTCGAAGTCTGGGATAAGAAAACAACGGCTGAAAATGACCAGGTAAAGAAACGTTGACACTCATTACTGTTTTCCACATATTTAGCTTTGTAAATAACTGAGAACTTGTTTAATTGATTGAAGACATATTATTGATATCTTGTATTAAATCCATTCGAAAGATTTATTTATATTTCATTGAATTTGTAATGCTATGTTTGTGATAACTAAATAAGTAACAATATTTCCATGTTTCTCACCTAAAACTATGTTTATATACTGATGTTCATTTCATATTAATTATTAATGTTGTTTCCAGTTGGTTGGCATAGTAAAACTTCCACTTCACCAGTTTTATATGTCTTATAGAGATAGAAGGATAGCAACATCTCTGTTGCGTTCTCAGGTTTGTCATGTATTTTGTGTATTGTTTAAATGGTTTGTTTTTTTAACATTAATATGATTTTGTTGGGCACATTAGAAATAAGACAATTGTAATTAAGCCACAATGATTAATTTATGAATTATATGCACAAGAAATATTTGCAAAACACATTATTTTTCCAGTGTAGCCTTCGTTAGTGCATTAAGTGAACAGGATAAGCAATTTTCTTTACATTTTTTGTTTTTTGAAATTTTGATATTATTGCTGTATATTTTATAATTGACTACCTTACAAAATAAATCAAGATACTTGTATATCTGTGCCAAATGAATTCTTTAAGTGAAGGCAACATTTGTAATATAACTGGCATAATTAGACTTGTAAAAGAAAATAAATACCTTCACTCACTGAGTAGCATGAATCTTTTGTAACATCATATCCATATTAATGTATAAATTGTATGCTTTTGTTGTTTTTATAGTACCCAGTAATTTCTGTTGATAATGAGTTTCCCATATTAAGCCCATTCTGTGGGAAAGAGTTTGGCAAACTAAAGGTGCTTCTAGCCATGGGCTCCATGGAACAGGTAAGACTTGTTTATGCTGTTTGTGAATGATAATGAGTACCATTGTTAAGTGCTGATATAAAAGTACATACCAGTACAGATGCCTGCAATTCCATCTGATTTACTGTGTCTAAATTCTATCATCTATCGAAGCGTCTAAGATGTACTTGAACCACAGCTTTAGAATTGGGGTCTATAAGTATGTAACAATGTAGGGATGTCTATTTTCATTCAGAAATTTCCTACAGCAAATTTAGGCATATTCATACCTACAGTCTTTGTCATAATAAGCTTTGAATAATTATGTATGGCCCATTTCGTTACCAGGTGTGTACTTTTAATTCAACTTTTCATAAGAGTATTGGCACACTGAGTTTGAAATACAAGACTGAAGAATGTTGAATACTCTTTCACCATTTAACCAATCATTCACTAAGAATAAATATTAGTAACACAAAATGAGTTTCATCTTTGAAAGATATATGGGAAAGTGTCATCCATGTATTCAGTAATGACAATTTTCTGGTTGAAGGCTAAGAATTCATAGTCACAGAATTGATATTTATAAGAGACATATTACAATTTGTTTGTTTTTCTTGTTAAAAAATAATTGTTTTGAGGTTGAATATTTTCTGATTTTAAAAAAGGTGTTTAGGAACCATCTATATAGAAGACAATAGATTTATTATAGATATAGATGATTTTATTTTACTAATCTTTGAAAGTTGTTTTTAATGTTTTACTTAACTAAATATGAAAAGTTGGACATCATCTTAAATATGTGTGGCTGTCAAGCTCATAACATTAAGCCGGAGGAAATAAATACAAGATGAAGCCGTGCTATTTATCGTTTCTGTTTCAGGTGTCCAGTCTGCAAAAAATGAAGACAGGCCAACCATCTGCCATAGCAGCTGTTAATAGGCCGGAACATTATCTCGAAAGGTGATCATGGAATATTTAGCCATCGGGTTTCAGCAAAAGAGGGGGGAGGCAGGTTTAATTCAGCATTGATAACCATTTAACCATCCAACTGCATTCCATATCAGATGTAGTTTAGATATTTAGTGCATTCTTGCTCCGATATAATGCCATTGGCTGTAATATATTATCAATTGTCTTTAGATGTCTGATAAGTATTTTTTGGTGAAATCACTGCTTCTTGACATTTTGTTTCTCAGAATTTTACTTTTTTAAATTTATTTGTGTAATGTCAATTTCCAATTATTATGGCTCAGTAGGAGTTTAAATACATATATAATATAGTCAGGGATTCCCATCACAGCTATTATTCAATAAGTGAATGCATGATTCATGAATTAGTAAAGAGACACATCAGTGTTGCTTCTAGGACGTATTTTTGCGGTATTCCCATGATATTTTAATGTATGGCACAAAATAAAAATATCCCTGCGCCTCACTTGGCGCTCAGTAAAACCCCATGGTGCTATATGTAAGTGTTGTGTGCCATAAGTCTCCCAGTCGCTATTATATTTTCTGTGAATGGTTCCTAGGCAGTGCTAAGTCCCATGTAGAGGGATCAGTGTTGCTTCTAGGACGCATTTTTGCTGGATTCCCCAATATTTTAACATATGGCATAAAATACAAAATTCCCTGGGTACCTAATTGCGCAGAATAAAATCTCATGATGCAATATTGTAAGTGTTGTGCACATTAACGATTTCCCCATCACATTAGCTTTAATAATGACATACCAGTGGTATTGCATTAAAATAAAATAAATGCTGTCTCAGCTGTGAAAGTTCAGTGAAACTCAATTGTTATCTTCCAGCTAACAATGAATATGTTATTGTTATATTGTTTATAATTTAATAAACATAATCCTCCATTAAATATCACACAAGGATGTGGCTCTTTTTATCCAAATAATCTCATTATTTCTTGTGGAATAAATGAGCATAAATATTAATTGGTACTGGTAAATAATGCCAACAAAACATTATGGTCAATTAGTGAATTCCATACATTTGGGTTTGACTGTGTTTATTAGTCTTGATTAGTCAATAACATTTTAACAAGTGACAACTCCATGGTATTTACTTTCTTCTGCTTTTGGTTTTAGATATAATGTTTATGGCGAAGACACTCGGGGTGATTCTTGTCATGTTCAGGATAACATTGGTTAGTGGTAAATCATATTAGTGTATATATATATATATATATATGTGTGTATGTATTTTGTGTGTGTGTTTTGTTTTGTGTGTGTGGATGTGTGTGTTTTAATTTGTGATGTGTTTGTGTGTTTTGATATGTTGTGTGTGTGTGGATGTGTGTGTGTGTTTCTCATATCTTGGTGTTTCTATTATTATCTTTCTATGTATTAAAATAAATTATATTCTGAGCTGTAGCTTTATACTGTGTACTGACTTTATTACAGTGGAGCATGTGTTTGAAGTGTGTATTGAAGCTGTTAAAGGTCTACATCTGCTAGAGGACATGATCTGGGGAGAGGCTGACTGCTTTATACAGTATCACTTTCCAGTGCAGAAACAACAACATGGTGCCTCAGATATAATATATGGTCAGTTAATAATAAATACTGTAAACAAGAGATGAAAAATGGATTCACTTCAGAACTGGCTTAAAATGAGCTAATTAACTGTATCGTTGTCATTGTTTTGAGAGATGTTGGCTGGCATCATCTTCATCAGTAACTGATAAATTATAGTTAAATATTTACAATATATATATATATATATATATATATATATGGTTGTTACTGGCACAACAGGATCACCATTTTAGAAAATGCATGGCTTTTTATTAATCTTTGATAGGAACACCTAGCTTACAAACATTCAGAACAGCAACAACCCTGTGTATACCTGATCCAGTGTTTAATGATGTCCTTAGACACAGGATAACATTACACGAAGGGACACCTGTACAGAGAGAGATACTCACTGGTATGTCAGTCAGTATTCTATCATTTTGGTTATTGAGTAAGTCTGAAACTCTAATGAAGGAAGTGATATATAGATTGTATATGTACAAGAGGCTGTTGGCAAGTTCAGACTATTTATGAACCGGAGGAAGTATGCAGGTAGTATATAGAGTATATTTATGTACAAAAGGGTCCAGACAGGTAGTATATCAAGACTATTTATGTACAGGGGGTAGTAGACAAATAGTATATAGAGTATATTTATGTCCAAGAGGCTGAATGCAGGTAGTATATTGAGTGTATTTATGTACAAAAGACTAGTGGTCGTATATAGAGACTATTGTGACCAATGTTATCCTGGACATGACACTGTTATTTTCCACTTTTTCAGCCTGTGCTGGTGTTGGAGGTGGTGCAGGTGGTATACCCTTTGAAGTGTGGTGCCGTTATTACTATCCAAATGTTAGGGATCAGGTTATTGCCAAGGTATGTGTCATGTGAATGTGACTTGATGTTGATGTCTTCAGCCAAGTATGAATGGAGTTAATGCAACTTGACCATTGTTTTAATCATGGTTTTTACACACACACACATATACACATATGCATACATGCACACATACACAGTGCTGTCCAGATATAGTTTTCTAGTTTATATGCTGTTGGGCAGAATAAAAATAATTGATGTAATTAATGCCAAATACGTCATTCAATGCACAGGATACACTTACACATGTAGTGTAGTTCACAGTCAAGTCCAGAAAAATCATTAGCCCAGGTGCCTGGGATGTGTAGATTTTGTCTTTGGGCTAGTGAGTAGTCTAAAACACTAGCCCGGCTGGCCTACTGCCATTTTGAGACAGATATACGGTAGTCTCAAATTAGTTTTCCATAGAATGAAATTCCGCTGTTTTGGAGCTTTTCATGGTGGAAAAGTATCATAGTTTAAAACACCCACAACGATACCTCAACAACCATTGCTAAAAAGTACTGTTCCTGATTGTAGGCTAGATTTTGGACCGATTTTCAGCAGAAAATGGGTCATGACAAAGGACAAATATTTATCATCCGATAGCTTTTTTGATCTGAAATAATGTCAATATCTACTGCTGTAACCATTTCAGATGTCATCTTTATTAATATTTACTAAATACAAGAACCATGGTTAAAGGATGGGAGAGATTTTGGTGAGCTGGTGATCTGGACTGGTAAATGTCCATTTTGAATTATGATGGTCATGTGACTCCAATACTGTCTCCTGATTGGCCATTTGTCTTTGTTTACAGTAAATAAAAGCACATGGTCTTGTTTATATGGTGGATTTCTCTGTGCCATTCCTGTTTATTTGTTTGATCACTGTGTTTCTTTCATTTTATGTTAATATTATGATATAAATATGGATTTCATATTAACTGTTTTCATACTTGGCTGAAGAAATTAATTATTTTTCTTCCTTGATCCTCTGTGTATGAATTATTACTGTCTTTGTTTGATATTTCGTGAACAACAGTGGGCTTCCCTTATCACCTTAACAGCCACAAGAAGAAAATTCCTGGCCAGATTGTAGACATTACCAATAATTTATTACTGGATGAACTATGAACTGTTGTTTATTATATACTTTTATTGTGTTAGAATGTGGATCAATAAAACCACTAACACATAATTATTGTCTTTATTGCCTCTGTGGTCTAATTGGTAGCATGGTGGACCACAAATCACTACCACCTGAGTTTGAATCTCGGTGTGGGCATAGGGAGTTTCATCTTTAAATCTGCTTCATTACCTTTGGAGGTCGCTCGGCCCATTTAGCCTACCATGTGCACAAAAGTTGCTGTAAAATATCAATCATAATTTTTTTTAATTATTTGGTGGTCTTCATTGATTCCAGCACCATTTTGTTCTGATTTTGTTT
Organism: Paralvinella palmiformis; assembly: GCA_025642065.1. Classification (NCBI taxonomy): domain Eukaryota; kingdom Metazoa; phylum Annelida; class Polychaeta; order Terebellida; family Alvinellidae; genus Paralvinella; species Paralvinella palmiformis. The sequence continues at coordinate 865,340 of JAODUP010000044.1, read as the reverse complement.
TAATAGCTAGTAAATTGTTGGGCTAGTAAGAAATTTGTTGGGCTAGTAAGAAATTTGGTTGGGCTAGTGGATTTAAATTTTACTAGCCCAGGGGCTAGTGAGGTATAGAAAAAAATTTCTGGCCCCGAGTTCATAGTGCCCTATACTATACAGCACCATGATGGGAGTTACAATTCCTGTGTCACCTATGTCTTTAAGGTGTTTCAGCTGATCATCTCATTTCTTTAAGTATTAGTTCTTCTGCCATAAATCCCAAAAGTGATCAATGCAGAGGATTGACAAAGTAATCACACACACGTATGCACACACACACAACTGATTAAGACTCATTCTTATCATTAAATATTATCTTATAATTTAGTTATGTGAATCCATATCTATGCTATCAACTGTCGTTTTCATGATACTGACTAGCTGTTGTCACAGTACTACTGGAGAACCCAGCAGATAGTATCCTCACTCAGTGGCTACCTTACTGTTCCATAACTGACCAGCTTTTGTCAGATTTCAGCTGTCACATGTCAATATTTACTATCGTCAGCAATTTTTTTTTCATTTATAAACACCACCTCACAAGGTACTAACTTTATTGCCTAGATAAGATATAAAAAGTAGCCATTTTTTTGTTATAATATCACTGATAAATGATATGTTTATGAACAGGATTGCCTCAGATTGATAACCAGTTCACTGAAATGGCTTTGTGTTATAGTTTCCAGCCCAACAATGTATTTATCCACTACAGGTGCTTGTTTCACTCCCTGTTGTTAATAATTATGTGACATTTATATTATACTCTCTTCAAAAATATGTCAGATTTGATAAATAAAAGAGACAATGATTTTTAATTTTATACTAGTTCATACTTTTTTGAATGAGAATCCTGTTATAGTTCATAATTATTTTAATAAAATATTGATACACATTATTATGATTAAAATGTTTTTATTGCACCTTGTGTTTTTTATAATAGTATCAGTGTTTATGCAGGATAAACTTTTCTTCTTCTGTGTGACTTGTTATATAATTTAAGCAGAAAATCCTACTTCCGCATTTAAAATGTTTTCATCAAATTGGAGTTCCTCTTTGAATATAATGTGGACTTCTTTTTAGAGAGAGCTGATAAGACCCACATAGTAATGAATATTGAATTTAGTTGTATTCTCTGCTGTATTAAAATCTGTCATTTAACACTGATACAGGGCTTGCTACCACTTGCTAAGTTGTGTGCTATGGTAACAATGCAGAGAAGAGGTGAGCAGAGTATCCAGACTTACACAATAGCATTAACAAGTCTGACACCAGAGTCTGAGCAACATCAACCTAATACTACAAATAAGGTGAAGTTTATGGGACTTTTTATAATTGGGGAGGTTTTTAATTGATATCCACTTTTTATTGTAGCCAGCTTAGTAAGATATTCTCTTTACTTAATTACTTGTGAGTTTGCTTCGTTGTCTCATCCTGTGACTATTGTATTTAATAATTTCCAGCTACCAGAATGTGGTCTGTTGGAGGTTACCATTAACTACAAGAGTAGCATCCAGAAGGTAAGAAATATGTTAATAAACATGCCAATATCTAACACAACTTGATACCACAGTGTAACTGTAAGAGTCATATTTTGGCTTCTGTCTGACTAGCTCCAGATGTTGAGATTATTTTATAACATTAACTTGCAATGTCAAGCAAGTAATATAAAAAATAACATTCCCCCCAAAAAGGTTGTCATACATCGAGTTTTTGCACTTAACAGGCAGTGTGATGACTTCTGGGTAACATGTGAATCGTTGCATCTTCTCTTGGTGCAGTTGCACTGACACACATGTATATCAATGAGTTATGTGTTTTACTGGGTTAGACGACCATTTCCTGTTTTATTGACCAATGTTTTGAATGTATGAATGAAATCATGGGACTATCTCAAATAAATGTTCAAATCATTATCATGGAAGCTTGTTGCCCCGTTGAACAACCGACAGTAGCTTTTATATTGCCCAACATCATGAGTAGGTTTCCAGTGGCAATTGGGCAAGTGTTAATGTTGAACCCTGTAGCTGGTGCATTTGATCTCTCAGCTAAATATTAAATTAAACAAACCACCAAGTTCAGCAGCATAATGTCAATACAAAACTGTTTCAATAAAGTGGTAAAGTTCTGCCAAGAAAAACATGTTATGACAAAGCCATCACCATTTCTTCCACAGGTTTATTATATGGCACAAGTAAAGTGAATATTTTAATAATCTGTGCCTCTGCAGTCATATACAAATAAGTAATGTAACATTTTAAACAGGTTTATTTGAAGACCTTCATGGAAATTTCACAGTCACCATGATGAAAGTTTTAAAGGCTTTATCCCAAGCTGGCTTAATTTGCTATCACTCATTGGGTTGAATATGAATATCACTGATACAGTGTGACATTTGTTCTCGAAGAATTATGATGAGGAATTTTTTTTTATAATTGCCATTATACTTTACTGATACTCTAAATCTTAAAGAAAGCTTACATTCCCATGAACTGCTATTTTTTACATGTTTAATTACCAAAGGTTACCCATACCGGTATGCCATTGTTTGATATTGGTATGTGTGTTAGAAAACACATGTTATTACAAACTTCATACTCAATCACAAGATGAAGTGTCTACACTGCAACATACCTGTGACTTCTGTTGATATGTTGGTACTCTGGGGAAATTGATCAGAATGTGGTACAATATAAATGTTCTTGCAATAGTGCCACAACAATATCCAGTAACTGTATTTGGCCTAAATTCCACAGTCCAAATTACTTCTCTTTACTTCTTTTATAATATTCTGGAGAGAAACAGGTTAATTCTGTATGTTAGTCCTGTTATTACAAAATAAGAAACACAGGGCTTATTCAGAAGTAAAAAAAATATGAGACATGCAAGACTTTAATCAAAGTCCTTATAATTTCTTGGTTGGACTGTGGCAATGCATTGTTATATAATATCTCTCTCCCTCTCTCTCTCTGACAAACTGCCTGGTGTGAGTGCAGAACTGTGCTGCACATCTAGCGACATGCACTCGCAAAAGGAAACACATAATGCCAGTTTAATTCCAGCTGCACTGGTGTCTTCTAAATTTCAGGTCATTGTACAAGATCCTGTTTCACACATTCAAAGTACTGATTGGAATACCACTATTGCATCTAAGTGATCTGGTCCAAAAATATATACTAATGAGACTGGTGTGATAGGAATCTTGTTCACTTTTGACATTACCAAATAGCTACACATCAGTGTATTGAGGGAAATGTTTCCTAGCATCAGCTCTCAGGCTGTGGAATAAGTCACCAAATCATATTAAATTTGCAGCAAATAAAGAAGTATTTTTGTAAGGTTCTAAAAACCCATTTATTTAAATTAGCCTATTTATAATATTGTATTTATGTATAAAATATGTTTGTGCTATATGAGTTTAGAACATGTTTTAATTGTTTTAAATATAAGGTGCTGTATGAAATATTATTATTATTTTTATCCTTTAATAGGATCAGTGGTTTATGATGATAATAATAATATATTCATCACCATATTTAACCTGTTTTTGCCTTCTGGTTCAGATGAATTCAGTCCATGTTTCCCTTTTTGAATATTTTTTAATTAGGTAAATACATAGATAAAGAAGCTAGGCTGCTCACATTCTGTAAAATTGTAAAATCAACCATATGATTATATCACCTCGTTTGATATTCAGTGAATGCCAGCCAAAAGTGTTGATGTTAGATATCTAAAAATGGCTATGCGGATTGCTTCTGTTATTGCCACTGCTTATTACAGTACATAATTACTTATCTCAATGGTGGCATTAGTAGTGTTGTACTTTATATGAGCAAGGGAAGGTTTTACTTTATTAGATATTCTGGCCTTGAACTAATATTGGCAGTAGTAGGTGGATATAGCCAAGTACTGGAGTACCATAGTTTGAAAATGACATCTTCGTTTTGTTATATTAGGCCCAGGATGAGAATAACATAGAGATGGTGGGTAGAAGTTTACCTTCTGCCACTGTTTGTCTGGCAGTGAGCATCATACGTGCATCTGGGCTTAAGGTAAACATCATTTGCATGTAATTGTCTATAGATTGTGTGGATACAGTGCATTTTTGGTAAATGAAATTGATTGCTTAATTCTTTGGTGAAAATAGTCGACTGTTTTACATATTATTGTAACAGGCTGCAGCTAAGACATTGGCTAAGCATGATAGCAGTATGCAATATGTATCTGAAGTAGGTGTTAATACATACATCAGAGTGAAGCTTTCATTTCTACAGAAAGAGGTAAATATTTCATCATTTTAGTAGTGGTCATGGAATTAATTAACACTAGAAATAGTAGTGTTAATTGTAGTAGTAACTGTACTACTAGGCATAAGTGAAGATTGACCAATAGATATTTAGATGTATTTTCAAATATGTAAGAAAAATAAAAACTTCACGCAGAAAAGATGGACAACAAAACCATTATAAATCTAAATATATAAACTATCCCTAAATGTCATTCGATAAAGAAAATAAGAAATCTCTATTTTACAGGATGAACGATTAACAAGAACTGTGGCTAGAACATTTGCTCCAGAGTTTGGCTACTACTTAGACTTTCCTTGTCCTCTTTTGTGGACAGAGGTGGGATGTGATGCTTTAAGTTTGGCAGAGATACTAGAAAGTGCCGAGGCTGTATTTGAGTTATGGCATCAGGCACCAAAATCTCCTTTTGGTAAGCTATATACATAATGCCCATAATAGTTAATTTAACATTTACTCAAAATGTGTCTTACATATTCTATCGGCTCTTTCAATTCCGTATTAATTTTGTTAGCAATGGTGCATCATTAAATCTATTATTATTATTATTACTACTGTTGTTGTTTTTACCATATTTTTATTTATTATTAAGGTAAAAAGCTCTGTCTTTCCTGTTGTTGAGCAGTATTTATCATTATATGTATTATTATAATTTGACAGATGTAGAAGCTGGTGTTACCAACACTGGTAGTAGTGAGGTGAGGGCTAGACGTCTGGTAACAATGGCTGGTGACATACTACTGGGTACAGTCACTGTACCACTGTTGGGATTACTAACCAAGAAAACAGGTAAGCTAACCATGTATTGGTAATAATCTAATCTATCAACTGGGTTGTAGGTGATATGCGCTGAAACTGGGTATTATAAAATCAGGTTTGATTATTCTGCATTCAATCTATAGGGAGTAAACTCACATAATTCAAGTCATGAAGAAACCAGTTTAGGTTGGAGGAGAGATCACATGCAAAAATTGAATGGCACATATTGATATTTTTCACAATATTTGTTGAATATAAAAGACAAAGTCAAGCAGAGCAATTCTGTTTCTGTGAATAAACTCAGCAACATTAAAAAATGACAGAATATTACACCTGTAATTACATAATTATTATATCATCACTGGCTTAGGTGTTTGCATCTATAATTAGATATGGCTGTCAATATTTTTATGGCTCACCTCAGCTTACAGGTATTTGTTGATATGAAGATATGGTTTGTTGGTAGGTATTGGTGTGCATCACCCGCTAAAAAGGTAAAATGATCAGAGGACAAGCTGAAAGAATTTGTTTTTAAAGTTGAGTAAAAGATTGAGCCTTGTCTGATACATACAGGTTGGAAAGGGAATATAATCCAAGTTTACCTGAAATATTTTTGTGACAGTGTTGATACTGATAAACTATAATGTTATTACCACATGAAGTTAAAAACAGCCATAAAAATAATTGATACTGGATGCCTATTATTAGATGAGTAACAGTTTGATCCCAAAGAAGCTTTACATTATGAGTGTAGATGAGGAGATGATGTTTGATGATACCAAACTGGTGGAATAATGGGTGACAGCCTTAAGCACAACAGTTAGCATGAGGACATTGATTGATTGGTCGTGTTTATAATTTTGTCAAACATTTTTAGCATTGGTCGATGTGCTCGTAATATTATACAGTTGCAAAGAATCTTATCTGGCTGGTATGATTTAGAGTATACCAGTTGACAACAAACATTCTTCTTATACGTAATTATGTTATGCAAAATTGTGGCTACTCAGATAATGATTTTAGAGAATGTCTACACATAATAGGCAAGTAAGCCAGTGTTCTATATACGACAACAAATATCATTATATTATATAGAATATGTGCATATTATGAACAGTTTCTGCTAAATGGAAATTGATGTTATAAGGTATAAGTGGATGGTTCTCAGTCACGCTGCCTAGCCTGGGATGGGATCAGACAATACCTGATGGAGAATTCAGCCAATCGGAGGAAGGTCACCATGGCAACCGAGGACTGGAACGTGTGGTTGGTGGATTGGAGCTTGCCATCAAATTTGCACATCACGAAGACCTGACGCGAGTGATACATGCTGCCCGAGGAGTAGGTTGGGCGCCAGACTTTGATGTGGAGCACCGAGATTGGGAAAGTGCTGGTAAGTTGTGAAAATGTTTGGGATGGGAAAATTCATTTTGTTTGGTGGATGAGTTTGCCTTAACAACAATAATTCCCCCATACCAGTTATCCTATTTGTGTCATATTACAATGATGTGAACTGTTTCTAAGATTTATTTATTTCAGATGAGCTTTTAGATCACTTTCACCAGATAACTGTCTCTATAGATCTCTGCATATTTCCACTCCAAAATGCCTTAGTCACTGGACAGACAAAATTAGATACAGCAGCCAGATGTTATGTTAGATATAAATTTTATGACAAAGGTTAGTATCAGTGTAAGTTGTTACTTTGTGCTAGTATTTTGTGTGGGTATGGAGTGGCTGTGGGGTGGATATTTGAGTGCTGCCGACTCTACAACTTTCTCCCAAGTTAGACATTCTTTGAGAATAACTGCAGCATGTTTTTTATGTATTTCAGGTGCAGTTTGTTCCAAGTTTGCTATGTTAGAACCCAATGATGACAATTATGTAACTGCTGAGCTGCAACACAGAAAAACACTGATTGTAGCCGGCAGTTCACCATTTAGCTGGTTTGTGTCAATTACTCTGTTATTAAACCTATTTTTAGATGATCGGTGATATATAAATTGTGACATGAATAGTATTTCTAGCATTGCGATCATTCTGTTGGCAATTTCTTGTAATGTTTGTGATCTAAATCAGAAATGTTTGTCTCCTAAGCAGCCGTACAGGTGAAGCCTTTATATTTATTGTTGTTAATTCATACTTGTAACAGGTATTTACGTGAGGAGAGTTTAGAGGTTCAGATCTGGGTTACTTATAATGCTGAAGGAAGTCACAAACAGAGGCCTAGAAATCGAGACAAATTAATTGGCTCCGCTTACATTGATATGATGAGTTTAGCTGACAGCAGACGTAGACAACATCGCGTCAGGTATGTGTTCAGTTTGGGGAGATATTATCTCATGAATTATTTGTGAATATATATTTAATATGAGATAATATGTTAATTACTGCTGTTCGTCATTTTCAGTGGAGTGTATCCTCTGTTTAAGCCAGGAGCATCGTGTCTGAGCGGTGCTTGTATAAGAGCTCATGTATTACTTAGACCACATACTGGAGAACTTGTGGATGTAAGTTAATATCTAATCATAGCTGCCCATACATTTAAATTATAAAAATGGTATTGAGTTTTTTACCTTCTGTAATAATTTATTACAGTTAGATGCAAATTTTATTTTAGCTTACTCTTGTTGTGAACGGGTCTTTAGTTTTTCTTGTATAGTGGCGGTGAATGCAAATATTTGATTGTTGGACCCTCACTGAATTCAAAACTACCAGAAGAGTAATAATGTATCAGTTAACAGTAGAATTATTCTACGAGATGATATTAGTTACTGACTGTGTGTTATTTGTTTTTGTTTTTTAAATGTACTTCTGGTAAGGTTTTTTGGAGTGAAAGTACAAAGCAGTTTTTCGTAAATATATCATTCTGAATTATTGTTTTAACAGTCGGATGACAGTGACCTTGAAGTGGAAACAAAGAAAAAGATAATACATGATCGGTCACCAGCCAAGAAATCTTCACCTGGCGATAAACCGGATGTTTCTGTTGATATCTCAAATACATTTCCTGTTCATATTGCCATAGAGAGGGCTTTTCATCTGCCTAATGTCACAGAAAACAGGTTTGACCAGACTGTTATACATTTTTGTTAATTATAATTAACCACTTTATCAGTGGTCAGCTTTTATTATTAATCTTTGTTATTTTCGTACACTACAGGATTTGATTTTATCTTCGTATCATTATGGTTCTAGTATTTACTCATATCATAATGTATTATTAGTTCTAATAATTTTCTGTTAAACATTATGTGATCAGTTAATTTCATTTAGTATACTAACTACTGGTCACTATTTATCACGATACATTATTTCTGTTTCCAGTGTGAGTTCTGCTCCAAGTTCATATGTTTCTTATCAGACTGTGGACCAATCAGACTTGTCATATACTGAGATTTCTCCTAACTCTAGCACCCCAGTGTGGAACCACACCCATGACACTAGACTTAGTAATGATCTACTCTTACAAGGAACTAAGGTGTGTGTGTGTGTGTGTGTGTGTGTTTTTGTACAGTGACCTTTTACGGTCACTATTGGTACTCCTACATTGTAACCATAAAGGAAAGGTGGCTGTAATATTTGTGGAGGTTTTAATGTGAAAATTGTCACCAAGGATTTATAGTGTAGAATCTGAATGATGATTAAACAGTGGTACAGGTTAAGTACACACACACACACACACACACACAAATCATCCAGTGGAATAATCAGAGGCAGTTTGTTTTCATCCAGATTATCTAACTAGACCATCAGTGGCTTTTCGGATTATAAAAACTACTTTCTGCTGTTTATATACAATGTAGTAGAGCAAAGCTAATGATTAGTACAAGAAAATTATTGATCGTTAACGATAAACCCAAACCTTAAATGTCATCTGAGAACACAATTACTGGCTGTGGCTGCAGTACATGCCAGTATTAACACTGTACCTCATGGGGATGATGTTTGGAAGCATAAAATGTGACCATAATACACATACTGATCACCTAGAGAGCTTAGTTATGCAACTTTAGCTGACAGGTTAAATCCTACATTAACACATTTCATAGAAGGTTGTGGCATGTTGACAGCTCTGATAAACAGGTTAAATTAATTTTTATTAAAAGTTATTAAATATAATTGTACTAAATGTTCTAAATAAACTCTAGTTAGTTGTGTCTATGATCAGGACATATCTGTTAAGGTAGATAGTAATTTTAAGAAGTTCATACCTACGAGAAAAACAATGTATAACATGTATACAAAATATTGTGTGTATGTGGATGATAGGTTTGTAAATTAGATAGCTAGTTTATACTAAACCATTGAAAATGTAAGTTATATCTTGGCAGACAAACTGTATTAAAAATCTAGGATTAGACTAGAAAAGTTGGTTGGTATTTAATATAAACAGGTTATGGTTTTCTCAAATTGTATGCCATAATGAATTAATAGAAAAACTTTGGTCAGGAGACTGGCTGTTTTAGACAATTTTCTGTTTTTTACACTTTTAAGTATGAATAAATAACACCAAGTGTGTGTGTGTGTAGTTATGTATGCATTGTAAATAGAATACTGGTTCCGCCTGACTCATAATGATTGTACTCTGTATCCTGAAAATAGCATTATTATTTTTCAGAATCTAGTGTTCAAAGTCTGGCATAAACCATCTGGGTTGAGCAATGTTCATGGTGAGTTATATTATTATGACATATTTGACCCTTTACTGATCCACGGCAGAATTTATTACTTGTTAGTGTATGTTTATGTTTTATATCAGCGATGATGAAGTGCATGACATATTCTGAAAGTTTGTATTGATCTGTAAGTTGTTTATGAGACACCATCGTATTCATTTTTATTTTTGTTTCAATGCATAGTATTTGTGTAGATTCAAAAACAAATAACTCTTCTTTGATAGAGAAATGTGTGGTTAATAGTATAATTAGGCTGGATTAAAAAAAAAACTGTTATTTTTACAATACTTTGTTTTCCAGATAAGAGTGTAGATAAGGTTCTCGGGTTTGTCTCGGTGGATCTGTCTCCACTGTTAACTGGCTTCAGTCAGATCACTGGCTGGTATAACATTATGGACTTCAGTGGACAATGTCAAGGCCAGATCAAGGTATGACAGTAATGATTTTATGTCGAATATTCAAACATGTTTGGTTGAGGGGGCACACACACACACACACACGTACAGGTGAAGAGAAACAAAGAAGGGAAGAAATGCACAAATCGGTCTTGTGAATCAAGTTTTTTTTAATGTATTTATCCTTGTATCTTAGATATCAGTAATTCCACATCAGCTTGTGACAAATCTGAGGACATCAGACTTCAAACTGACAGCTCAGTCGTCAACTTGTACCGCCACCAACCAGTCCTTCATAACAAAGGCTGTTTATCCTACATTCCCCACACACCTGACATGGTATCCAGAACAACAGATCACTCTGACCTCTAATGGTGCTCCAAATGTCGAGGCTGAGAACTTGCCACACTTTGCTGAACACTTTGAGAATGTGAAGAAACATCACGAACAACTTCATGAAATGATGCAGCAGATGGGAATAAATGATCCAAATACTGCTTCTAGGTCTATTCTTTTTAGTCAGCTCAGGTGAGAATGTCATTTATGCTGAAACTTCATGTGTGGACTCAGATTAAAATGATCTTTTTGAAGAATTGCTTTATATTATACTGACCACGTTATATAAAACTGTGCCAAATTTGTTCACAGATTAAATTGATTGAGTATCTTTTTCTATTCATTAATACATTTTGTGTGTAAACATGCATTTGTAATGATGTCTGGAACATACCATATATTGTCTTTTATGTGAGCTACACCTATATCCAATAATGTCTGAATGAGAGCAGAAACAAAATTTTTACAGTAAATGACGGCTAGCATTTTAATTAATACAAGAGTTTCAGGTAATTAATTACATTTGAAGTGACCGTAAATACAATTTTACTAATACATGAAGCCATATTATAGACAATCATATATGGTAGTTTCATCAAATTTATTTTGACATGTGATTTACGTTAGAATTATTTTTGAATTACCCGACTGCTAGATAGCATAAAATACATGGTAGCCTAATTAACATTTGGTGTTTCTTTACATTACTACAGCTCTTCAGATTTAATATATTATCCATCAGTTATTTGTTTTGAAACATTAGTATAGGTATAGCATGTGGAAAAAACATTTTCAAAACTTTATTCTATTGGAACATCAGTACATGTCAAGCATGTTTTATTTATTTCTGTAGATGTAACTTAGAAGAGTTGGATCAGATTACAAATGTTCTTAAGCAGAAGTTGTATCAATCAAAGCCACAATCATTTGTAAGCTTCACTGGTGTGTCCTCTGAACAACTTCCACAAACTAGTCAAGATTATATGGCCATCACTTCTATGACTGATGTCCAAACAACTGTCTCATCAATCAGACCTGAACTAGATGTGGATGAGTTAAGTGGTAACATTGACAGACTGGCCAGTGACAGGGTGTTAGGATCCACAGGACAAACACAGGGTTATGAGGCAGTACCCGAGGACAATGGTTTGTCGACATTCAATACTCAGCAGGAACTGCTGTCCACACAAACCACAGAACTTGGCTCAGAAATGAATGTGGGCACAGAACGATCAGAAAATGATCAGACTTTGTTTTCTGCTACTCTTCAGCAGGCACAGCAAATGCTGAAGGCAATTCATGAAGCTCAAGATAGATACGGTAATCAGGATAAATATGGTAATCAGGAGACATACAACAATCAGGATACCATATCACTAGAGGTTATCTCGCCACCTGCTACAAACACTGGGATCAAGAATGGAGGAACCGAAGTTTCAGAAGATATGGATAATACTGAAATTAGGTCATCTCTGGTGGATACAGCATTTCAGGATCAAGGTTATGTGTACACAAAAACCTTTGATCAACAGCTCCAACTAAATGAAATGCAAGCTACTTATGATGGGTCAGATGTAACAGGAGGCCAAGAAAACGCAGATCAAAGTTTGGATTTGGAAAAGAACGAAGTGTATCATGTGAGTAGAGGCAATACCGCACAGAGGCAGCACGATGAAGAACAGTATGAAGATGACTGGGAGGAGGAAGACACGTTTTCTAAAGCATGGGCTGCCAGACAGTCGGATAGACAGTCGGATATTCTGAGCGAAATATCAGCTGAAGAAGATGTGGTAATCCCCCAAAAGCCACTGAACGATGTGTCATCAGCCATGTTTCTCAATGCTTATGATAATTCATTCAGAGAAACTGGAAATGAACATGTTTTACCTTCTGAGGAAGGTTTACGGACGACAGGCAGTAAGCCAACTAGTAACGGGACACAGAACACTGATGACACATTCTTTGCAACACACGACACTGCTTGGCGAGGAGAACTGAATAGTGACGACAATCTTGGTTCATCTGATAGGATCTCGGTGGAGGATCAGGGGCAGAATGAATTTGGTGAATCTTGTCCATCGACGGATTCAAAGATGAAAACCGGCAAGAACCTCCATCATACCACCGAGGAAGCTGTAGATGAAGATAACATGGCACAACTGAGGACTGCATCTGGCACACCACCAACTAGTACTTCATCCCGGAGCACTGGCTGCAGGAATGGCAGAAAGGCAGCCATGGTGAGGCGGGAACTTGAGATAGGCCATGATGATCAGTCATCATCAGAAGATGATGAGCCAGTGCTTAGGTCTCCAAGCAAACGGAAGCCACGTAAGTCTTCGAGTCAAAGAGAGCAGTCATCGAATGAGATGAGAAGTGACAACGTTCAGGTGATTGTTACATCAAATGGCGTAAGCAATGATAATGCAGAAACTCTACACAATGGCCACACATCAGTAGAAACTGGTATAGAACTGAATGGAAATACGGGAAGTATCAGCGATCAAGACGTGACTGGACAGAGGCATATAACAAATGAATTGAAAAATGGGTATCCTTTAACACAGGAATCTGTGGAATGAAATTTTAATTTTAATTTAGAAAAATGAAGGTTTTTAGATTGACTGTATTTGCAAACCTTTTTTTTTTCATGCTTCATAGTTATCATGAACTGAAATGTGTTCGTATGTTATCCTTAACATGAAAACAGTAATGTTGTCATGCCGAATTTCTTTTTACCACCCGAAGACTTAGCTCAGACACTGAGAACTCTCACCACTTCCGCTCATTATACACAACACAAATACAAGGTAAGCACTTATTAACACAGTAAAATTGGCTAAGAGATCTCATTTAATAAGTACCTCATTATGGCTTAATGTATCATTGCTTTTAGTTTAATAGCTGTTGTTATTTTATCAGAATAATCTAGGGAGAATTAATGGAACGTTAGATACAGAAAATTCACATCAGTCACATGTGAAGGAGGCCAACAATATCAGATCTACAGAAAATCAACAAAACAAACAAACATCATTGCCATCACAAGAACAGGTCCAAAGAATAGCAAAAATATTTGCTCAGAAATTCTCTTGATATAATTACAAAAAGATTGTTTGTCTTTTATTACAATTTTCACACAAATCAATAGATGTAATTTGTTCAGAAAATTGTTTAAAGTTATTTATGCTATTTTTCCTTACTGAGTGTAAATTATTTGTTTAAAACAAAGGTGATTATGTTTTATGTTGAACTGTTGCGTTTTTTCTCTTAAATTATTCGAAAACAATATTTATTACGTTACTCGTAGAGTAGCTAGTTATCCGATAATGTACATAATTACTTATTTAAAAAACGAAGTATTGTTAAAACCTGCATGTAAAATAAAAAGTTACATACAACCTTTTTCTTCATACATTTTGTGTGTCTTCCTGGGTTGAGGACCTACCATATATACTCACGTAGGCAGATAAGTAGAGGTCAATTTTTGACCCGGTAATTCTTTCCCGAGGCATATGGTCACTGTATAAGTCGAGGTCGACTTCTGAAATATTGGCTTGCCAGATTTTAAAGAATTTTCTGTCTAATAATATTATTAAAATCCCTCAAAATCGGAATCATTCTTGTCATCCACAAAAAAGCTGTCCCGGCTGTAGTCCAGAATCTCGCGTCTGCCACAGTTTCAGCAATACCTTCGCCAAGAAATACCACACTCGAGTAGGATTTGAGCACCATTTCTTCGGGAATACACTCCCATGCGGTTTTAACCCACCGATGACCATGAAAATCTATGGTTGTTTTAGATTACAAGCAGCTGTAATTAATGGTTTATCGTCCTTTGCCATCCAATCATTCTATAATTAGCACATTTCATCCTTAAATGGCTTGTTCAGGAATAGACCTACTGGCTGCAGTAGTGATGTACAGCCTGTGTGGTTTTCTAAACCATTTCTGATCGCTTTGATGTTATAATTAATTTATAACATGTCACCCCAAACATGCCTGATTGTAACTTCAATCTGACAATTGTTATTCGCTTTGATGTTTTAATTAAGAAACAAACATGTCACACCAAACATCCCTGATTTTAACTTCAACTGGCAAGCATTATTAATTAATTGTTTCACAGGAAGTGGCGAGCAAGGTTTGGAATGTGAGCAGTGATTTTTATTGTATAATTAATCATCCGGAGGTACTGGTAGGTAACAGCATGTGACTATCAAGTATTATTACCTAAAGACCAGCATATGTTTAGGAAATCCAAATAGCAGTTTGGTGAAAATTAATTGTTATTTAAAATTGGCAAGTGTTATTATTAATCTAAGGATAGAACTGAAGAACTATTTATTTGATCCTCTGCCTGTCAGAATGTGTACTTCATCAATGCTCCCTTGATGCATATAGTGTCTTGCAAATGTTACTGAGAACGAACACAATGACCATGTACATAACTGAATTTATTACTACTTACATACAAAATGTTATATTGAGTACGCACAGAAAACAAATCTACGATTTAACTGCTTCAAATTCGTCTTCATTCTTTTCCTTCTTCATCAAGTTTCCTATCATTATGGCTATCCAGAACATGATGCCCAAGTTACGATTTGAACGGAACTTCTTGGAACAGTCTTCTCCATTGTTCAGATCCACAGTAATGATCTATTTTAACAGATCGAATTTTGGAATCGCGTCAATTCACAGCTGAACTCGCCCACACAAACTATTATAACATTATACATTACAACATGTAAAATTCCTTCTCTAGATTCAATGGAATTGTATTCTAGATTTGCGATTGTCTGTGTCAGTGTCTTTTCTGACACTGCTAGCACACACAAATGCACATTATTATTATATAATAGTTTATGGTTTATAAGAGCAATTATGTTAGATCTGGAAGTTGCACATTTTATGAGAGTGGAAAGATAACTGGAATGCATTGAAATAGCATCAAAGTGCTATTTATATGTGCTAACATACTCATTACTGATACCAATAATTAGATGCTAAAACATGGCTATTAATGTATTGCTACTAAATACTGATAAAGCAATTCCTAGTACTTTTCTTACCTGATGGAGAAGATGAGCAGCTATACCTGTCACACCTAAGTAATAAGGTAATGTCTGCTCGCACAATATACCTGTAGTAGTCAAACCAGCCACCATTACACTACCAAACCCCAGTAGCCACGGCTTTGTATTCTCTCCAAGCTTCAAGGCAGTTGATTTGACACCAGCA
The DNA here is from genome assembly GCA_025642065.1 of Paralvinella palmiformis. Classification (NCBI taxonomy): domain Eukaryota; kingdom Metazoa; phylum Annelida; class Polychaeta; order Terebellida; family Alvinellidae; genus Paralvinella; species Paralvinella palmiformis. Next base: position 849,593 of record JAODUP010000044.1, on the reverse strand, counting down.
AGAATGTCATCCTCCTTATCCTGGATTACGTAAACAAAATAATCAAATTAAACCTTTAAAAATTGTCATATCAAATAATATCTGCTACAGCCTTCTATATTAAATAATAAATTCTTTACATGCATTTCAGCTGTTCTTAAATATATATATAATGATGATGATCGATGTTTTACGGCCACTTTTGTGCACAAGGTAGGCTAAATGGGCCGAGCGACTTCCAAAGGTAATGAGACAAAGTGAAAGACGAAACAAACTTCAGATATGCCCACGCCGGATTCGAACACGGGTGGTAGTGATCTGTGGTCCAGCACGCTACCGCTAGACCATGGAGGCGCCCACAAAAATATATATATAAAGCAACACATTCATTATAGTAGAATGTCATCCCAATCTGTATATATTTGACTTACACAAGTAAGACAGCAGCATCACGTAAGATAAATCATGATTCTCAGTAACGAGTGTAACATCTCTTACTCTCAGAGATTGATTTTTACATCGTGCTAGGATTCCAATTCCCTGCATGCAGCATGCATGTACTTTCATTTTAAAACAAATGTTACCATAATCTAAATTGTTAGCAATACCGTAATATAAATGCAGTCTCGTCAAGTCAGTCTTTTTCAAATAAATCAGAATAATACTACAACACTCGGGGGTGGGTAAAGTACATGGAGGACATTATAGGCAATTTCAAATATGCTTCAGTAAAGGATTACTTTGTAAGAATAGAGTACAGAGAACTTGGAAAGGTGCAGACAAATATATTTCACTACATTTTTTCATGTTGATGGTCAGTGTGAAAGATAAAACAAAACCAATACTATCCATTTATTCATTACTAAGGCAGTAATGCTAACATTTATGAAATGAGGAATATGCTGTAAAGCAATTTTTCCTATCAATAGATTTTGGACAATAAACAGAGCCAAAGTTGGTAGAAAAACAAAAAGAACTTGGGTAACATATGTGTGTGTGTGTGTGTGTGTGTGTGTGATACATACAGTTTATAACATCCAGTAATTATGATTTGTATGTCTTTTGTATTATATCAGGACAAGTTATGAAAAGAATATAATAAGAAAACACGTGAACATTTTAACCGCACTTATCTTGCCAGCTCAACTGAGAACTAAAAATTTAATAAAAACCCAGGAACATATTTGAAGAAAAAAAATGAAGACTCCAAGTACAGGACCCATCTTTGATTACTAAATGACCAAACAACAAAAGCAAGCACACAACCTCACAAATTACTATCCATAATTCAACATATACGATATACTTAGTAACTAGACAAACTATACATATAAAGTTTATATTATATTATACTTTTTATAGACCATGCCAATACTGAACCCACACTATTTTTTACAAGTTTGTCAAAGGAATGAGAAGAATGATGTCTCAATAATATCCTGAACATTAGTTTGATGGAATGTTTCCAAAACTGTTAAGCTAAAGTAGGTCCAACTGTGGCAGAGCAAACCTTCTGAGGGAGAACTGTAACATGAAGCCTCAACTGTCGACACGCACAACAGACTTCACAAACTTGAGAGGAATTTATTTCATGATGTAAAAGCTGTCTGGTGGGTATAATTATCAAAATATTATTATTAGAATAACGGTGACAACACATCGACTCACCTACAGTTAGATTAGGTGATACTAAACTGAAAGCAGATTACAAGTAAATGTATCATGGTTAGCAGGAACAGGAATATGTTATCAATCTATCTATGGCAACGTATCTAGGTCTGTCGGGATACATTTATCTGTTAACGGTGAGCTTTTTCATCATACACTGTAATGATAACTAGTGATAAAATGAATCGTTAGTTAATTATGGACATTTTTAGGTGTTATGATGATAAGACGATGAGCACAAAACAGAACAACCATTAGACGAGTGTGGGGTGAAGGAAAATCAGCCACTGTGAGGACACACACATTTATAAGTAGATTAACAAAGCTGCTCGGTCTGGTGCCGGGCTCACAACAAAAATGTAGGGCCAGGGCAGGCATCCTAGTTCATCATTACCAAAGGACAGACCTATCACAAAATTCCAAGCACATTGGTTATTCAAGTGAAGTAAAGAAATTTAAACTGAATGTGCAGAATAATTATTAAGAACTCTGTCCCCCCCCCCCACAGAGTGTGAGATAGAGAAATAGACAGAAAACAGAAAGACAGCAATAATTATCTACTCTGCGCAGTCTGGTTCAAGATTTTCCGGTGATATAATCTTTTTTATCAAGCACACCCACCTCAGATCACTTCAAAAAACAAACACACATCTGAAGTTGTTAGCAAACAGAAAAAAATACAGCCAATATCTGTAATTTTTCAAACAAGATGACCATATGACTTACTGTGTAACACAAAACCCCAAAGCAAACACACAAACACACATTGACCACAGTATGAAATGTATATGATCGCTTATCACTAATAGCACTTATTAAGAGACACCTTATGTTAGGTGATGAGGCATCTTGATACAGACTGTTTACTCACTTGTTGGGCATAAATCGTGTCATACAGTAATGTCCAAGCAATGCCTGATATGTAAAGTGGAAGGCAGACAGCAAGATCAGGTGAACCTTGTATAGCAGACCAACCCATAAAGGCACCCCAGTTAAACGTCAATCCTACACACAATGTGGAACAGATAAGGAAAAAACAGAAGAATAAACTATGCAGCAGTAGTTAACTCGAGCTTCCCACATGTTTGTGGATTGGAAAGAGATACATGCACAGCGGCAAGCACAATAATTACACTGTTCCGTCCAGTGGTATTCCAAACTTGTATCTGACAAAAAAATACAAAATTAGTGTCCATGTATACAGGCACATCAAGAACCCTGTATATAGGATGAAGCGCATTTGTTTCTTTCGCATGTTCTTCAAGCAGTCACTGCCTGAGAATAACCCAGTGATTTACAGTTAAGTCCCCTGTATACAAATAACATAAGAGTCAGTGATGTTGCCTAAAATTGATAAGCACAATGTAATCTTTCACCCAGAAAGGAAATGGATAATAATTTTAATTCGGCATAATGCTTAGCAAGCAATGTGAATGCCGGCTGTTATAGTGATTGATAAACGGGCCTGCAACTGACCGTGTCATCGTGGGAGGACTATAAAACAAAACACAGTTTTATCTCGATACACTCTCATAGATAGCAGAGATGAAGCAGAACCTTAAGGTATCTTGATCAGTTCTTATTATAATAGTACATAAATCTACATGCAGGAAATTAGTAACTGTATTTAATTTTTTGTAAACAAATCATTCAACGGAAGAAAAGAATGCGGTTAAAAAGCAACAAACTCACTCCATTCATATTAATGGCGTGGTCTTTTTCCATCTTCATCAGACACACTTTCTAAATTTACTTTGCACACAAAATGGTTACATTGCTACAGGTTATGGCGATTTAAATTATACAATAATAAATTACAACTACTCAGATACAATGAGAGTGCAGACAGAGTTCATTTTCTAATTGTTATTCGCGTCGAACGAAATGTAAACATTTTGCTCTGCACATTTAGATCGTTGAAAACAACCCATACACAGGCGAGCTGCATGCAGAAATAACTCGCAGACAACAAATTTACACGCCTAACTCCTGATCACACGACTGTGACTCAAGCCAAGGGCTGAGGAGTTGTTCGACAAATACTGGCTAACCTGATGCGAGTAAATTGTGTCATAAATGATCGTCCACATGACAGTTGACATGTATAGCACCAATCCTGGCAGCTCTAGACCTCCGTGTAGGCCAGACCATGCAATCATAACACCCCAGTTCAGGGTTATACCTGTAGGTAGAAGACGTAAAAAACAAAGCTCAAATTAGATGACTGGGGCCGAGGTGGCACACGAGGCGAATAATAAAAAGGAGGGATGAAAAGCAAGGTACAACCATAGATTATAAGAGATGAGGAGTGAGCGAGAAATGTTACAATATGAGACAAAAGGATGAAACATGATCGAATATATACAAAATTCGTTACATGCTAAACATGAGATATTTATGGAAAGGAGTATAAATGAATGCAAGTTACAACAACGTATGTGTGTACATATACATATATATAAACACACACTGAAAATAACTATGAAATATACAATACTGAAGAGCCTACCCCCAACTAAAGAATATTGTACCCCCAAAAAAAATCATCTCAAAACTTTTCATAATATGAATGCATAAAAAGCAAACAACAGACAGGAATATAAACATTCATTTAACGAACAATACAATTACTGCCACTTATAGCATTAGTTATTTAAGATGGTGACATCAGCATTAACTGTATTGTCACCATTCATCATTCCACTTAGATTGAAACAATTCTTTTCCATCATTGAATTTCCAGAATTATGTGATATGGTGGTTCCCAGTATCACTAATATCAGTGGAGAAACTGTCAGGAAATGGACTTGGCCTGGCAAAAAGTCATATTGTGACTACCTCCCGCCTGCCCACCAATAATGCCTACAGTGCCATCTGGTGAAGACAATGGCTATTTCTATGGACTACTTATAATGGAGTCTGTAATTGATTAACCCGTCAGCATGTTATACCGGAGCCAGACAATGTAATAATTTTGTTCTAAATTTTATTATCACTATAACCAGAGATTCAACAAAATAAGTTCATCTTTAGCACTCACTGACCACCAATCACACTATTTATACAAGTCTGATTCTCTACACAGCTTAATAATTTTGGGATAGATTCTAGAATAATTCCAATAATACTATTCTTGGTATTAGTAAATAAGAAACAAAGATGATAATAATAACAATAGCTTCACTGCAGACATGGGCTCAATTCCAATTCAAATTTATCAATTTCAATTTTTTACTATTCCAATCGACTTCTTTTAACCTACTACTTTTTACCACGAGTACCAACTCCGAGTAACTACATGGAATACCTACTCCGAATAGTTCTTACTCCAAGTAGGATTGTCATGGAAGAAATGTTTCTGAATTAAACAATTAAGTGGTAAATTAATATGTGGATTTAAATTGTTTGTAGGAAACTTCAATTCGAATTTTATCAATTCCAATTCCATTTTTTTAAATAATCAATTCCAATTCCGAAATTGGATTTGACCATCAATTCCAATTCCGGAATTGAATTGACTCCATGTCTGCTTCACTGTACAGTTAATTAAATGAAATACAGTCCACAACACATTAACTGAATTCTTGAAATTTCATAAGAAATAACAATGACACTCATTTATAATTCGTTCTGTTTAATTTGGCTGGAGAGAATCACACTGCTAGCTGTTTCCTTTCCAGCTCACCAACTAGCATAACACAATGTCACTATAGCTAAATGTTTTCACACATTTCTCTCTCTCTCTCTCTCTATATATATATATATATATATATATTCCTAACATCTGCAAGTTAATTAAAGGATTGAAAGAAAAAACCCTGGCAATATACTAAGCAGTTTATCTGTAATCTACATACATTTCATTGTTACTGGCTTCCACAACACAAAAGCAAAATTAATTCAATTCATGGAGGACTAAATCATAAATAAAAAGGTAAATCCCATGACACAACTGTAACATAATGAGTTAAAACACTGAATGGTCAAGGACAAAATACACGATTTCATTATGACTCCTTTTCTGGAACTGAAAAACCTTTAGTACGACAAAGTGAAACGAACACATTCTTAATATATCATTGGCCCTGAAAGACAAAGAAATATGACAAATTAATAAAGAACATGAAACAAAACGAGCAACTACAACTACTGAACATTAATTCCGAAAGAATGTCGCCTTTACAATAGGTATCTAATATGGATTAAGTTGGCCATCTAAAATAATTTCTTATCAATAAACCACTAAGAGAAACAATCAGTTCAGAACACTTTATTAAGCTATAAGATAATAACAATCAGTACACACCAAGAAAGACTTGTGGCCAGTAGGTGATTCGTTTCATCAGCGGATAGATTATAACCGGGATCATAGCACCAGCTCCAAGCACAATACTGTAAAAAAGGTAATGTCCAACTTTAATGTACGTTTCCACCAGTTGACAAAACGTCTGGCTTATTATGAATTTCTTAAGTCTTTATTTCCACACAGTCTATAAATATATCACCTGACTGAAAGGAACATTTAAATTTTCACACCAGAGAGATATTCCATTAACATGTTTGGATTAAAGTAGAACAACACAATATGTTAATGTATGGAATGATAAGATGAAGTAAAACAGACATTATGAATGTTGAAAAATAAATTCCGTACGTATTCCAATTCATCGTCAACAGGATGGCCAAGGAAGCGGACAACTGCATGCCAAGAAAAGTCAGCGCTTTGAAGTTAGTTAACTGGCCACATGCTAGAGGGCGATCTTTTGTCCTGGCAACCTGAATTAGGCCATAAGAAAAAAATGACGGTAAATATAGCTGTACCAATAATATATAACACTTAACAACAGTGATATCTGAGCTTTAATCAACATGATCATATCATAGCAATACACAGTTTAGCACAAAAAAACACCAACATAAAACAGTAAATGTTCACTATACCTTGGCATCAAAATCCTTATCCCACATATCATTAATTGTACAGCCAGCACCCCGCATAAAGAAACTGCCCATAGCCATCAGTGCCAACATAGTGGGATCTGGAAGACATCCTGGAGCTGCTGCTAAACTAATACTCCATGTACAAGGTAGATACAACAACCAAGTACCTGAAAATGTGAAATAAAATACAAACACTTCTTAACAATTACTATATTAAACTACAGACACTATATTTATTATGGTAATGACAAATTAACTAAAGGAGCTTAGACAGAATTTTGTTACTTGCCTATATATTTGGAAGGTGGGAATATATGTAATATAATATATTATATAATCAAATGTATATAAAATATTAAAGTAACCCTGAAATATATATATATATATATATATATATATATATATAAACAGCATATCTGGAAAAATTGAATTTTGCCCTTTACATATCTCATTTTTATAACTGCCTTCCCTCCCAAATCAATTATTAAATCTACATAATAATTTTTTTCATCCATATATTTCATTGTTTCCTTAATACTTTATAGTAATATTTTGTATCTTTTTACCACACTAGATCAATAACACAGTTTCTATGTGATGATGACATAATATATATTATTTGTACACAAGGCATGTAATATCTAGAAATGCTATCATATATAAAAGGTTTCACATAATCCTATTATGTTATAAACATATATGGGTGCAACTGGAATCTTTGATCAACAGGGAATAAAACACAGATTTACAAACATGTGGCATAAAACCACGGATTCTGGCATAAATTGCTCTACACATTACACACATTGTATGATACAAGCAAAAATGAGCTGCCGTATATGTTACAAATTTGGTTCCTTTAAACTATAGAACACCACATGTAAAGTTTAAGCCACCTGGTGTTATCATGAATCATTTAACGATGTTAGTGTAACAGTTAAGATGACAGCTACTTCTTACCTATTGGTCTATCTAGTCTTATCAGATTTAGATACGGTTTCCAGGATTCCGGTGAAGCATTAAACAAGCCTTTGGGTGAAAGGATGAAATACTGCTGAGCTTGTTTATCACCTTCTGGTCTCTGGCTATGAATGATGGCTTTCCGATCCATGTTTGGAGACCTCACTTTCATCAAAGCATGATGACCTCCTGCTGTGACAGGCAGCAAAGCTAGCATGTGACTATTGGTTGCCCGGTGAAGCAGTGATGAGACATTTAGCTCTGACCAAAATTGACCAGTTGTGTTGAGTCCAGATTTTAGTAGTCTATTTTTGGTGGAAGTTCTTGCTAGCAGAGTATGATTCTTCCGAGACGATAAGAATGAACAACACGAAAGTACTGCACTGCCACCACACAGACCACGTGCTGCAGGATGAGTCATATTTAAAAACAGCATCTTGTCAACTGACAATATGCACCTCAGAGACATGACTGCTAACTAGTGGTACTGAAACAAAATCAATTAAACAGTTATATTAAAGATGGTTTAATTGTATTATTCATTGGAAAAGAACATTACATACTACATTTACTAAATATTTTCCTATAAATTAACTTTTTTCACATTAAAAAATAATTATTGAAATGCCTTTTGTGTTTTAGAACATAACCAAGATGTTAAACACACGTTTATTAAATAAGGCAGAGTGGTGCCATGTGGTGAGTCAACTTAAAGCCCAAGTTATAATTTTTGCTAGATGCTTGGTCACATTATGTGGAGACAAGTTAACGTAACAATTTCTGCCAATCTACTACTGATTATTTTTAACTAGTTCGTTATCTGCCACTATGCTATATTTTTGTCCTTATGTGGTATGTTAAATTAAACAACAGTGCATATAGAATTTTTCTTGGTTTCAGTTGCTATGGGGGGGGGGGGAGCTCCCACTGAACTCTACAAAATGTGTAATGTTGTCCTTAAATTGTGAGAAAATGGTGCAACTGATGGCTATAATTCTTAGATATAATAAGGTCTTTACAGAAGTATATAGTCAAAATTATGTTACGTCACCCAAATATGACAAACAATCCATTCAATAAATCACAATACATAGACAACCTAGTCAATAAACCACAAAAACACACCATGTGTCTTATCCATGGTTCCCACAGCCAAGGAAATATAATTTTCTAGGACATAATTACCATTTTCCAGGACAAAGTATGCAAGATTTAAAGGCAGTAAATCAAGATAAATGCAAAAAAACATATCATATTTATTTAATGGAGGATTGATGATTGACATTTTTCTAACTGTCTGACCGAACCACTTTTATTTAAATTTTAACTAACATGGGATATCAAGACTATGTACTGGTATTCTTGTTCTTTTACAATGGAAGTTTTCTTCTACAGGCATAATATTTATTGACAGGTTTATTTATTCTAAATGGATTTTTTTCACAAGCAATATTTTTTCCAGAACATTTCCAGATTTTATCGAATTCAAGGACATTTCTAGGACCTGGAAAATGAATTTGTTATTTTCCAGGTTTTCTAAAACACATGGGAAGCTGGAACCTTACTTGTTTCAATGCCAAAAAAACACCACAAGATTAGTCTACACAAATGCCATTATTCCAAAAATAGTAATATTTGTACACATATACTGACCACACTAATATTAATACTAGGTTGTAGCAGTAGTAAGCTCCAGTGGTCTAGCGTTTAAGTACCTTGCACTTTGTGCCAAGGGTCAGAGGTTCGATCCCATCAAGAGGTCGAAACTTTTCCGGGTAGTAATTTCTCAGCTCACAACATCATGGTGGCTGACAACATTAAATGGTGCTGCCCTCCACTGAATTGATTAAAAAAAGGGGGACTTTAAAGACCCCTATATGACGTAATACACTCTGGCAGTGACCACCATTGGGGTATTTCAGCTCCATCTCTCCATACTGCTCCCCTGTGGGTGATGGAGGAGCTTTAAAATGACCACTCAATAAAAGGGACCACACTGGCACACTGTAGGCAGAGTGCCAGAAACTAGCTTTCTGCTAACAGAAATGATAATTCGAAAATGGGGGCTATTAAACATGGTGCAGCCACTGGTTCAGCAATTGAAGTTCTAAACTTATAGTAAAGGTTGTTGGATGCTTCTTAAGGATTGCTAGGTGAGAATATATAAGGGTTTCAACAACAGAGAAATTTGCAAAAACAACTAATTTGAAAAACACAATGAAGTTTATTTAGTTGATATTAATACAGCATAAGCCATAATCAAGTTTATAATGGTGCAATAATTTATCAATTCAATTGCTTAACTTTTCCCTTTGAAAAATTTACCCTAAAAAGTTGATTCCCAATTAGGCAATTTTTATTCATATTCCCATCGTAACCAAACGCCTTAGAAAACTACACAAACGCGAACATTAGAGTTATATCTTCCCTCAGGAAAAGTATCATACTTTAAAACACCCGCGCCGATACCTCAACAACCCTCGCTAAAAAGCACTGTTCCCGATTGTAGGCTGGATTTTGGACCGTTTTACAAAAATGGGTCTGAAAACGTAAAATTTTTTCAGCCATTTTTGATTTAAATAATCCAAAATATACTGCTGTAACCTTTTCAGATATCATTTTTATAAATATTTACTGAATATAAGAACCATGCTTGAAGGATTGGAGAGATTTTGGTGAGCGGGGATATTTGGAGTAAGCGGCCATTTGCATTATGATGGTCACGTGATCCAAATACTCTCCTGATTGGCCAGTTGTCTTTGTTTACAGTAAATAAAAGCACATGGTCTTGTTTATATGTGGATTTCTCGTTCCTTTTCCCGTTTATTTGTTTGATTACTGTGTTTTTACATTTTTATGTTTTTAATTATGAAAATATATATATATATATATATATATATATATATATGGATTGATATATCATATTATGTTTTCATATTTTATTGAAGGAATTATATGCAATTTTTGGTAACTTAATTTGTTTCTTCCTTGATCCCTGTGTATAAATTATTAATTTATTTGGTATTTTGTGCTTTATTTTGTATTTAAAAGTTTCAAGATGACTACAAAGAAGCTGCTGTCTATGGTGTATGGAGACACTATGATGATAAAACCTTTTTTTTTCACCATGGGTCCTTTTAAAAAAATCTTAGTTGGTTTTTAAATTTTGTTTGAAAAATGTTCTTGAAAGAACAGATATCTTATTTAAGACAAGGGTTTAAACCCAAGTGTAATATTCTTACCAAAGTACCTATTTATAAGAGTGGTGATGAATCCCATGTTAAATCTTACTGATGTAGGTTTGATTTTGTTCCTTAGATTTTTTAATCAAATTATATAAGATGTGTTGGCTGCATTCATAGGAGAAGCAGTGGTTTGATAATCTTTAAGGGGATGCAAACCCCCTGAGGGGAACTACAAAGAAGTGCATGTTTTTCCAATGTCCTCCCCTTAAAAAAATAAAAAAAATTCAATACCCTTTACAATTTTCTTACAACAAGAAACATTTTTATGATATCTTTTAAAAATACAATTGACATTTTTATTATTAGTTATTAATATTAGAAGAAAAAAAGTTATTAATTAAATTAATTTGGGGTTTTAATAAATTGGATAATTAATTTATTTTTAAAAATTTTTAAATTTTCTTAATTCTTATGAAATGTGAAATAACCAACTCAGTCTGTATTACTATCTGAAAAAAAATAAATTTTTGTTTTTGGTTTGGGTTTTTTAAATTTCCATTCTGATAAATTTTTAAACTGACCCTTGAATAAACACCCATGTTTTAAAAAAGACGTACTTTTATGAACTATTCGGGAAAAAAATGGGGATTACTTTAATAATGGCCCCGCGACCAAAAACGGTTTTGGGGGGGCGGTGTGGATTTTAAGCCGTTAAAAAAGCGTTTTTGGCATATGCGGCCCAAACCCGGTTTATCGAAGTACCGACTGGGTGGTAATCTTTTATAAGAATACTCAAACTTCAAAGTTTCTGACTGTTTATAAAAACTGGAAAAGTTGTGTGACAATTGCCATCATTTAATTATTGGATCTGTTTTTAGAAAATTGCCTCAAACCGATGAAAACATCAGAAACTAGAGTTATTCACTTATTGTGACAAAATAATTTATTTTTGAATTTAAAATTGTAGAAATTTTTAAAATTTTTTACCAATTTTGTTAATATTCTTAAAAAAATGTGAAGGGGAGAAGTTAACGATTAGGTTAGAAATACGATGTAATATACACGACTAGTATCTACAACTAGTCTAGCTCTAGATCTACAAGCAATCAAGCACGTCCAATTTAAAACAACCTTCATTTAATATCGCTCAGTGAACACATAAAATACTCAGTGACACGAACCTCACAAAAGTACTAAATTCCTACTGTTAATTTGTTTTTACAAAGTTCCACTAAATAAAATCCTACCTAAATTCTTATGATTTCACTTCATATATGACTGTGCGAGAAGATTGTTATCTATCTAACACTAAAAGCCGAATCAAGATATGAAAAAAAGCTACCGCCACGTCGGAAGATGGCGCCACTACATCAAAAGTCGATGATAAACGATTTTAGATTTGGTGTGCATTTATTCAGCACTACACGGTTACAACATTTACTGTAATTAATAAAATGGCTAGGGATATTGTCCCGTATCCCAATTTATATTCACTATAGATATAATAATGTATAATGACACACTTTAGAGCTAACAGAGAGCTTAAATATAAACAGTCTTAGGAGCTAATACGAATACAGTCGCTAGATGGCAGTGTAGGCGCTCCCCTTCTGAGAATGGACGTTGATGGTTCCAGGGGGCACAGTTTCATGAGGGGGGGATATGATGCATCTGTTATTCAAAAACATGTTTAAGATATGTAGAGTACTCAATGTAATCTGTATTTGTAAGTATACTAACGTACTTTTTTCTTGGATTATAGATGTTTCTTCTATGTATGAGTAAATCTTACAGAATCGTATGAACTTGATCATGTTATCTGATTTAATAAAACTGCCATATAATAATACATGAAAATAACATGTCTAAGCAATTATCTACTTCAAATATTTTAGAATATCTGACGACAAATCGTTATTGACTTGTATCTGTTATATTGACACACACACACACATAACCACACAATCACACACACGCACAACGCACACACACGCACACACGCACATTAGTCAGTCTTTGTAGTGTTTCTATTCAAATAAGTATATAGAAATGGTATATACGTGGTAGATGCAGTGACAGTACCGCAGTCATGTTAAGTATCCCGGTTTTGAGTACATCTTCCGGTCTCCCGGCGGGACCCGGAAATCTCCCGCTCTTAACGAAATCCAACCCAAAGAATCTAACTTTATCCAGCTTGGTGTGGAATAATTAATATTATTTTTGGCCGAGTAGTTTCGTGTGTTTTTCTGGGTCAACAAAAACGGCCCAAACTGTGGCTGCTATAGTTCACGTGTTCTTGTTTGCAGCGTAATCACTACCGGTACGACGAATAGTGCAGCTAAGGTCATCGAATCAAAAATTCTTTCCACATTTAGCGCCTCTCGTGACAACACTGTCGGTGATCGCCCAAAATAAAGCTGATAGCGAACGCGTTTTCTCGATGTGCCGCAAGATTGATATGCTCGATCACAGCTTGGCAAATACACTCTCCACGCTCTTCTGTCATGCAAAATCAACATGGCCACACACACACTGTGTCTGGCTGAAATGCACAACACGAGCCGTGTTGTGCATTTCAGCCAGACAGCGATCTGCTGAAATATGTGGAAGAGCACCAGTGATGATGATGATGATTGATGTTTTCTGGTCACTTGATGCACACGGAAGGCTAAATGGGCTGAGTCAAAGATGAAACACCCTTCAGATATGCTAACGCCGAGATTCGAACTCAGCTTCTAGTGATCTGTGGTCCAATGCGCTACCAGCTAGAACACGGAGGCGTCCCCTGAAAGACTACCATTGTGTAGACCGCTGCTTGTGTGGCTTTGTGACTTTGTGCCAGGTCTGTGTTATAATAGTATCTGAAATCAGGTATATGTAAAGATAACACAATCTGTCTATACAAATCTTTAACGTGTTTTTTTAATATTATTGTTTTGCTTGATCTGCATTGACACTTACTTTAGTATCATGTTTTATTCAGTGCATTAGTTTTTATAAAGTGCAGTAATTTGAGATTGTGTGTTTAACATATTTTATGTTATTTTTGCTAGATCTGCATCGACACATACATTAATAATCATACGTTTTTCAGTGCATTAGTTTTTATAAAAGTGCAATAATTTGAGATTGCATGTTTTACATGGAACACGGACATTTTGTACTTCATCTGGTGGCAGGTATTGGTTGATAATAATGAAATTTGATTGGTATGGTCTAAGGAGTGTTTTCTGTTACCATAGTAATTATTATAATATTACGATTTACGTATAAAAGCCCGATTTTTGGGGTCCCTCCGATGTACGTATACATCTACTGTTTTGGCGTTTCTGAAACTTAACATGTATGGTACCGTAGCCCCGTACCGTACATACATTTATTTAATAGAATATGGGATACGGTACTCTATATCAAGAAGCCACAGCGTACAATTAAAATAGTAAGATATCCAAAAGGAGAACGTCAAAGGGATTATGTTCTGTCAACGATTCTCCCACTAATGTACATGTAGTTATTTTCGATAACTGGGAACGTCTTCTCATCTTAATTTCGCCCCCGATGGTTTCGTAATCATTTACTTATTTTAAGTTCGGCCCCAGCTACCCACGATGCTAGGAATTTCATATGCTCTTTGGGATGCCGCATCCATTCTGATGTCCAAACCGAACTCAAATTAGCTATAGCTTGGTCAATAATATTAATGCTATGTCTGTAATTTCCCAGCATGATCATCAGATATAGGCTTGATGCTCCGTATACATATGCTTTTCACAACTTGAATGTCCTGGGATCCCGAATACCACTGCCATATTGCTATGATGCTTGCACAAAGGTAGCTAAGAACTGTACAGTAATATCCCGCTTTAGTCCGTACGTCATTTCGGTCTACCTCAAATTCGCCTTTACGCCAATTTTCTAGAGTAAATTTGAGTTCCGAGAGGACGTCATTACATCCGACCTTACGACCCTTAGCTACGTCACATCCGTTATAATAAAAGGATGTGAAATAAATAAGTTAACCATAAAAGATGAAAGAGGCTTAAAACGATTTAAAATGTACAATAAAACACATTAAAACATTTAAAAAAATTACAATAAGCGGAGTTACGTTACAGCATTTGGAACCAATTAATGACGTAGGGCGGGGTATGACTGTCTAGTTCATGAACATAGATCATGGCAGTTTACTGTAACAGAACGACCGAAGAAGAACTACTCGGTACTGGGCCCAATAAGAGGAAGCTCTCATATTTGACCAATGTACTGGAGGTTCAGGGATGAAACCCATCATTTCATCTGAAGCCATGACCTACTAGTGGAGTTTGATCCAAAAGGATAGTTGGCCTACAGGTAACGTCCAGTAATCTTTAGCATACCAGTAATCTCACTACGTAAAACTCAGGTCATCCAGTCAGATACTATTGCAGGTGCCGATTTCTCAGATCATGTCATATGGTGATTGTGCATTTAGTGTTGCAGCCCCCACTTTGTGGAAAAGGTTGCCGGCAGATATTAGAAATGAGTCGTCTGTTGAAATTTTTAAATCTGTTCTAAAAAAACACCTGTTCAAGGCCGCTTTCACCGATAAATAATGATTATCCTTTAAATCATTACAGGGTTTTTACAGAATATTATTTGGGGTATTATTATATTACATATTATTTGTACAACGCCTTTGAATGGCCCCTGCTAGTAAGGGCGCTTTATTAAATATACATTATTATTATTATTATTATTATTACGTTGGACAATTATTGGCTAACGTTGCGCAAGCATCATAGTATTACATAGCTACTATTGACGTTAGATTTTAGGCAGTACTTTTGTACAGTCCCTATTTAGCTTTGATCATGTACCTGAAATCGATGCTCTTACTTGTGAGCGCCTCACCACAGCAGCCGAGATCTTAAACATATTGCTCTCATACGTGTCGGGATGGCAACACCTCGTGGAATCGTTCAGTGTATAACTGTTTCAAGGCTACTGAACAATAGAAGGCTTGCCCTATAAGACCAAACCGTGCCTATTACTAATCCTTTCCACCATCGAGATGTTACAATCATCACGATCCTCTGCCATGTGATAGAAACACTAACCAATAACACTTAATGTATATAACCGATTCTTGAAGTATCTCAGTGTCATATGTAGCAGCAACGCTTACTTAAGGTTTTGCCACAGTCTAATTTATTAGGATCGTCCCGAGCCGTCTCCACCAATCTCCTATGTGTAGGTTTTGATATATAGTGTGGCTTAAGTGTCTGATGAAGAAATTTATTTTGATAGTGTCCAAAGGAAGAGGGAGCTTAATACGGATGCCTCATGATCGGAGATGGATAGACATTCAGCAGGGTGTGTGTCTGGGGAGTTGGGGTGTTTTAGGATATATCTTTAAAGAGATGACACCTCTGAAACGTTCCAGTACTCTCTGAAGGTGATCAATGTGTTTTCAAGTATCTTAGACGCTACGATGACATCGTCCAGATATATCTGACAAAATTTTATTCATAGTCGGCACTAATACCTCTCAAACACTCCTCCACCAAAGTCGATAAGTTGCTTGGGCGTTGGATAATCCAAAGGGGAGACAGTTGTACTCATACAATCCGAGTGGACCGATGTGAAAGCTGTATATGGTTTATGCTCCTCCTGGACACCAACTTGATAATAGCCGCTTTTCATGTCCATGACACTGTAAAACTGGTTTCCACCCAAATTATCCAAAAGTTCCTCAATCCGTGGCCAACAGACAAGCAAAAAGCGGTAACCTCCAAAATAAAGACCAAACATGTAGAACATAATTGATTATACGAGGAGGCGCAGTGGCCTAAAAGTTACATATTTAACCATCTATGTCCACTGTCCAAGTGCGCCGATTATGGCGATAGCATAACATAATATAATGTGATATAGTACAATATATTATACAATGTATGTAATTCATAAATGACTTTGTTAATTTGAGTTGGTAAGAAATTTCTTTACAGAGCTATTAAAGTTAGGTTGCGACCTCAATTGTTGTATTGTTCCTGGCAGTTTGTGCCATATTTCAGGTGCTAGGTAAATAAATGTCTTTGATAAAAATGCTGTTTTTCTGTATTGTATGTGTGGCTGGTGAAGGCATCTTGTTTCGTGTGAATGAATATGTCTATTTACAGTGAACATCGTCATCTGGTAAAGAGATATTAATGAATGAATACATTATTTTTGAAAGTTGAAAAGTACATATGTCCTTTAGCTTGAGAATCTGTAGCTTCTTAAATAAGGGTTCGGTATGAGCATTATAGTTTGATTTCGAGACGGTCCTAATCTCCGTAAGAGCGTTGAGTGACTTCAACCCCACAATACCGTGCTATATGTTAAATAGGGATATATCAAGTTGTGGTATACTGTTCTCATATTGTGCTTAATTTTATTGAGGGCATATAGTCTACCAGATGTTTTTGATCCCCAGAAATATGACACATTTAACTCGATTAATAACTGTATTATATAATTTTAATACATGTGTATCCGACTTAACATTCTTATTTTTTTAGAAGAGCACATGGTGTGTTTTGCTTATATTTAAAGATAATTTATTCACCTTAAACCACTCAGCTAATGATGCAATGTCTTGATTAACGAGTTTATATAATTCCGTAATATTTTTACCAGATACGTAAATTGTTGTATCATCTGCAAATAGTATACATGCGGTGCACCGGAGGGATCCTGGTAGATCATTTGAGTATAAAGTGAAGAGGAGTGGTCCCAATATGGATCCCTGGGGTACACCACAAGTTATGGGAAATAATTTTGAATCAATACATTTATAATAGACATATTGTTTTCTTTCTGTTAGATAGCTCCTGAACCACCCCATGGCAACACCGCGTATGCCGTAACGGCATAATGTTTTACATAAAAGATTGTGATTTATTCTATCAAAGGCCTTAGGAGGTCCAGGAACACAGAAAGAGTATTTAATTACTCGAATCTAATGCGAGTAGAGTATCATAAGTAAATTTTGAAACTGCATTTGTTGTGGAGTGACCTTTACGGAAGCCATATTGGTTCTTGTTCATTAACGAGTTAATTGTCATGTAATTGTACAAACGATTATGGACTATTTTTTCATATATTTTGGGTATGCTAGGTAAAAGCGAAATTGGTCTATAATTTGTAAAACTTTGTTTATCTTTTGATCTATATATTGGTATTACTTTTGCAATTTTAAGTTTTGATGGGAAAACACCGGTTTCCATCGATTTATTTACAGCTATGCTAAGTGGTAACGAAATGACAAATTTTATCTGTTTTAGTAATAGCATATTCATATTGTCATGTCCACAACTCGTTTTGAGTTTTAGAGAATTTATGGTGTTTATTATTTCTTTACTGTCAGTAGGACGAAAATATAGAGATGTTGCTTTCTTACATGTCGGCATGTAGGTTTGATAATTTGTGCTGGACGGTGATATATTAGAAGCATATTTAGGTCCAACCTCAGAGAAAATTTCGCTAAATTTGTCTGCAATGTAAGTGGGGTCGTTTTCAATCGTGTTATCTATTTTGAATGAATTTGATATTAATGTTTTGTCATTTTTTCTATCGAGTATCTCATTTAATGTGCTCCATGTTTTTTTTAATGTTTGATTTGTAATGTTGAAATAAGTTACCACAATATATCTCCCTTTGCTTACGTTTGATTCTGGTAAAAGTGTTTTGAGGAATGTAGGATTCCGGGGGTTATCCATGGTTCTTGTATTACATGTTTGGCAAGTATTTTGGTTATCTTTTTAGGTGCAAAATATTCTATAACATCATTTATGTTATCTATAATTATGTTGTAACACGTTTCAGCATCACTTGAGTTTAGACTAGACCAATCCGTTTTTGATAAGGCCTCACAAATTTGTTGATACGTGTTGTTATTGAATTTTTTATGCTCAAAGATTAAAGGCTCAGTTTTCATGGATTTATATTTTTCGGAAAACAAGAACACTGGTAAATGATCTGATATGTTATTTAATATTATTCCTGGTGCTAATTTAATTTCTTTACTTGTTTTATGTATATGTTATCAATAAGGGTGGCCGTACTATGCGTTATTCTGGTTGGCTTTGTAATTGTAGGTAAAAAGCCTGCATTTGGGAAAAGGTCTATCAACTCAGAAACATGTGCTTGATTTTTATATTTTAGGTAATCGAAATTTTGATCGGTTCCCAACACAATGTCTTTTTGAATATGTTGGTGATGATGATGAAGATTGATGTTTTATGGCCACTTTTGTGCACATGGTAGGCTAAATGGGCCGAGCGACCTCCAAATGTAATGAGGCGAAGTCAAAGATGAAACAACCTTCAGATATGCCCACTCCGAGATTCGAACCCGGGTGGTAGTGATCTGTGTCCAACACGCTACCGCTAGACCACGGAGGCGCCCAATTTTGAATATGTTGGAGTTTATTTAAAATCGTTTCATAGTAAATAATTGATCATATTTCACTGGTATTAGGAACTCGGTATATTTCACCAAAGATACAATTTAGTTTTTGAGTGAGCCTCCACAAATATTGATTTAAATTTACCGTCGATATTAACAGAAATATCATAACAGATAATGTAATTTAAATCATCCCTGATGTACATAGCAACACCACCCCGTGAATCAGTCTGTCTATTTGTGCATACTAATTTATAAACCGGGATTGTATAAAATACATAGTTGTTATCAGTTAAGAATGTTTCACCAACATTATGGAATGCATATTAATTTTTATATCGTGGAATCGAGAGATTATTTCTTTCAGTTCTCTAAATTTGTTTGGCAAACTGCGAATATTAAAATGCATTGTATAATATTTGAAATTTTGTGCATTTGCCAATACTGTTGTACTGATTTGTTCGCTTTCATAGTAGTTACTGTCAATGTGGAAAGCATCCAGAGGATGTTCTCCATCATTGTCATCATAATAGTTATTTAACAGACAGTTGAGGTTGTGATCATCATCTTCAATATTCAATTTATCGTTTTGATTGAAATAGAAAGATTAAGTTTATGCTCATTACATTCCTTATAATTCCATTTTATACTTAAATATTCAATAGCATACCTTGGACAGCAGACAAAGTGGTGAAACGTATAACTCGGCAATAAACTAATTACACATATAAAACAAAATATAATTAAAACGTGCAGGGTCAAATAGTATAATAATAAAAGACAAAATATCAAATCAAGACAAAAACACAGTTTGGCCGTTCCATGAATTAATCACAAAGAAAGTAATTTACAGTTTCCTGTTGGCAGCACAAACATAAACCATTTTAGCTGCTTCAGTGAAGCCAACATACAAAGGAAGCCGAGAATATCGATCAGATTTAAGTAGGAGTAGAAGAAAGATTTTAAGAGTTTATGTTTTCTCAATTTTCAAACGTGCAACATGTTAAAATATATACATGCATACAAACAAACTAGTATACAATACACGGTATCGAAATAAACTAAATACTGTAATGGTATCCAGGTTAATTAGCAGTTTCATTGTACGCCTTGGCATATACCTTTAGCAGCACATTTCGGCTGTTGGTCAACCAAAGCTTACCAGGAAAATATTATTTCAACGTCTTTTATTTACATTGTAAACTTTGTAAACTAAGATTCAATATAATATATCTTATTATGTTCAAGAATTAATATTTTTGTTCGTGTATAACAGAGGCATATGCGAAGAATTATCTGTTTATAATATTTCATATTGTTTTATGTACCACGTGATTTACAGGGGATCTATTTATTTTGGTTAATGAGGTTTTTACGTCTAAAATAGGCTACCTGTATTCGACCGCTAATAGTAATATAACTAACTTAGGTCTCATGGACCATCAAATTGAAGGGGGCTTAGATACATTGGAAGTTTCAAAAACAAATTGTTAAACATTATGCGTCAATATATCATCGATAAAGATTATAAGTGATCCCAGCATACACATAGTAATATCACTAAACATAAGGAGAATATTAATCATTACCATAGTACATGATTATATGCATACGTGTATATTATTGCATACACACCTGTACAGTATATTACATCATACAAGTATCAGTGGCACTTACAGTTTTAAATTGGCGTTACTACATGCTTGTCTCGCGTGTTCAAACCGTGCTTTGCCAATATGATGGTAATCTGGTCCATACAATCGAGTGACAATCCATATCCTATTCAAGATTTTGTCATCACCGATGGCTTTGAGTAGCTGAAGGCCAACACCGTCGTCACCATCCGAATCAAAATTCTCATTTATACCACCTTCACTACCTTTGTACCGATAGGCATAAATACGGTGCGTCGCAGCTGCAATGCCGTCTAATTTCAGTGATTGTTCCAGAATCACTGAAACATCATCTAAGTTGGTTACATCAACAGCATAGCCAGTAAAGGTACTGCCTCCGTCGCTGAGTTTATCTCCTGTATTTGCCTGCTTGTTCCAGTTCTACGGATCCCTAAACGATGGGCTACAGGGATATATATATATATATATATATATATATATATATATATTTTTAGCATGTGGAATACTAAGGACATTTCCGAGAAAGTGCTTTATTATTGATACACAATTTTCTCCTTCAGCCTCGACACCAACATCGCTCGATTTAGGGTGAAAGCTAAACATAATATTGTTTCTCATTGAACGTGTCTCCAAGTCAAGAATACAGCTCTGCGGACGCCTATTTAGAGTGTCAGTTCTGATCAGTTGATCTTCTAAAAGTTCGACTATCTGTTCAAGAGACATTTTCTTTAAGTTCTCCATTCAATCGAATCAGTACACTCACTTTACTGTCCAGTGCTTTAATTTCACTTTTTATGTCCTCCTTTATGGTATATAGCAATATCCACAGGCTTTCAGGGATATCATCTGCCCTTTCCTCCAATATTGTCGTATCTGCTTGCTTTTTATCCGCTATTTTCTTTGGCTTTCCCATATTGTTTACAGAGGAACAAAGGTACACTATATAGTTGCTCACTTACACAGGTAACACCATATAGCGTACGCTTTTTGTGGTGGTTTGAGTTGATCATGAGTTATTACAAGGTTACAATATGGCCATTCCTATGGTGAAATACGTAGCAATCTCTTGTGAAATATCACACTTTTTGTTCACTTTGTCTATTAATTATGTTAATCGATTTGACATTCCTAACCTCACTGTGTCAATGATCCGATATTTTTTCCTATTGGGTGACTACTGAATGTTCCTCATGGTATGTTTCTGCGATTGTATCACCTATTTTTCGATCCACTGCCTTTGATGATACAATACTGAAAAGAAATGACGGGATCCGTGTTGTGTGTGAGCGTACAATAAATAAGACGTCGTGCTGAAAGAAATCTTGACAACACCACCGATCTTGAAGTACCCAGATTTCAACCAACCATTCATCTTGCATACAGATGCATGTCATAGTGGATTAGGGGATAGTCCAACGAGTAGACGGCAAAGAGCATTTAATTGCACATGTTTCTAGCACCTTGAACAAAGCCGAGAAAAACTACCCCGCTCACAAGCTGGAATTTCTTGCTCTGAAATGGGCCATTACCAAGAAATTCCACGATTACCTGTATGGGAGTGAGTTTACTGTCTATACAGACAATAACCTACTCACATATGTGCTGACAACGGCGAAACTTGATGCCACTGGCCAGCGATAGATTGTTGCTTTGTGCATGTACCACTTTAAGATCCTGTACCACAGTGGAAAAGCCAACGCAGATGCAGATGGCTTATCCTGATTACCTCATCGATCTGAGGATTACAGTAGATAGCTTAAATATAGAGAGGCGTTACTCTTGCCGCGCCATGTTGAATTTTGAACCAGTGGCGCCTCCAGCGACCGGAGGTATTTCTCAGATAAACAAAAGCTCTCTGGTTGTCCACATGTGATTGTGTCCATGTGTGCGATGATTGAAATGAATTGCCAATACTAGTACTATATGTTACATGATTACATGATCTTTTATTAATAAACACTTTAATTCTGGACACATGATATTGAAGGAAACGAAGCTCTGAAACTGTAATTAAATAATTAAGTGATTTCACAGCCCAGTCACTTAATTAATTCATAGCCTACAATTTGCGATCACTTGACAGCTGATCAGAAAATAATTGAACATGGTTTAGGTTATTTCACAGCTTTGTGTGTGGAAGGCGTAGTTTTTTTAATGAAAACAGTTAGGTATATATGAGGTAAATGCATCCAATCATACTTTCATCATAGTCCATAAAATTTTATTTATTTGGATATAGACATATAATGATATATACAGCTATTATAACGCAACCGTAACACAATTCATCATATATTCATCATGTCCGTTTATCATATATTAACTAAAAAAAATATAAGTTCATTTAAAGTCTACACCTCAATAATATAGACCATGCAATATAGGCCTGCCCAGCTGAGAACAAAGAATATACATGGAATATTAGCAATGTTTATGTTTGCGTTAACATGTTACAGATAGAGAAATTAGTACTTTCATACAATAAGCGGCATCAAATCTATTGTGCCATGGGTTCATCTATAGTTACAATCAGTCATTTGTTATCAAAGTGTAAAAGTTTAAACGATTGGTTGTACGCAGAGGCATTTTGTATCGCCACATTCTGGAAAAGGGAGAGGATAAATTTCAGTTGGTATTACATGTCCAGTTCCATGTGGTAGCCTTGAAAGGATCACACAATGATGTTGGCCACTTGGGACGTGACAGCGGAATGAACATCCTCAGAGACCGTTTTTATTGGGCCACATATGAACTCGGACTTGGAACAGTGGTGTTCGATGCATGAAAAGGAAGACACCCATCAATAAAGCTAGTTTGGTGAGCATAGAGACATCTCAGCCATTGGATTAGTTTGTATGGACTACTTCCCGCTGGAGATGTCGAAGGGAGGATACCAACATATCCTGGTCATCACCGACCACTACACCAAATACACTGTTGCTATTCTTACCAAGTATCAGATTGCCATACTTATAGTAGATGCACTATTTTATAACTTCATTGTACATTATGGCTTTTCTAAACGAATCCATAGTGACCAAGGTGCGAACTTCCAGAGTATACTTATAAAGAAGCTTTTTCGGTTATCTGAACAAGACATTGCTGGACATGCTTGGTACTCTGGATCCAAGAAAGAAACATGACTGAAAAGCAGAGATCGCACCACTTGTCCATGCATATAATTGCACCCGGCATGAAGCAACTGGTACACACCATACTCGTTGATGTTTGGGAGAGAGCCAAAACTAGCGCTAGATGTCATTCTAGACTTGAACTCGACAGATGTGCACAAAAAGGATTACACAAAGTATGTGGAAGATCTACGAACTCGTCTAAAGAAATGCTACGAGTTAGCTCTTGCTAAATCCAGGACATTTCAGAAACACCAGGACAACTACGATCTAGGGATATGTGGTGCTGTTGTGCAACCTGGTGATAGAGTGCTGATAAGAGTAGTTGCCTTCGATGGCAAACATAAAATAGCTGACAAGTGGGAAAATTATGCATACATTGTAGTTGGTCAGCCAAATCCTGAAGTATCAATGTATGTTGTGAAGAAGGAAAATGGCTCTGGAGTAGAGCGAAATCTTCACAAGAATTTACTTCTGCCAATCGGGTTTCTGTCAGGAGACCTTATCTCAGCTGTACCAGAAAATGTGACTCATAACTCCCCTGTCTTAGATAAACACAGAACAGATTCTTATGCCAGTGACGATTCTGATGATGGTACCAGCTCAGATCAATCAAATCCATATAGTGCAGGCTAATGATACAGCTAGCCAATCTGAACATGATGAGTCTGACAGTAACTGCACAGACGAGGATGATGAGTCTGATCCAGCTACTGAGAATGTAACAGATGCGCCAACACCTGTTGTGCCGATATCTCCTGAGCCAGCACCGGCAGTGCCAATCAGGCATCCAGTTCCAACACCTCGTCGCAGTATCAGAACAAAAAGATAACCTAAATGGATTAGCTCTGGACAGTGTTCCACGTCACAAGCTCCCGTCAATAACATAAAATATGATGGTGTTGTTAAATTCATCCGTGCTATTGGTCACTTGATGAGTCAAGCCAATACTGATTAACCATACTAACATACTGGGTGGCATGAGTGATTTATATGATTAGGTACGAATGTATTTCCAAACGTATTTTTGTTTTTCTAATTGATGCATTCTTTTGACCCAAATATCCGGGCGACGTTTAAGAAAACGTGGAAGGATGTAACAGGACAGTGGACGTATTCATTTAGTATTTATTTAGTTTGATTTATAACAGAATGTATTCAATTATTTAATGTCTTATTTTAGTCCAAAGTCAACCGTATATAGTTACATTATGATTTCCAATCGTAGTACATCTATGTTGTAAACTTGCTCAGCATTTGCTCGTGTATTTTGTACACAATACTATTGTTGTTAGCAACAGCATAAACAAGCAGCTATGTACAAGATAATATCCCGTCGCCAGGAAATTAATTACATAATCTTTATCCAAATAATCATGCCAACAACACCAACATGCCCATCAAATATGTCGCCTTCAAACTACATCAGAACCAATACTTCCTTTCCATGATGTATTAGTCATATCTGGCGCGTCTCAAGAAACAAACACTGCATTGATACAGTTTGGCGCGTAGCCCTTAATGTGAGTCGCAGGCAGCTTTGTTATGGAGCCGGTTCAGAAGTATTAAAAAGGTGTTACCCGCGACTTATAATTACCAGTTCGTTCTAAAGTAACTTCATATGATACTAAGAGAAGTAGATCTTCTTTAGAGAAGAGTAAACCTATAGGTATAAGTCAATACCTCAAGTCTACTTCAGAATTCTACTTTATCCCACGTCTGACTTCTCTAATAAGAACTTTGGACTTGAACAAACT
Organism: Paralvinella palmiformis; assembly: GCA_025642065.1. Taxonomy (NCBI): domain Eukaryota; kingdom Metazoa; phylum Annelida; class Polychaeta; order Terebellida; family Alvinellidae; genus Paralvinella; species Paralvinella palmiformis. The sequence continues at coordinate 823,911 of JAODUP010000044.1, read as the reverse complement.
CGTCGACTTTGACCGTTTGAGTGTTCAGATGCTTACATTCTGCCTTTTCCATATTTATTATTGGTAACTTGATTAGCACCTTAACATTGACGTCTACTGCTACTAATATTTCCTTTTTATGCGTGAGCTATTAAAGAAAATGGCGGAATTCCTCATTGATTGGGTGTGGCTATTGTCACTAGTAGTTGAAAAGAAGAAACCAATTCCCAGCTTGATATGTAAATCGTTCTTTATTATTTAGAGATAAAAAAGAGTAAAAATAGAGTGTAGCAACAGTGTTTCTTTTCTAATTATTTTTTCTTGTTTTGCACTGAAATGTTGTATACAACTTTTAATGAAATATATACATGTGCATGAAGTTTCACGAGATTGGCGGCTTAAATTCAGTTTTGGCCCCTGAATTTGAAAGTTGTAAGTGTTGTTAAACTGTAGAATTAATGTTAAATAGCCAGAACCATTTGAAGCTTCCTACCAGGTAACCTATCGATCTATGCTTGTTAAATAAGGCAGAATTGCGCATTGACTGGATAAAGTGTCCTACCGACATTTAAATAAATAAAGTCAGTAATGGTCTGGAATTATATCCTCAGACTGTACGGTAACATTATGTAACATCCTCACCTATAACATTATGTAACATCCTCACCTATAACATTATGTAACATCCTCACCGATAACATTATGTTACATCCTCACCTATAACATTATGTAACATCCTCACCTATGACATTTTGTAACATCATCACCTATCACATTATGTAGCATCATCACCTATGACATTATGTGACATCGCTATCTATAGCATTATGTAGCATCCTGACCCATACCATTATGTAACATCCTCACCTACAACATTATGTAACATCCTCACTTACAACATTATGTAACACCCTCACCAATGGCATTATGTAACATCATCACCTATTTCATCTTGTAACATTGTCACCTATGAAATTATGTAACATCCTCACCAATAACACGATGTAGCATCCTCACTAATGACATTATGTAATATCTTGACCTATAACATTATGTAACATCATCAATTATGAAACTATGTAGCATCCTCACCAATGACACTATCTAAGATCATCACCTATGACAATGCTATCACATGAATGTCGGTATGGAATCTTCACCCAATATATACCGCTTATTAATCAGCCAATGGGCCTTCAGTGGAATAAAACTGAAAGTTTACATAGGACGTCATGATGACGTTTCTGATTCTGCTCCCAGGATCCAGAATTAAGATATTAATAGTTGGTGTAATTGTTTTACGATCTAACCTCTTTAAGAGTAGAATTGATCAGATTTCGTTAAACTTTAGAAATGTTTTATATCGGTGACAATAACTTTTATTGCTTGGGTTTTTGTAATTCACGGTATTCTGACTATGGTCCACTCTTAATACTTCACGCCCACAACTTTCAGTTAAGAAACCATGGTCTTCCCTTATGTACATCAACAACCAAACACCATGTACAATGGAACAAGCTGTGACTTTATTGTGCTCTTGTGATACATATTTTGACAAAACACTGACGCATAAATGCAAAACCGTATATCGCGCATACGAATGTCTTACTTAAAGCTAAGTCTAAACATTATTCGAGTAGGAGACATAAATAGACGACTCTGTGCTGTGAAAGAAACAACAATACAGAACATACATTTTGAGATGTAATCACACGCGTTTTTGTGTGTCAGCCGAATATATTCATAAAAACTATACATTAAAATATTAATACACTACTGACTTATTCCAGTACAGAGCAATCAATATACAATAAAATTATAGAAACAATCTACAATTAATACTAGTTTCCGGGCCTAGCATCCTTTATGGCTTAGTGCCACCCATCCCCGGTTCTAATGGCTCAGGATAAAAACCTAGACATAAAACAAAAATTAAACCCAAACAAACAATACAGACAATAGTTTCCCGCTAATCTAATAGAAAGCTGGAAATATTTAATAACAAGTGTTCAGGGTTATGTTTAACCATCATATTTATTCTACTGTTGTGGGGATGTAGGATTCATTGAGAATTGGGTGACTGATCAACGGATTACCATTAGCGTTGCTACTTTACGGTTACGCGCTTCTCTGTGGCGGGGATTGCAACTGAGCTCAAACCCAAGCCGAGCTATGTTTGAAGGATTGTTCATCTTCCACTTCGCCCCATTACCCTTGGAGGCCGCTCAGCCCTTTGAGCCTACCATATGCACAAAAGTGACCGAAAATTGGGAATATTTATGTTTCACTGCTTTGCAGGAGGAGAAATATCATTTATGACAAAAAATAAATATACTGATTGTTTTATTGGTTTTTACTTCTTTGTCTATCACCTATAAACGTTAGAAAGTATAAAAAAACTGAAGATGGTTAAACAGAGCTTTCGCTTTGGTTCGCTGGGATAATAATGATTATGATAATAAATATTATAAAAATTATGCTGATGCTGCTATTGATGATACAAATTATTATTATTATTATTATTATTATTATAGTTGTTGTTGCTGCTATTATTGTTGTTGTAGTTGTTGCACTTGATTCTACACAAGCTACTTTCTTTAAGACACTCCACAATATACTTGCAAATTTAATACAGTTAGATAAGGAATACGAACAGAAATAAGACTATTAGAAAGAGGCTAGTCTAAATTGAGATCAACTTAAATACCTTTTGACTTACAAAAAAAATATATTAAATATTAGATAAACAATTTTTGTTTTAACCCACCTAACATAATATGTATATTCACAATAGAAACAAGTGACCAAATTCTAGGTCAAGATGGGACCCATTAAAAAAACATTTATGCAGTGTTGCCATGACGTATTTGGATATTTTGCTTCCTACCAAGTGATTACCAACTGAGTGCTTTATTTCCTGAGCAATGTCGGATATCCTGTCAACATATATACATAAAACTGCGTGGCGCCTTTTTCTAAACACGCACTCGCGCTAATGTTAGTAAATGATCTCTTACCGACAACACTTAGGTAATCAATTGTCATTTGTCACCAACCTAAGTGATGATAACAAAGTTAATGTCATGGACGGCTAAAAAGATAGCAATTTTTAATGATTGCAAAACAAATCATGTTTAAAAACAAAACAAAAAAATATTATTTTATGTACAATTGTATTCTACTTAGAACAAAGTTAAAATGAAAGAAAATTACAAGGTAACTAACTTTTAAATATACATCGAAAAGTCACACGAAGTAAACACAAGCAACATGGCATATCTTAATATCCATGCTTTGTGAATAACATCGGAGTTGTTCTCGTAATAAACAATAAGTGTACACGACAAACAACAGATTTTATCATCCATCTATGAATTTCTGTATGCATTTATAAAATATAATCATGCGATCGAGGAATAGAATTATATCAATTTTAATCAGCGAGCAATGACACCATGGAATGAACCGAACTTATAGCACTCCTTGTGTTGTATCCTTTTCCCTACTTAATTCGTGTCTCCATCAAGCTAATTCTGAACAAATCGAAGCCAGTCCACATCCGGTGTTATTAGAACTGCTTCATTCGACGTCTCAGAGAATATCGACTACGACGGCCTGAACAGCCATTTAGCCATCAGTTGAATATAGGCCAAAAAGAAGAGCTATCGGTGCCATAAAAAGAGAAGAAATCATTAGCGTATGATCCATCTTTTTCATAAATTTGTATTCCTGGTGTGAGTTGGTCAAAATATGCTTGAAATTGTGACAAAAGACCGACATTGGACAGAGCCGTCTTAACGCACGAGCACTCTGGCCACTTGCCCAGGAGTCCCACGAGAATAGGGGCACCATACTAATATATGTATGTTGTGACTTGCTGTCAATAAATAACTACTATGCTATATTAAACTATAAATAGTTGGTACTATATTACAAGTGGACATTGGTATGCGCATCTGATGTAATATCAAGGTCACCTCTGCAACCGCACGGGCATGTATGTGAACGGATCTCGACCATTTACATTTTTATTCCTGTGTATGGTTGTGTATGTGGGGCACGGAAATAATGGCACTGGAAAGAAATGGCACCAGAACATATTTCACCTCGACAAAATGGCACATGGAAGAAATGGCACTACGCAAATTTGGAATAAATGCCACCCGAAAAGAAATGTTATTGCTTATTGACATTTAGTTATCGGTAGTAGGTAAAGTCCTGTTTACAAAAACAATTCATAATTGCACATCTGAAGGAGTGGCTTCCCACATTCTTGGATTAACTGCCATACCTTCGTGTTTGATCATGATAATATAGTCAATTAAGTCCCGCTTATAAAGAATAATTGCACATCTGAAGGAGTGACTTCCCACATTCTTGGATTAACTGCCAGACATAATTCCCTTCGTGTTTGATCATGATAATATAGTCAATTAAGTCCCGCTTATAAAGAATAATTGCACATCTGAAGGAGTGGCTTCCCACATTCTTGGATTAACTGACAGACATAATTCCCTTCGTGTTTGATCATGATAATATAGTCAATTAAGTCCCGCTTATAAAGAATAATTGCACATCTGAAGGAGTGGCTTCCCACATTCTTGGATTAACTGCCATACCTTCGTGTTTGATCATGATAATATAGTCAATTAAGTCCCGCTTATAAAGAATAATTGCACATCTGAAGGAGTGGCTTCCCACATTCTTGGATTAACTGACAGACATAATTCCCTTCGTGTTTGATCATGATAATATAGTCAATTAAGTCCCGCTTATAAAGAATAATTGCACATCTGAAGGATTGGTTTCCCACATCCTTGGATTAACTGACAGACATAATTCCCTTCGTGTTTGATCATGAAAATATAGTCAATTAAGTCCCGCTTATAAAGAATAATTGCACATCTGAAGGAGTAGTTTCCCACATCCTTGGATTAACTGACAGACATAATTGGCCACATACTGTACTGGTACTTATAGACGGATTCAACGCCACGCTCCAGATGGCGAAGGACAGGACGACATCATGCTCTGCCGCATCCCTCCGCTCTTCCCACCACAGATATGGAATGTTCACCTTTGATGGCGAACATCCTACTAACAATCTCTGTGAGGCATGTAATCATAGCGTTGAACATTTATGTGGTATTTCTCATCTTTCTGTGAGGAAACTGATTCACTGGCTTAAAGCAGATGCTGCCCAAGTCAGTACAACTCTACTCAACGATGCTCGTAGTGAGCCTCCTCGCAAGTGTGTCAAACGTGTGCACACCCAGCTACAGTCTCGGCTTCATCAGATATGTGTGGACAGACGAGATGGGAGCAACAATGTTGAAGAGTTCCTTCAAGGAGCTGGTCACAATATCCGCTGGAAACCTCATGGTTGAGTGATGCTACAAGTTGAGTGATGCTATGTATATTGAACTTTTAAATGTGATAATAATGTGATAATTGTGATATTAAACTTTGATATTAAACTTTGATAACCAAGTGGTTGAGTGATGCTATATATTAATATACATGTATGTAGCAATATTGCATGAATAAATAAGACAAAATAAATAGGGTGCCATTTTTTCTCTCCAAATTTGCATAGTGCCATTTCTTCCAGATGCCATTTTTTCCTAGTGCTTTTCTTCTGGGGCAATTTTTCCGCGGCAACTAATCCAGTGCCATTATTTCTTACATACGTATAGGTAGTGGCCCCACTGCCCTATAATGCTGTTAGGATGGTTCTGACCTTGGATATTATCGGCTAGTGGTCCTATGCTGTATATAGTGTGTGATTATCAACTTATAAAATATTACAGTCGATATATATATTTCAACGTTGGGCTTGGGTTTAAGTCTTGTCGGTTGGGTTCGGGTTGTTGTCTTGTGGGTTGGGTATGGGTTGCTTAAGAAAGGGTTCTATTTTGTTTATAAATCCAACGGCCTATCGTTATTCAGCCACTGCCAATGCTTCCGCAATACGAATATCATACATTGCCATATAAATACCCCCCCCCCTCCCCCGCTGTTACCGTCACACACTGACCGTGAAATGTTTCTGATAATCTGTTAATCGATAGGTGATGATCATGACAGTGTTGATAGTATGATCAGTGATAGTTAGACTGTACATTAGACATAAATACCATCTCTCACCTCACACAATTCGTCCAGTGTGTAAAACTAACAATATAACTAACAGTCAATCTCCAGTTAGAACAGTTCAAAATTAACCTGTTATAATAGCAGTAGGTGGTTAGTGTCTGGGACTCTTTACTGAGAGGTCCTGTGTTGTTACAGGTGTTAATTCGTAAGTAGTTTGACTGTTTTTACACATTTACCTGTACTCCTGATCGTTGTGTTAAAGTGCTATCAAGCAGCACATATCTTGTTATATAAGATATGAGAAAACTAAGTCTCAACCACTCCAACGTAGAGGCTGTGTTGATTAAACGACAGCCTGGGGGTTATCCCCGAAATACAAGCAAGCTAAGTCAGTCGCACTGCCTTCTTTCATTGCTGATACATGCTGCGGGACATTTGTTACTATTGGATATTAGTAGATACTGTGTTTTATTGAAGACTTTTGTTATATTCTAACTGATTCGAGGTACTCTTATGTTTTGAATAGACGTGATTTTATTTCAACTATTGCGACTGAAAACCATGGCTGCTGCCAAACTTACGGCTAGCTCGGTTATATCAATTGCTGCTAGTTAGCGAAACTAGTTAGCTTTTCTTCAAACAACACCCTCTTAGTATTGCTTTTTTATGCAGCTACCGCTGAATAATGGTGGATACCAGCACCTAAAGGATGGCTATAATTGCATAAATGTCAACAATTGTTGACATTCGACGTCTTGTAGAATTATCATTATCCGTTGCTTTCGATGTGATAGGTAGACGTCAGTAGTTTCACATTAGCCTCAGGACCAAATTTACGTCTTACCAATGTCACAAACATGGCTTCTAGGTCATCAGCAGTTGGTGTCTCCTCACAATGTGATTGAAAATGCACAGACGTAATGATTGAGAACAAGTCTCTACACAATATACTTGACTGTTATACATAAGCTTCACTGTGCTTGCTGTTGTATGTTTAACTATCGAACAGTTGAGGAGAATGTTCAACAATGGCTACGATCATTTCAGCAGCCTGCATTGTATAAAATGTCAGATGGTTATCTTGGTTACGAAATATTAAAACGGTGCAGAATAAAATAAGACTTGCCATTACAGTCACTAAGGTCTACTTTTAGTAACCCCAAAACCTCACTTCTCGGAAGCCAGTGTAACCGCTGGAGTCACATTCCGAGCTACCAATAATGGTCACGTTGTTGGTGATGACGTCATCGAGAAGAAACCTCTCTTCGGAGTCATCTCGACAATTCAACCAATCACTACCCGTCCCACAGGTGTGATTTACCTGGAAAAGGTGCCAAAATAGGTTCGTATACGTTTAAACAGGGTACAGTAACATTTTATTGCCATCATTATCACATTATGAAGACAACATCGTCACTCATACATGGAGACTCTGAAATACCCAAAAAGTAAATCAAGAAACTTACCACTTGTTCCCAATTCATAAATTTGAAAGTCAGGATACTAAATTGGTCGACGCCTCGACATCGCCACCATATGTCGACGTAGGTAATGGTAGTGACCTTATCAAAAACCAAGGTCAATGTTGGTTCTGTATCACCATCTAAAGAAGCCCATTCGTTGTTTTCTCCTGGATCCGTGATGTTATTGAAGGCGTACTGACAGGCGTATTCACTGCTCTGAGTCGTTGAGGAATCGCAACTCATAATGTGAAGAGGGGAGATTTCTTGAATTAGAACAATAATATAGTTAAAAGTTTGAAAGATTCACGTATTATGTTTAATAAATAACAAAATAATCCGTTAATTAAAGGTAGCTATTTCTCATACCAAGCCAAGTTGAAGTCCTGTATTACAACTCTTAACTGGTTCAGTACACGTTTAGCTCACCTTTCAACTAGTATATGTATATCTAACCTTAAACCAAATCTAAATTATTTTTTCCAGTTTCGATTATAAACTCACTGGATTCACAATCTACATCGGAGAAGTATGTTTCGCAAACGCAGAAATAGCCTTCATCCTGATTAAGGCAAGTTCCACCATTCTGACAAGGATCCGATAGACAAAAGTCTGCAACTGTTTATAAAAACAAACAAGAATAAATGGAGGCCACTGTTTCATTTATTGATTTTTTTCCAATCTATGCTCATAAACGCCATGATAACGTTTGGTTTGGGACCTCAACTAAAACCATCAAATCCATATACTAACGCGTTTCACAGTTTGAACCGGTGTATGACGTTTCACAGACGCACACATAATGATCATATATAGAACTCTGGTTAAGGCAGATTCCACCATGTTGACAGGGATTCGGCATACAGATATCTGTGAAAGGTAGAAAACGATTTACAGATATAATGTAGTGAATCAAGAACAATAATATTTTTTAATTTGCCAAAAAGGAAATAAACTTCGAACTCATTAAATCCAAAACAAATTAAAGATAATATGTTTTATTAACGGGTTGGGAAATTGCAAGTTTGAGAAGGGAAAGATAATATTTGTGTAATTGTCCGTTATTGAGGTGGGCGTAATAAAATATTTTTGAAAACGGACAAATCATACCTCTTTTTGTCATTTATTACTGATGTTATCTGCGATGTTCACTACTGTTTGGTTGTTTTAAGGCTGCCAATAGTAATATATTTGGTATCCAGAGTAATAATTGTTTCTCAAAAGAATTAAGCTTCTATTTTCAAAGCGTTAGCGTCTTATTCGACAACAAACAGAATAGGAAGTTCAGATTCGTTGAGCACGGGAATCAAACGACAGCTAAGTCTTTCTAACATCGTAAAATCTGATAGAATATACACAAAGGGACCTTGCTATACACGCCTAAAGCACGCTTGTACTGTGCGGTGTGTGTGTATGTGTGTGCGTGCGTGCGAGCGCACTCAGTGAACGCGTGGGGGTGGCCAATGAGTCTGTACGGCTGACGTCGGGTAGAGGAAGTCTGTATATAATATAGCAGTATTCAGCTTTGTTTCGATTACTTGTTTCGATTACTGGAAATAAAGACGTAATCAATAAACATTTATTGTCAGCGAGGATTCTGTACAATTAGTGGTAAAACTCAATATTTCCTCACTGACCGGGAGGAGGATTCAACATACACACACACACACACACACACACACACAAACAAACAAACACGCACGTATATGCACGTACACACACACACACACATGAAGATCGCTGCCAGAATATAAATACTTATTTACGAATACTTTTATTTATTTCTCCAAATTCTTGTTAATTATTATGAGTGGCAGTTCAGTGGCAGTAAATGCCAATGGCAGTTTTGTTGGTCATCTGAATGGACGCAACCTAAGATGGTACAAGCGTTTCGGCCAGTTAACAAAAGGATGATGATGATGATGATTGATGTTTTACGGTCACGTTTGTGCACAAGGTAGGCTAAATGGGCCGAGCGACTTCCAAAGGTAATGAGACGAAGCGAAAGACGAAACAACCTTCAGATATGCCCACGCCGGGATTCGAACACGGGTGGTAGTGATCTGTGGTCCAACGCGCGACCGTTAGACCACGGAGGCGCCCAGGTTAACAAAAGGACGTACGTCCATTGACACCATATACGCGTTGCTTCTCTTCTAATAAAAATAGAAATGTGTCAGGTTTTAGTTTAAGGGCAGTAATTATACAAGACTCCACTCCATTAAAGTACTGTTGAATATTGTTAGTCTGGATTAAGTACATAACATAAAGGTGATATTGTTGGTAATATTAAAAGCTTTGATCACGACTGAATAACAAGTCGGATGATAATAGGGAGTTTATACGATGGGTAATAGATCACCGAGTAAACGCAGGTGTCTAGAGAATGGGACTTAATGCCGAAACAAAGAGATAATGCTAAAGTTAGAATATTGCATACTGAGATAGCATCTTACTTCAGTGAAAAATAGTATCTAATTATCAGGTATTCGTCTGATTGTAATATACCGAAAATAATGAAGTCACGTGATTTTCTATTACAAATGTAGAACATTCAGTAACTTACAGGACCAATTCACAGCTAACAACCATCTATATAAATAAACAAATTATTCAACAGCTGTTTTGTTTAATATATATATATATATATATATATATATATATATATATATATATATATATATATATATATATATATATATATATATATAGGATGGATGAATTCATGATGTTTTTCTTTAAAATATTTATTAAACTTAGCGCAGTAATTTGTATTAAAATGTCTACAAGATTTCACCCGATTTCATACGAATATCTGATTACTCTGATAGAATTTACTTTGTTGCTACGAGTACTTAGTATTAACTTCGTATTTAGTTTCAAAAATACCCCCCCCCCACACACACACAGGAAATCTATCTCTCACAGAAACCTAGTAACGATTTGTTTACGAAGGGCCCTAAAAGGACATCCTTAGTTTATATCAGGCAATGAAGGCAATGGAAGACGGTTGATGTCTCATTTGGGGGGGGGGGGGACACGTCCAATACGGCAAAGCCACGTACTCGATCTAGCAAAGTGTATACCGATATTTTAAAACTGACATCAGTAGCTGCCGCAGTTCCGGATCAGGACTGATGATTTACCGCACAATTATTGATGGCGTGGTGCTAAAGCCGATATTAAGATTCTTTCCGACGGCATGGTTATTGCTCAATGAACAACCTTAATCGGTCAATGGCTATTATATTGTACAAGAGCGTGGATTACCCGCACGATTCTGACCCAAACGGATGCTGGATCAGGGGATCAAAATGGAAGCTTACTGAAATGTATCGCCGTCAATTTAATCCCATAATCAGTATATTTTCTATCAGCATGAAGTAATTATCCGGGTGAACATCGGCAGTATTATCGCAGTTAATTGTTTTCACATCGATTCCGTCCCGCCTCAAAAACGAGCAATTATTTTATGTTATATTAAGTTATACTCTGACTTTCATTGCTTGATGTTTGATGATATGCTTACCAACAATTCACGGTTTAATGTTTATAGATGAAGCTTAAATTAACGGAAGAACATCGGATAGAACTTAGTAAAATTCTATGTTATAGCATATGCAACCATCGATATTTCTTCTGTTAACTTACATTAGGCTGTCTATAGAAAAACACAAAATCCGAGCAGTCATTCTTTAGCAAAAACCACTTCAATTGGGGTCGTATTAATATTAAAACAGTTAGTCTATATAAGGACTTGCTTCTGCTGATTTTCTCATCCTTATTCTAGCCAATCGAAAACGGAGGTGTTCGTTTGTTTGTTGTTTTTGCCATTTCCCTGCACAATCATGTTGTTTGTTCTCTATTTGAAGTGTAAGAAATGCTAAGTAAATCTAAGTGTTTATTTTCCACACGAAAATATAGGGAACCAATGACGGAAATCGATGTTAGAAGAACCAAATACATGATTAGTAAACACCTTCTGAGAAAACAGAATGAAAGTGTATACTTAATGGATTAGAAATAACGTAAGTTCATAATGGATTAGAAATAACGTAAGTTCATAATGGATTAGAAATAACGTAAGTACATAATGGATTAGAAATAACGTGAGTTTATAATGGATTAGAAATAACGTAAGTACATAATGGATTAGAAATAACGTAAGTACATAATGATTTAGAAATAACGTAAGTTCATAATGGATTAGAAATAACGTAAGTACATAATGGATTAGAAATAACGTGAGTTTATAATGGATTAGAAATAACGTAAGTACATAATGATTTAGAAATAAAGTAAGTACGTAATGGATTAGAAATAACGTGAGTTCATAATGGATTAGAAATAACGTAAGTACATAATGGATTAGAAATAACGTAAGTACATAATGATTTAGAAATAACGTAAGTTCATAATGGATTAGAAATAACGTAAGTACATAATGGATTAGAAATAACGTGAGTTTATAATGGATTAGAAATAACATAAGTACATAATGGATTAGAAATAACGTAAGTACATAATCATTTAGAAATAACGTAAGTTCATACTGGATTAGAAATAACGTAAGTACATAATGATTTAGAAATAACGTAAGTTCATAATGGATTAGAAATAACGTAAGTACATAATGATTTAGAAATAACGTAAGTACGTAATGGATTAGAAATAACGTAGGTACATAATGGATTAGAAACTAACTAACTAAGCTCATTATTTGAAACATACAAAGACTGTACTACTGTTAATGTTTATGGTTTACAGCCATTTTGTGGACATGGTAGGCTAAGTGGGCCGAGCGACCTCCAAAAGTAATGAGGCAAAGTGAAAGATGAAACACCCTTTTGACATAGCCCAACCGGGATTTGAACCCAGGTGCTATTTATCTGTGGCCAACCGCTTTCTGTTAATATAATTCAACAATTTAATAATAAGCTAATTGGTTCTTATTGCAGTTAGAAGGTCAAAGACCATCTAGAACCTATACTGTTTGTGAACTGAAATGAAAATCTTTGATGTCCTTTGGTTGGCTTAATTTATTTTTCTTGTTTTCTAAGAATGACTCAAAATCTTCTAAGATTAATTGCTAATAAAACAAATATTATATATTTGGCATCACCACATTGTTTTAAATCCTTAAGGATACCAGCATTACAAATGGTTGCATCTTCGATTACCCCTAATGGGTCAGTAAAAAGATCTAGGGGTTATTTTTGATAAATCTATTAACATGTATCAACATGTCACATCAGTATGCCGAGCTGCTTAGTACCATCTTAAGTTTATCCATTTTTTTAAAGCATTCATGACTCAAGAAGCACTTGTAACTGTAGTCCATGCCTTTGTTACATCTCGTATAGACTCCCTGTTATATGGCTTATCCGATTATAACATCAATGGTCTTCAGTGAATTCAGAATAGTCCAGCTCACATAGTGGCAAATAATTCGAAAATATGATCAAATCCCACCAATTCTTCAAAAACTACAATGGCTACCTGTTAGACAGCGTATCCATTTGAAGATTTTATTAATAACTTATAAATCTATCAATAATATGGCACTTGAATATCTGTATGAACTGGTGTCCATTAGAAAGTTATCCCGAAAACTCAGATCATCAGGTCAGGTAGTATTGCAGGTGTCTGGGTCACGGTCATATGGTGATTGTGCATTTAGTGTTGCAGCTCACACTTTATTGAATAGGTTACTGGTAGATATTAGAAATGCGTCGTCTCTTGAAAATTATTATTATTATTCTCTAATCATGGTCAATTATTTTAAATAAAATAATTCCAAACAACCTATCACTTGAACAAACCACAGGTTTGAATAGGTTCTTAAGTACTGAACAATACTTAGGATTATGATGCCCATGGTATGACCCTATATTCCAAAAAGTTACCAAGACGTAAAAGTTCGCCTCGCAAAGCGTCTTACCGTACTCAATACAAGTCGACTGTCTGAATGTTGACAGTTAAAACCTATTTGATTAGCGCATTTTCTCCACCCGAGCATAATATATCACTTTAGAGAGGACATATTGAATTAACTAGTATTCAGCGATTTTTTATATAACTGAGGCTTGAGAGCTTCCTCTGGCATTAACGTAGCCAAGATGACTTCGTGTATTCAATGTTCGTGATAACAGATCAGTCGGCGTGATTTATGAACGAACTATTACTGTACTAAAGTTTTTAGCCGCTCTGTTTAATACTCCTTACTGGTCCCAAACTTTTTTCTATTAACAGCACCGAGAATATAGCAATTTCACATTCAAAAAACCGTGTTACATGTTGAAGCTAAGACAAATATAATGTATTCATTGTATATTATTGCTTTACGCTTTTAAGCTTGATTGCAAAGGTGTCACATAAATCGACTACTATAATATTTATTGCTAAATAGCAAAATTATATATCAAAATTTTGTGGCATTTAATTTTTCCTACAACCCCTTATCGGATTCATGCATTATTTTGGCAATATTATAATAATTATTTTATATACTTAAAAATACTATTTTTTGGCAATCCCAATACGCAACATTAAGCATTTAACCCATTAATACAGAAAAAACAGATATACAAAGCTGGTCAATTATGGATACTATTGTAAGTACAGAAGATATATGATCAGGGCAGGATTATCCTATACGCTAGTATAAGCTGCAGCCTAGGGGCTCTCAAGCCTAGGAGTCTGCAAAAAGATTTTCAAATATAATGTTTTGGAAATATTTGCATATTCTATTAATATTTTCCATGGCTGAATAATTTATTTAACTTAAAATAAAATAAAAAGTTACAATTTTTTTAAACTGGCCCTTATGTGAAATAAAAGGTCCCTGTTTGAAACCTTTTATTTGAGATAATGTGCCATTGTTTGAAGACCTTTAGTTGAGATAAGGGGGCCCCCATAATCTCATTAGCCTAGGAGCCCCAAAAAGGTCACAATCCGGCCCTGTGTATATTACATGTAGAACAAAATGACAATTAATAAAAATGAAATAATATAATGACCCAGCTTTCTATTAAATTTCAGAACATTTCATAAACATGCTTACCTGTTTTTAATATGAAGATACCTCCTTCGTATGGCTGCGTGTATTGCAAGGACGCCTGATTAATTAATTCACAGCCAAATAGTCCACGACGTATAGGTACCATATTGGCAGCCAGACATTCCGTCAAATGTTCCAGACAGTATCTTTCACATTGGGAAGTGCTCTTTACCGCGCGTGCTCCCACCAAACCGGAGTGCGTCGTGTTCAGCAACCGTCCATTCTGGCGACTGAAGAAACAGTCGGCACTTACCAAACTCGGCAGAAATAAGATCATTTGTAAGACCATTTGGTGTGACATCTTCTGGCCCCGGTGTCCTTAATGGCAACCACACAGAAGACGGATGTCCCGATCTGTCACAGTTGATGTGGTTAGATCGAAGAAGTGAGCCGTAGTACGTTGGTCGTGAAATAGAGACACGTGGGAGTGATTGTAAACAAATATCGACGGACAGGCGCTGTGAAAGATGTCCCATCAGTAATGTAACATTACCACAACTAGCAAAATAGTTCAATAAATTCCTTCTCTACTATACTAAACAATGACAAATTAAACACAAACAAATTGTAATGATCGCGCATCCCGGTCTTATATACTGTTACTTGTTCCTCTGTGGATCGAAGCAGCTCCGGTGCGTATCGATTGAATGCATTTTCCCAATATATGAACGTGCATTGCTTATGTTCGTAATCGTCAAATTCACGAAGAAGAAAAAATCGCCTTAATGGGAAATCGATATTTCTACGACAATTTAATTTGTTTATTTCACTTAGTATAGTGAGTTTTTATTGTGAAAAAGAACAAAATCAGAATAAAACACATAATGAGGTGACGTTGACATGTTTACGACCCGCCCGTATTATTGGGCTTCAGATTGGAAGATCGATATGATCGGTGTTAATTCTGCATCATCTTGGTCATTAACAATAACCTCTGCTTTAAATAAGCGAAGCATCTACCTCCTCTGTCCCTTTGAAAGTACGTATTATGGATGAAAAAAGAACAATTTAATATTAATACCACAAACAATACCTTGCAGTGGCAAATGGTCAGTATCAGATTTACATTTTTTTTTAAATTGTCCACATTTGTGTTAAAATCCAGCACTAAATTGGCGTATTTATAATTTTTAAACCAGTTTATTATGTATGAAATTTATTTGAGCTATATGAGCTCACAATATATTTTATTTAAGTTTTAATTGTAAAGCGCCGTAGAATAATTCAAGTTGAATAAGGCGCTATATAAAATACAATACAATTATATATATATATATATATATATATATATATATATATATATATATATATATATATATATATATATATATATATATATATTGTCTGTGTTCATGGATGTGTGCTCGTGTGTGTGCGTGTATATGATTACGTGTGTGTGTGTGTATGTGTGTGATAACTGATGTTTTACGGCCACTTTTGTGCACATGGCAGGCTAAATGGGCCGAGCGACCTCCAAAGGTAATGAAGCGAAGCCAAAGATGAAACACCCTTCAGATATGCCGACGCCGAGATTCGCATTCAGGTGGTAATGATCTGTGATTCTACGCGCTGTCAGACTAGGGAGGCGCTCCCATGTGTGTGCGTATGTTCATGGATGTATGCATGTGATGACGATTGATGTTTTACGGCCACTTTTGTGCACAAGGTAGGCTAAATGGGCCGAGCGACTTCCAAAGGTAATGAGACGAAGTGAAAACGAAACAACCTTCAGATATGCCCACGCCGGGATTCGAACACTGGTGGTAGTGATCTGTGGTCCAGCACGCTACCGCTAGACCATGAAGGCGCCCTGGATGTATGCATGTGTGCGCGCGTGTGTATGTGTATGTATGTATGTATGTATGTATATGTGTGCGTGCGTGTGCGTGCGTGTGCGTGCGTGCGTGCATGCATGCGTCTGTGTGCGTGCGTGTGTTAGCGTAGCGGCTGCAATAATATTGCAATAATTTCAATTTAATTGTTTTTTAAACATCCTTACCACGAATATGCCGATAATTTATGATTGTCTAAGAACGTCTATTGGATAATCCCCAAGACCGACCTGACTATAAACAAATTTATAATTAAAACAAATGCCGTTCTGTGAGAGGGGATGGAGGTGGCGCTTTGCTGTCCAGGTAACGTCTAATTGGATCTATCAAGTAGTGGCTTTGATATGAAGCTGTTTACTATAAGCAGCACGAATAGACTGTTTATAGATTATTAATATTATTTATTTCTGTCCCATGTAAAATGATTATTTATTGATATAAACCTGCCCTACGGTGAAAGGGTTTATTTTACTCATGAACTATGCTATTGTCTCTTTGTTATACATAGCACAGTAATTATCAAGAAAAAAGCACTGAAGACGTTATGATTTTAAAATAATTTATGCCCAAATCTGATAATATTGGGCCAAACTAAAAGCCATTTAAATAAAAGTGAAACGCATCACCATTAGTTCATAGTGTTAGGAATTTACCGAACATTTTTATAACCTACAACTTATAATCAGATGATATCATAATGTTAGTATTTTTGATTGATTGTGGGGTAACCTTGAATAAAGTCCAATTATTACGTTATACCTACCTATATGCTGTGCATCAGAAAAAATAATTACAATCTCTTATTTGCTACTCGTGATAATGGGAAAGATTTGTGATGAAGACATATGGATACTATTTCTAATTCCGGCTATATGTGTGAGTCACTCATGTGGGAACAAAAAAAGGTGTAAATTACATCTTTCAGTTTGGATCTGTTCGTCTGAAATGTGATTAAATGATATTGTATAACGTGCACCAAAAGCTTGCTACTGGTCATATGGACATTAACAAAAATATGTAACAATTAGAGCAAAATGTCAGTTGAAAATAATATTCATAAGTAAAATATCTACTGTTTGGCTTCTCACTCAAGTAATAGATCGGATACTAAACAATAAATAATAATACACAGTGACTTAGAATAAACTTCGATCAGATCTGCTCATCTTAACGAGATGCCATAAATTCTATGGACATTCTATATAACATACAAATCTGTCTGTCTTGGTTGAAATCAATTTTGTCGTAACGCTTTCTAGAGTGACGTTTTTTTTACAATTTACAAATTTACACAGTTTAGAATTACCGATAACACGAGATATCATAACACAAGATGTAGCCAGAAATGTAATGTAAAAAAGATAGAATAAATACTGGTTTGAGCCTTTTCATAGTAAGTTGCTCGGCTAAAATAAAATCCTTCTTGTAAGTCAGGGTATGTTTGTTGCTGATTTGCACAAAGTTTTTCAGAAGCGAGTCCGTATATTTAGCCGAACGACGTGCATTATCTGAGCAGATAGAATGCATCATCTGTCAAGTTGGTGAAGGCAGATATAACTTGTTGCTCATCTTTCGCCAGAGAATGCATCACATTATTCGCTTCATAGTAGTAATTATTTCTAGAATTATGGTATCATAAATCAGTCATACAGACAATTAGCTTAGTTTAAATCCGTATTTTTACCAGCATCCCAGAATATATGTATAACACCAAATTGGGTATATATTGTCTCCCGGGGTCAGTAAACTTCTACAAACGAAACACGTTTTTATGCCTTTTGTTATATTTAGAAAGTCCTGATAACGTCCTTGAAATGTGACCACTCACCTGCAATAGCTACTATATTACGACCGAGTAATCCGATATTATGTAGCTAATTTATCTATAGTTATGACTTCTAGAAAAATTAGCATTATTAGTCTATCTCGGTCAATACCCAACAAGATCATAGGAAGATATAGTCCATCTAAGGCTCATTGTTATCTTGGTTACTATCTATTACCAACTCGTCAGAACAGTCTAAGACAGTAAGTCATCATAACAACAGGACAACTGATAATCAGTGATCGTCATTCATCTCATCTTGGTTATATATATATATATATATATATATATTAATTACATTGACATACAATTCTAATCATGACAAGTGAGTTATCAATAATTAAGGAATCTTTATAAGGAATCGATAGATAATTCAATTAGTGTCTAAACTAATAAGGACGTTAGAATTGTGTGGATTTTATATAATTTTAAAGGTTTGTTTATGTCATGGATGAACTATATCATGCCTAAAACTCTGATTTGAATCCGGATCCTGGCCATCCTTATAATCATTCCTTAAAACGAAGTTAACTGTTTGGCTATTTTTGTTTTATTAAATCGATCCAAATTAGCCATTCCCAGATATTGAAATAATATGTTTTTTTTCTCTCTACCGAAGTGTTAGTGAGGTTTTCAATTTGTTATCGATTATGAGCGCAACCAATCTTGTAATTAGGAAATATACCCAATATTCAAATAATACTAACAAGTCAGCTCAGGTACTCAATAATCCTTAAATAATAACTAATTTGATTTATTTCTCTGACAACCTGAGAGAATGTTTATATAAGTGTAAACGTTCTATATGATTGTTTATTGCGTACACTTACAATGCACCTTTATTGGCTAGAATCTGTTCGTATTTTATGAAAACCTCTTAATAATCTCTTTCCAGCAACAAACAAAGCCGTGCTGAGCGCTTCATTAGGGATACTAACAATACTCGCCAATATCATTATCTCCATTACCTTATGCTTCATGAAGAAAGTAAAACGGACAACGGTTATTTTCCTTTCTCAACTGGCCATCAGTAACCTTATCCAAGGCATCATTCTCCTTTTGAAGGGTTTGTTTTATGTCTGGGATGTCAACACCAATGAAGGATGCATGGCTTTGATAACCATCAACATCACCTCTTTTGGAATCTACTTGACTGGAATATTCTATATCTACCTGGATCTCTATCTGTCTCTGAAGAAGATGTCGGTAGCTAATCCTGTCATTTCTGTCCGTGCTGCAGTTATAATGATAGCGTTGTCCTGGATCGGAAACCTGGCTTTCAGCGTTTCTGGATATGGAATGAAGATTTCGAGTTATCAGTATAGCCAGGATATAGAATGTATCGTAATTAAGGGATTCTACCAGGACCGGTACATTATCCTCATTGCGGTAACATTCTTGATTGGACTAGGTGGAATTTTGACCTTACATGTGATGACCTACCGATTGATGAAAAATATCCAGAAGCATATTTTAGGTCAGTATGATGTTGGTTGTGACGAACATTCAAGCCAAAGAAATCGCCAGATAAACACTCTACAGGTAAACAACGTACAACAGGAAAGAAGGCCATCTCAGAATATGGCATGGCTAAAAAAGAACGAGGTTATAATGAAATCGATATTATTGATATTAATGCTTTTTGTTATTTCGTGGTATCCTCTTATTATTTCGGTGTTGATTATGTTGTATTGTGAAACGTGTACATATGTTATTACCGAATATATTTGGAAGTTCAGTTATTTTCTAGTAATTCTTCAGTATAATCTTAGCGGGATTATTTACATGAGCAAACTTAAAGACTTCAGAAATTCTTGTAAGAGTCGAAGGTGTAGGTCCACATGTCGAGGGAGACGAGTCGCGCCCTCTGGTAACGAAATTGAACAATGTGTTTGACAACGTTTAATTAATCCTATTTTTTCCTTAGAAATACTTCTACGTACTATTAGTCAGTCAATCAGTCAGACAGTTAAAACTCTCTCTCTTTCTCCCCCTGTTCCCCCCCCCCCTCTCTCTGTCTCTCTCTCTCTCTATATATATATAATCTAGCTATCTCTGTTTATATCTATCAATCTAACCAACTATCTTCTATTTCTCTCTCTTCTACGCGCGCGGTAATAATTTGTTTCCATCAATATACTGCACATTGGATATGCCAATAATTCATATTTAATAATTCAATTGATTATATAACTCTTAAGAGAAAACAGAAAAGTTTCGGTTTATGAATAACATAGTTCGATGCTTATTTTTGTGTTCCATTCATACAATCAAAGTCTTCATCAGGCCTTGTAGAAATGTTATTTGGACCGAATTATACCAATAATATTTTAATATTTAATTTTCTGTTGCTTTAAAGTTCTATATTTTCATGTTGTATTAGTTTGAATAGAAGACATTATAAGAAGAGGTTATTGACATTGTAATTCATCTTCAGTTTACAATCGGTGACATGTCAAATATGAAAGTTTTTTTTTACTTGACAAGATGCGATTTGTTTAACCTTGAAGCAGATAGATATATGAGTGAGTTAGTCGGTGAGTAGCACTTAACAACATGCAGAAAGGTACAGTAGGCCAGTTCGAAACCTCGAATCCACACCTAGTTGCCAGTACGCAAATATTCAATGTGAGCAAAATATCAGCTTATGTTTATGCCCGAGACGTGACCTCTTAGCATGGTAAGGTGTTAGAAATAAAGGTTATGTTAGCTGTAAATGTGTCAGTTAACATCGGAGATAGAAAATGTAATACTTATGTAATGGGATATTTTCTTTTTATGTATTGTATTAAGTTTAATTTTTTTAATTAGTCACTTGATAATAAGTCGGACACAGTGAGGCTTCTATCTCTCGTATTCGTTTTACATGTACACTTCTTTCTATAGACTCGAAATTTTCAGCTACTGTCCGTTAGAGATTGGTATAACGTTACATATGAACACCCTCGATTTTTATTCGTTGTAATAGCAGCCATCTTGTCATACCAAATTGTTACTGTTGACCTGTATTGTAATATTACAATATTGTGTTTTTATTGTCATGAAATAAAATGTATCCGAGAGTGTAAGTAATTGAAGTACGTAATCAAAGACGGTGATACAGAGAACACAGATTGTCTGTATAAATGATCAGGCAAATACTTAACTTTTATAACAAAAATATGATTAGGGCGTCAACTACTGATCAGTGTAAAACAACCATGTATTTCAAGATAATAATAATAATACTAATTAATAATAAATATAATAATAATAATAATAACAAACCTCTATAGGGCCAATATCCAGTACATAACACCTAACTGTTACCCTCTTATTACTTAAATATATAAAGGGATTCTTCATCCCGAAAAGTTGATTCACCGATAAGTGTTATAAGCTGTGGGAATAACATGTATAAATAGGTATGATTTGTAGTTTAAACTGTATACATACTGTATATATGAAAATATTTAAATTGAGTAGAAATTGCCTTTTTAATGCCGATAATAATATCCATCTGTTAGATCACGCGAATGCTCTTAAAGGAGTATTCAGAAGTCAACAACCATGATGGTTGTGATAAAATCCGAGCTTCCTACCAATCACCGGCAGTGAAATAGGATATTATTTCATGAAACTTTGTTATATTTGACATAATATTTTCTCTTGTGGCTGCCATTGTTAAAACATTTAGTCCTTAATATTAATAATTAAAAAAACTTTATTGTGCCAATATCCTCGGAAATAATTGAACTCAGTGGCGCACCTAGTACAAGCGGTTGACCAAACTCATAGTCAAGGTACAGTGCAAAATTAATTAATAAATGATCAGATGCAATGGAAACTTAGGAGGGAAAAGCAAGTCTGAAAAGGTGAGTTTTCAAGTAAGTTTCTTTCATTCCTGTTTTTGTTTCTGTCTGTCTAGTTTAGTAACCTGAATCCGAACCTTATAGGACAATATACGAAAGATGAAACGAGATTTTCACTGAATACTTCAAGTTTACAAGTCTATGGAGAGCAAGGTTTATCGTTTCATGTCTTCAATTAATCTTAATTACCATAACTGTGATTACCCAGTTTGATTACAGTTAGCATGTTGTCATGAAGTTGGCCAAGGTCACCTTGATTGAAATAAACCTTCAATGCCAATATAAAGGTAATGATCTAAATGACAACTACTACAGCCAACTGACTGCTGGGGTTTATTAAATCAACTTGTTGCTTATCTTTCCAGACAAATATTCATTGATAAAACTTGAGATATTCAGCTGTATTATGCAAAATTCCTTGAAGTCATATCAGATTTCCTGTTTACCTGACGGTTATCAGAAAGTCATAGACAAACTAACCAAAGAAAATCAACATTCGGACTCCTATAAAAATAGATTGACAGATAAAAACAAGACGTCTAACTACAGATCCGTTGGCTGATGATGTGAGATTTACTCATCAATTATTAATCAACTAATTTTAGATTTAAATAATACACGCTGGGAAAAAATATAGACACAATATGACCATCACCTTTAACAGAAGTGCATCAACCCTAAAAACAGTAATAGGTAATCTCCAAACGCGTTTTAGGGGGGGGTTATATACCGCCAATGTTTTTTATGGTAGTCCTTTAAAAGAAAAGTGTTCGAACAGAGGAATGCAGTCAAGGCGTCAAAATGTACACTCACTGATTCATTGACTGACAGATTGACTGACTGACTGATTTACTGAGTGACTGACTGACTGACTGACTGACTTACTGACTGACTGACTCACTCACTCACTTTTCTCTCTCTCTCTCTCTCTCTCTCTATATATATATATATATATATATATATATATATATATAATTAATTTGAGTGATGTTAGTAAACTGGATCTATAAAATGCAATTGCATTGTGATGTGCAGATGGAGCTCTGGAATGGAATGGTTGTGGATGTGAATGCGTCATGTAGCGAGCTAGATCCTAAGTATTTCAAGCTAATGGGTATAATAATTATAATATAATAATTACAAAACTTCTCTAGCGCCAATATCCTCGAAAAGATCGGAGTGGGGCACTTAGTACAGGGTTTGGGCAAACTCATAGTCCAGGTACATCAATAATAATCAAAAGTTGTGGAAACTTAGGAAGGATGATAAAGTCTGAAAAGGTGAGTTTTCAACTGGTGACGAAAAGAAACTACTGGTGTGCTATTTGATGATTTAACATGTTCAGGGAGTTGATTCCAAAGTCCCGGCATGAATTTTAACCCTGGGAACAGACAAGAAGTGAAAACCAGATGAACGGAGCTTTCTGAGCTTGGGTGCTAGAGAAAGCCTGGAAAATAGATATGAAGGTTCTCCAGGAGAAAGAGTTTGATAGGCAATAGTGCAGAGTTTGAAAATGATGCGAGATTGAACAGAGAGCCATTGAAGAGATTTTTCAGAAGTGGGACAGAATGGGAAAACCGAGATGACTGTGTGACAACCCTAGCTAAGCAGTTCTGAATACATTGAAGTTTTAGAATATCGTTAGAAGGGAGTTGCAATACTCAAGACCTAAGCTTAAGATATTTAAAAAAAATGGTGTTTTTATATATTGTGATATCATTTTACTACACATTTGAATGGCTGCAGATAGCAAGAGAGATTTATTATCATAATATTATTATTATTATTATTATTATTATTATTATTATTATTATTATTATTATTGATGTCCTTTCTGAAGGCCATCCTTTTACATCCACCCCTACCAAAAGCATACCCTCCAACCAGTGTAATTTTGCTAACATTTCAGTGAGTTAATTTTACTCAACCCTAAAAATAGATCGTCATCTTCCATTCCTGAACCAAAATATATATTACCCAGAGTATATGAAAAGCGTCGGACCTCTCGGGCCGTCGGACAAATAACTGCCCGGTCCGATTTTATTTCAAATGATCGGACCTACAGTCCGGCAGATGCTGAGGGGTCCATACCGTATATACTCGCGTATAAATTGAATCGGCAGATAAGTCGACGCCAATTTTTGACCCTGTAATTCTTTCCTTATGCATATGCTCACCGTATAAGTCAAGGTCAAGTATTGACTTAAAATCCCTAAAAATCGGAATCATTGTCGTCATTCGCGAAAAAGTTGACACAGTCATTCAAACTCATGGTGATAAGGCTTAGATTTTCACTTAGGTTAGAGAAGAACTTCGACGCCAGACCAGTCGGGCGTGTATTCATACATGGTTCATATAGGTAGGATTTATTCAGTTATTCGAACCCAGAATAAAGCTGAGGTCAGCATCTGAGGTGTCGAAATGTTTTTTATATACAGGTTTCTTTTGGACCACAGAAAATTACTGTTGAATGTAAACTGTGGTGTCAAAATAGTTCATGATATGTATGTAGCAAGTCACCATTGAACCACACGCACGTGTTGTTTGTTGCGAGCTGTGTTACCAAATGGTATGTTTTTTACGTGCTTCTGCTTTTTGTACGTAGCCTGCATGTAGCTGCTTTCCTGTGGGCGTAACATATTTGTCGCGTACGAAAAGCGAATTAGCTGGTTCCCACAGGCTGATGAGTAGACCAGACACATGCTTAGGTATACGCACACATCTATCAATATGTGGAGGTATGGAACATTTTATTTTTAGATTAATGTATGTATAGTTGTATTTGTATTTAGATTTATGGAAGTAAGTCTCGAAGGATGTTTAGATATGTTGATGCTCTGTGTCTGTTGCCTCTTTATATGTACCATAAAATACACACATAGGGAGACACACTACACACACACACACACACTGTACACACACACACACACACACTGTACACACACACACACACACACACGAGATTTGGCTTTGATGTTATAACTAGAATAAATAAATAAAATTGTCACACCAAACGCGCTTGCTTCACCAGCAGCGATACACGCACACGCACACACACACAGAGACTGTGCACAGAGAGAGAGAGAGAGAGAGAGAGAGAGAGACATACACGATTTGGCTTTGATGTTATAATTAATATAAATAAAAAATTTGTCGCACCAAACACGCTTGTGAGTTCAGGTGGCCTAGCGGTTAAGCACCCGGCACTTGGTGCCAACGGTCACAGAGGTCAAAAGTTTTCAAGAGATTAATTTCTCGGCTCCCAATATCTGAGCCATTTTGAATCATCTTCCTCTTGTCAGGTTTCTTCTGGCTCAAACTGATATGGTTTTATGTCATTCATGACGTAATTTTAACAACGCATCTGTGTTATGTTCTGGAATAATTCTTTGCTCACACTTGTTTACATGCTTTTGTATGGGCTCTACAGACTTCAGGTCAACCGGATGCATTGAAGTGACGTCGATTAATTAGCACTTTGAACTGGATTATTTAATATGTGGATGGTCATTTACACATTTTGACATTATTTATGGTATTTGTGAGTATAGCTGTATTAGTCCTGAAAATTTGAAATGAAGGTGGGCTATCCCTTTAACATGTGTAAAGGAAGATTCACTAATCCATAATGCTATTATTTTCAGAGACTGAACATAATGTTGTGAAGCTATATAAATAATATTTATTTTATCATCATATAATATTTAGAAAGTATCAGCAATACAATGTTCTAAATTCGTCAAGAAAGAGGAGAAATGTAACCCATTGTCAGGATCCAATAATATATATAGCTGTGTGTCACTAGCATACAACTGATATGTAATGCCGAATCGCTGAACAATGATCCCGAGAGAAAGTGTACACATTGTGAAAAATAAAGACTAATAACTGAACTCTGTAGTCAACCAGATAACAGTGAAAGAACATACACTTTCTGGGCTGCGTTGTTCCAAATAAAAGACTCGCAGATAATTATTTATTAAGTATCTTCGTAATTAGGCATATCAGAACATCCCGGAACTCGTTCATAAATCATTTAGGCATGTGGTAAACTGTGCAGCAAGCATGAAATGACCTTTTCAGCAAATGTCTAATATCAGGCATACAGGTCTCTTCTAACAATGGTTCACAATATCTTCTATGTCTCTTGGCAGCCTTCATATCCTTGGTATATCATAGAAGTAGTGGTCTTCTTGGTATTTCTTTTTCATTAGAGGTGTATGCTCATCTACAAGTTCATTTGGTGTACTATGATATGAGATCTATCGGTTGATCAACATTAATCTGATGGGTCCAATACTAGAGAATCTATCTGATTTGGATGTTCTCCCTCACGTGGATGTATCGATAATAGAAGGTCAAACAACTGACCTGTACTATAATTCAGTATTTAAACATTCTAAAAACTATTGATCATTTACACACCATAATGTTATTGTAACCAATTAATCAGATATAATATGGCTTGATATTAACCACAATTATTCCAGTATATATCGTGGTAACACCTGACACATTTGACTGAATAATTAATTATACTACAACATTCACTTTGAATAGCCCGATAGAATTCGATGACTATATGGTTGAATGGCTCGCTGGATAGATGGATACATATTTCGAAGGATGAATGGAATGCTATTTTTAGCGATGATATAATTCTCGTATATAATTAGTGAAGTTATTAATTAAAACAAATATTAAGGGGATTCACCAATAATTATAACTACACTTTATTAGATGGATAAGGTTTAAAGTCTCACATCGATCATACCATATTCAAGTACCACTAATGTGGTTTGCTTTGTAAATTTTCATACACAGACACTTTGGAGATGACGAGGCGGTACACATTACTAATGTAGGTTCATTTCCTATATGCACAATCCAGATACCTAAATAACAATATTTATTCTCTGTTTAAGTACATTTCACGGCGCTGTTCAAATACACGTAGTCTTAGATACATATTATGATAACCAAATACATATTATGACAACCAAAGCACAATATAAAACATGAAATGTAACAAATTAGCGTGACCACTCAACGATATCGGCATGTTGATAATCTTACGTGTGATACTCAAAATGAAGTATAATTGGGAAATAATATGTGATCTAAAAGAAGAAACAAGGTCCTTTCTGGTGACAATAAATCCCTTCGCGATCAACTTAATAAACTGGAATCGCGTGAAAGACGACAGAATCTTATATTCAAAAATAGTCCTGATGATGATACCATAGATATATCTGACAAAACGGCAACTATATCTTCAAGTCTATGAAAATAAAGGACACCGATCAAATCATCATATATGAAGTTCACAGGCTAAAATCTCATGACAAATCCAAGCCTAACCCTGTCATTGTGCGATTCCTGAAGCGATCAGAGAGAAATGAGGTTTGGGAAGCCAGGCGCCTCACTCGTAAACCATAGCGAAGACCTCCCTGACGACTACAAAAAAGCCCGTGGCCGACTTATTCCTATCATGAAACCCGCAAAGGCTGCCGGCGTAAAGTCCACCTTGATAATGGATAAAGTAAAAGTATAAGGTAAAATTTAGAGTACTGACCAACTGGATGAGTTGCCTGACAAATGCAACCTATCAATCAGCTGTCAGAAACAGAACGACAAAGTCATGTGTTTCTTTGGTAGCCCTCTTAGTAACTTTTATAGGTGTTCATTCACTCTAGACGGCATCACTTATAACTATTCAGAACAATTTCTCCAACAGAAAAGGTGTGAATGTCTTGGACAAGAAACCCGAGCTCAAAAGATCTTAGCTACATCTGATCCGTCTACCCAGAGGCGCCTTGACAACGGCATCCTAACTGATCCTACACCCTGGTTTGATGTTGCCAGATCTGAAATAATGCCTGCTATCCGAGCGAAATTCATACAAAACCATGATCTAGCTACCTATCTGAAGAATGCTGGTACTTGTGATCCTCCTGAGGCTACCACTGATACCTTCTGGGGTACAGGTATGTCACTCAACAACATCAGAATTTTAAACAATTCTATGTGGAGAGGAAAGAATGTGATGGGATCAGGGTTCTGATGGCTGTTAGAGCTGAACTGATTACAAAAAATAAATAATTATTTGTGATTCATATTACATTTATATGCTTGCATCATAATTTATTCCTGTGTAACATATTTAACCTTACCATTTGTTATACTTAATTTATATTGATGCTGACCAGCTGTCGGTGTACAAACATATATTTGGTGGCTTGAATATGGGCTGTCGTCACACTTTATATTGGCCAACATGTCTCTCAATTTAAATTAGTATGCTAATCCTGCAAAACATGGGTTGGTCTATCTTTAACTTTAATCCATTATATCACACTGTATAATCATGTGTTAGTCATGATCAGATTATATACACATATACTCTCACGATATTATTAATAGTTATGCTTAGTTCATGTGTGCTATCTTAATATTGAGTTATATTTCAGTTCTTATTTATATTCATATTATCACTGTGCTATGTTCAATTCCTGTGTGCGATCATGATGCTGCATTACTCTGTTCAATTCCTGTGTTATCATGTATTATCATGATGCTGTATTATTATGCTTAGTTCCTGTGTGTTATCATATTTTATCGGGATCCTGGATATCGGTATTATTATGCTCAGTTCATGTGTACTGTCATAATCTCATTTTTATAAGCTACAATCCTCAATTGGTTTTATGATGCTGCATTTTGCTCAATGCATATGTAATGCCATGCTACTAATATATTATCCTTAGTACCAGGTGTATTTCATGATATGTATACTTTCAACTTATTAATAATTATATGATGCTCTGTTCACATGTAATATCATGTTTTTCAACCTTCACTTGTACTCTCATGATGCTATGTCATATTCAGCTCATTTGTACTATCCTGTTCTCAATATTGTGCTGTGTTCAGTTTATATGTGCTGATATTCATGGTTAATTTTTAATTTCATGTGTTCTATCATCAAACTCATGTAAATCAGCTTACATGCATTTAGGTGACTAAATTATGATTTATATAAATATGTTCCCTAATGATTTTTACCATGGTATAAACAATAATATGATTACTCACCCGCAACTTCTCCAACAAGTACGTCTTGATCCCTCTCATACTCAGTGACCTGACATCACTGTCAAAGTTATGTATCCATAATGTACTATTATGTATAATATCTCCATCTCTCTCTCTATCTCTCTCTCTCTCTCTCTCTCTCTCTCTCTCTCATCACACACACACACACACACACACATACAACATATATATATATATATATATATAATCACTCAACACTGCATGTGTGCATATATAGTTTGGATAATGTATTCCTGTTCATATAATTACTCTATTCATATGAACTATTTTACATTCATTATTCACCACTAGTCACGTGTTTGCCTATTGTTGCCTATTGTTTTGTCTATGGGCTATTTTGTGTACACTGCCACGGTTCACTGCCCATTGGTCGTCGGCTCACTTCGATCTAGTCTCACCACAATCAGTCTTATGTATTCATAATGCACCCAATGTCTGCTTGTTTCATGTTACTCTTGCGAAAATTGTTTGATCTTTATTCTACATCCATAAACGGAGCCTCCACTCGTCATTAATTTGCTGTGTACTTTTCTTACTACCCTCCTGTGTACATATTTACGTTTGTTGTGTATTTTGGCTTTACTTTGTATTGTTATTTATATGTTTGTCTCATCAGTTCATCACTCATTATGTGTGCGGTTTTCATGTGTGTTTCAGCGTTGAAGGGGAGGGATGATTCTATCCCTTTTCTCTTATCACGTGATGGGTGAGGTGTCTTTTGATGACGTCAAGACATATACAATGTATGATTTAATATCTGTATATCAGGATACCGAAGACGTAATAACAGATAATGACTGTCCGTTCCAATACTCGCCGCAAACTTGTAACTACTACGACCCTAATGAATTCAAATTAATGATAGATACCAACTCACTGCATGAAAATGTAACTTCTTACTTCCACTTAAATTGTAGAGGACTTTCCTCCAACTGGGACGCATTTCAATCATTATTATGTGACCTACATTGTGATAAGTTTAACTTCGATATAATTGGTCACAGCGAAACTTTCAGGACCACTTGTGATATGCGTCTAAGATTGCCCGGATACCATGAGCTAATATCACGTTGTCGTGATGATGGTCCTAGAGCAGGTGTAGGCCTGTTTATTAGAGAAAATATCAATTAAAAAATCTGTGAGGACATCAGCTCTTTTGTATCTCACATTTTTTAATCACTTTTCATAGAAATTTATTATTCCGGAACCAATAATGTAATTATTGGGGTTGTGTATCGACCAAATACACAACCATATGCCGATATTGACATTTCTCAGTCAAATATGTTCGACATCGTGTCTATAGTTACCAGTGAACAAAAACAATGCACCATAATAGGCGATATAAATATAAACTTATTAAATTTCTAAAAGCACCTTAAAACTGAGTATTACCTGGAAGTGTTATTCTCAAATGGGTTCGTGCCCATTATCGTTAGACCAACTAGGATTACCGCCTCATCCGCCACCCTTATCGATCATATGTATACTAATAACATTACCGCAACATGTCAAGCGGGTATCATCATCACCGATCTTGGTCTAACGATGTGTCCCAATGATGCCTATAATGAACTTTTAAATTTATATCTTGATGCTTTTAATGAATCATTTCCGATCGTTGAAATATCATCTAAAATTAAACAGCAAAACATGAACCATGGTACACACCTGGTCTTAGATTGTTTTCGAAAAAAAAAGGCTGAATTGCTCTTAAATAATTATCAATACCTTCTAAACATAGCATACAAAAATATAAAGCATTTAATATATTGCATACAAAACTTCAACGTCGATTAAAAACAACCTATTTCGAAAATATATTGGAAGAAAATAAGTTCAATATTAAGATAACAACAAAAAACACACCAAATGACATATTAAAGGAAAGCTTTTAACTTAGTTTCATCATTATTATCAATGAAACATAATATGAAAAGAAAGAAATTTTGTTTTGTTTTAAAATGTACTCAAACTGTAGGTATATTTCATATATATAGATTATATAAAACTATGTAATAACTTTAGTATATATATATATATATATATATATATATATATATATATATATATATATATATATATATATATATTATCGGCAGATGCATGAGTCTAATGACAATATTATACTATAATTCTATAAAGCACAATTGCTAAATCTATCAAATAGACAATAAGAGTATGTCTAATATTACATGATGATAAAGTTTCATGTATATTTGACCTTTATTGTATTGAACTAATATCGCATTTGAAAGATGCATTAATACTTGTATTGGGCATTCGTGGTATTTCTGGAGAAGCACATAATTGAAACTAGAAAATGAGAAAATGCAAATTTGCTCTCGTGATAGATATAATATCATGATAGATTATACTATCGCTGTTTGAAATTGTGAAATATCTGATTGAATTTACATGAAACGTGAATTAATTAGTTTGGATTGATTGACAGAATGACAGGGAGTAGATAGTCAACTACGAACATTCTACCTATAGCAGAGTAGACACAGGAAAGGTCACAGGACTAACACAATTAGATTTATCTACAACTTTTGACACCATTGATTATTCTGTTCTTCTAGATAGCCTTTCCGATTGGTTTGGCGTATCGGGCACAGCACTCACTTGGATCCACTCTCTTAATAAATAGGTTTCCATCAATAACAAGTGAGAAAATAATTTTCAAACACAACGCCTTTGTTTTGCCGTATTCCCCAAGACTCTGTTCTATGACTGCTGCTGTTTACTCTGTATACCAAGCCACTAAGTTATCTTATTCACATCCACAAATTAGACCATAATTTATATGCAGATGACACCTCAGTATACATATCTTTATCTACAATAGATATATATCTTTCTCGTATACAGCTATCTGACTACTTCAGTGATATATCTGGCTAAACGATAAACAATTGACTTGGTCTCAATCCAGACAAAACATATTTCATTAATATAGGTACATCCAAAGAACGCAGCAAATTTATTCGTTTCTTCCCTATGTTCATCCTTAATCATAGCATGGCACCATCAGGTACTGTACGTGATCTTGGTATTACATTTGATAGTGATTTTAATTTCATAAACATATTTCTCTGACATGTTGCTGCTGATTCTACAATATTCATGACTTTCGCTGTACTCGGCGCTATATTTCTAATTCAGTGGTCAAAACAACGCATCTAATGATATTCTAAAACTTCAGAACTGCCTAACTATGGTTGTTACACGGTCTCCTCGGTTTTCTAATTCTGGGTCACTCCTGAAATCACTTATCTGTGCCATTGCCTATCAAACTCTTCCGGAGAACCTTCGTATCTATTTTCCATGCAAAACTCATTTTGATACTCGTGCTTTTTCAGCTATTGTCCCCACTCTTTGGAATGCACTCCCTGAACATGTTATGTCATCAAATAGCATAATTTCATTCCATCACCATTTGAAAACTCACCTTTTCAAACTTGCTTATCCTTCCTAAGTTTTCACTGCATCCGACCATTTGTTGATTAATTTTGTATCGTACTTTGGCTATGAGATTCCCTAACCTCTGTACTAAGTGCGCCATTGAGCTCTATTCATTTCGAAGATATTTGCGCTATAGAAGTTTATTATTATTATTATTATTATTTAGTGCAGAAATTCTGGCTCACTGAAAGTTCAATAGAAAGTTACTGAATTTAATACATTACCTTATCTCTCCGCTAGCAAATCTGAATAGAAAGTTATAGATTGTGTCTTGCTTTCATGTTTTTTAAATATTTTAAAATTATAATTTTCTTCAATCATATTTTATTTCTTGTTGACGCTGTTTATGACTTGAACGTTATGATCTACATAATTAACTTGTTGAAGCCATTGTATCAGTTTTTATATGTTGACATTTTTCAACGAAAATTATGTAACATTTTTATGTCTGGTGATGGCTCGTTAGTTATAATTTAAAGCCCCCACAAAGGTAAGATCTGTTATAGCTGTTATCGTTAACAACTTCCGCAGACGAAACCCCAAAACAAATTTAGATTTCTGATATTGGTTATTCTACTAAAACATTTGAAGCAAATGTTTGGCTAGGCCATTCTAACTAGATAATTACAAAAGCTTGTTTTGCTAATAATTCATTTTATTTATTTGTTTCATAAAAAAAGATGTTTTGATATGTTTTTAAATTAACTAATCTACTTGTACTCATGCCAGGATATACCTTGGAATCCGTGATGTTTCCTTGAAAAGTAAAAAGAACAAAACAAACGAAATCTGATATTTCTTAGAGGAGTAAAATTTGTAAATATATTCTGGATATTAACTACTTTTTCTTTGATGATTTAAAATAAATTGGAAAATCGAAATTTAGACGACTGTTACCTGACACCGCATGATTCTTAAAGTCTGGAATGAGGTCTTGAATCTCGATCAACGGAATACGACTTAACTCAATGTGTTAAGCTGTTTTTATGTGTCAACATATTTACTGGGTATAAATGACACTGCAGAGGTTTATGATTTACAATCGTGCCTCACAGTAATGTTATATAGTTTAAAAACTACGACATTCCAATGTATCACAAGTGCGCTTCTAATAAATAATATTAACATCTATTACAACGATATAATTTTGTATACCAGACACTAAAAATGATCCATTTCGAAAATGATAGTTTATGTTTTTCATCCTACCAGGTTACTTTACTGCAGATGCCACTTTTGGATAATAATTAATTTTATTACAATTATCTGCTGAACAACAATGGCAAATGAGATAAAAGCTTCCCATTTTAAATTAGTGGTGTGGAAAAATGGTTGGAATTAAGAGATAAGTACTTCAATTAAACAATCGCCGTACTCTGGTCTAGGTATGATGGCCCATTTAGACTATCATGTGCACAAAAGTGACCGTAACACATCAATCATAATCATCATCATCATCATCTGATCTAGGTATGTTATTCTCAAATACTATGAGATTCTTAGATCATTCCCATTATACGTGGATATATTCTTTCACGAATATTAAGGATTACTTTCTCAGTACAAATAATAGTGAAATAAGAGAAAGCCATATATCAAATAAGACTCATTTGTATACGTTTAACGTATTTGAGGATTAAAATTAATGTTTAAAATAAATAGGTTGAAGTTGCCCTTTGTTAAACTTCAATTATGTTTCAACGTAATAAAACTGTCTCAAAGACAGGAATTTTCCCAAAACTGTTATCTCATTGTTTCTTCTCCAAAAATAACAATATTACGGCACAAATCAGGTGTCAGTATCTGATTAGTTGGTTAAAAACAATTATGAATGTCCATAAATAATTTTCCAAATCTCAGTAATAAACCTGATTCCTTTAATAGGGAGATATGAGATAACTGCCTTATGTAGCTCTTACAGTGTATTATTCAACCAGTTTGAAGAGGTCGTTCTATATTTAACCAAATACTTCTGTGGGGTGATTTTAGTCAATAACTATGCTCCATTTCACGACCGCCACGCCAGTGTTCACATCTTCGATCACACTACATTAACTGTGATAAATCGAGATACCTGTGATGGGAGAGATTGTTCCATTATAGATAATGAGCCAAAGGATGTTATATGAAATTGTCATACAAACAATCTTTTTTCTGCCAGCTCTGGTCAGGGCTAGTTGTTATTTTAGAAGACAAAGTGGACAATTGATGAGCACGACTCAGTGGGATTTGGTGAGTGTACGCGTCGTGAATAGTGTTTCTGTATGTGAAAGATACTGCCTGGAACACTTAACAGAATGTCTGGCAGCCAACATGGTACCTTTACGTCGTGGAATATACAGCTGCGAATTATTTAGTGACGCGTCTTTGCAAAATCTACAGCCATCTGAAGGAAGCATCTTTGTTTTAAAAGCAGGTAAATAGAAAAACACGTTTCTGATTTAGTCTGAATATTTTACTGAAAAGTCATATTTAATGATAGTTATTATTATATTTTGTTGTTGTGGTGGTTGTTGTAGCTGCTGTCAGTTTTATCGCCTTACATTTCTCGTGTTGTTCTTTAAATACCTTTCAGTAGAATACCTTAGTCACTTATCAATTATAATATATAATGGTGTATATTAGGATTATCGATTAAGGTGCATTTAAACCGACTGAGACTAATAAAAACCTTGCTATTGATAATATTATAAAACAGTGATATATTTGGTCCATAACAGAATCTCAATGTGGGTACGTACAGGTTTTAATAATTTGTTTTATAGACTGTGAAATGTTATAGCGCTATACATGAACAATGTATATATATATATATATATATATATATATATATATATATATATATATATATATATATATATATATATATACAACTGTTTTTGTTTGAGTTCGCCACTTATAAATGCGGTTAGTTCAATAGGTAAACAGTGTTATATTTATGGTAATAGTGAGTTAAACTGAGTAAGTAAGGCAATGGGATTGATAAGAAGCTAATATTAAAACAATGAGTATCAATAATCGAACGGCGTAAATAATTTGTGAACAGAAAGTTCCCATTGCATTTTTTCATCAAATCTTCTCAACTCAGTTCAGCATTTCGTGAACATCATGTAAAAGGGCTTAGAATTCCAAAGAATTATATTTTAAAACCTTTATTATCTACTGCTATCAGTGTGTCATTGATCCTTTAAATTCCGAGCGTGTGGTTGATTTTGGGAATATTGGTTGAGATAGTTTCTAACTTCTTTAAAATAGTGTTATTTGGGAATATAAGTTTGTAAGGTGCTTTACTGTGTTAATCTCTTTAACACCTTCTTAAATGCAAATTTAATTAAATTAACATATCAGATTACTCCTATAAATATATCACAATCATTTCACAAACGCTTAGCTCATTGAAGTGTGGAATCTGCTCAAGAATAATATGCTGTAATTAGTTCATAAGCAACAAAACAACCAACATACGATGTTTATCAGAGCACGTCTATAGCTGGGACATAACAGTAATATGGACAGAATTATACTATGCAAGGATATTAGAGCCTAAAATAAATTGAAAATTAGATTCTAGTCAGTCGTAAGTCCATCACAGAATTGGATTATTTCTAGTTCAGTCTGTTCTAACGTACATTGTTCAAGGCGCATT
This sequence comes from Paralvinella palmiformis, assembly GCA_025642065.1. Lineage (NCBI taxonomy): Eukaryota > Metazoa > Annelida > Polychaeta > Terebellida > Alvinellidae > Paralvinella > Paralvinella palmiformis. The sequence goes on along the minus strand of JAODUP010000044.1, from coordinate 787,578 downwards.
ATAGCTGTTTTGTCAATTTGTCATATTAATGTATTAAAATAAATATGTCACGTTGTTTATTCTTGTCGAACCTATTTCCATTATTGATTATCGATGAAAATTAAGAAGGTGGTATTATTTTTACGATGCTCACACAATGAGTTAAATATTAAGTGTAATGGGAGTATACAATATGATGATATTGGAAAATGGCAAAATACTAAATGCACCCTTCAGAATTCGATTTTGTGGAACAACAAATAATTCAGTATAAACAAAGCGTTTTACTCCAAATGAAAATAAAGGAAATATGGTGTCAATTGATGTCAGTTTCGAGACACAACGTTTGCCGATTTATTTTCTATAAAAACCCTAAAGTCTGAAGCATAAATATCGACCTTTTACTTTATTCCAGTAGGTACAGTACAATAGAATATTACTAGATTATAACTTAATTTTGTCTGGTATTTTCTACAGTTAAAGGTAATACTGTATCTCCATCCCTATAAAATCACCAGTTAACTTTAGAGAAATAGATATCAAAATGTAAGGTGATAATTAGCTTCAATATATAATCCTAGAAGTCTGTATAAAAACAATGAACTATTTTAGGAATGCGAACATTTAGCTGGATAATAATTGCATATTAATGACATATATTCTGGCAATTGATTATATTTATTGACATACGCTTCATTATGCTTCCATTTTTACCATTTTAGTATGGATGCGGAATCATTGAGACGATCCTTGATCCCGATAAATATACGTGCAATACTACTACTACTACTACTAACTACTACTAATAATAATAATAATAATAATAATAATAATAATCCCGTGACTCATTAACCGTGTTATCCGAACATTAGCCATAATTTATGGGATAATTCTAATCTCGGTATGAACGCCATACGACCATCAGCCCGTACCCAGAAATGTGTCAGTTATTGTTTTTTTACCGTTTTGCTGAAGAACGTAGGGTTTTTCTAAGCCTTCCAAGTTCGTGTCCCTAAAAATCGGTCATCCGTTGCCTTAGTAGTAGGAGAACGTATGGAATCAATGGAACATTCTGTATGTCATCCGAGGGATGTCAGTGTCAAGGTACAAAGTAACAGAGTACGTGAAGACTAATAGTTGTCTCGCTCCATTACTCATCATAGACTAATGCTATCATTTGACCTTGATAGGTATTACTTTAAGGTCGAACGTTTTAAACAATTGTTCTTTATTTAGTGTTAGCGTTCTATAGGAGAGATGTATCTACTGAAGAATGACAGTAAGTCATATAATCTAATTTAAATAGCGTCCATAATGAAGACTGCTCCTTCTTGAAATAATTAGATGGTTTGCAGTTAATTGTGAGGATAATTTCTCAAAAGGTTATTACAAGTAATCACACTAAACAAGACCACCATAATTGTTATGGATATTGGCTAATCATCTGTTGGAAACTTACCAAGTTGGATGTTCTCACTCAAAAAGGCGACAGCCAGATATCAGTACTCCAAAGTTTAAAAAGATCAATCTGTAAAAATCTGATCAAAATGTTATACAAGAATCACACTAAACAAGAACCAATCATTCGTGTTACTAGTCAATTAATCTTTCTAGACTGTGATAGAGACAGCCAACTGAAAACGTTCCATCTTCCTTCTTCCTTATAACTACAGAAGTTTTTAATTTTAATTTAATAACCAATTAACTTTTGTCTTTCAATATATTTTTGGTCGAAAGAATCAAGTTAAATAGAGTAAAAAATCGGAACAAATAAATATCCTTCTGGAAGCGATTAAAATCAGCTTATTTTGCCATCATATTTTCATATCTACGACTATTAATTCTACATGGACTACACCAGATTCATTTTATCGAATACTTTCCCTGTTTTAATACAATATGCAACAAAAGTGTGAACGAAATATATTGGCTTTATATGATGATAGGGGTTTTAAAAATATTACTATTTTAAAACTACTATTAATTTAACATCGGCTATAGTTAAATATATATTAAAGTATATATGTATAATATATATATATATATATATATTATATCAAATGCATAGTATATATCTAACTTTATTATAACAATAAGTTAAATAATCTATCATTAAACAGATATTTAAAATATTACTAAAGGAACATTTTCAGTTTATAAAAGTTTTTGGTGGTTTCGAGGGTGAAAATAAAATAAATAAAGCAATGTTCCTGCTGTTTGATAAATAATCTTATATTTATTTGCAATCTTTGGATTAAATTTGATGATACGTTCATTCGCATCAGATTTTGAAATAGATTTTGCGCGGTTCACGTTATAGTATTTTTATTGGTCGTTTTTTTTTCTTCAGATTTCTGTCTACCAAATCCCTGTCAGAATGGTGGAGCATGTGTTGAACAAAGTGATCACTATTACTGCATTTGTGAAAGTTCGTACACTGGTTCAAACTGTGGAACGCGTGAGTATATTGAATGGATGACTGCTCAAAGTAGCAACTAAGAAAACACAGTCATAAACGAATAAAATAAATAGTACTCTGTAAGTCATGTTGAAATTAACTTAATCATATTGTCACGGTAGTGAAATATTCACTGTCATTAACGCCTAATAAGGTAGAGAATAACTTTAAAAAACAATTAAAATATAACAAATTTCATTTGTTTGAAGAAAATCGTTTGAAATATATATTGTTTAGGATTATTAATAGGGCCTATTGTGTTTAGATTTTGTTTTTAAACAGTTGCAGATGTTTGCCTATCTGATCCTTGTTTGAACGGTGGGACTTGCCATAGTGAAGATATTGGCTATATCTGTATTTGTGAAGGATATTTTTCTGGTGCAGAGTGTCAATTCGGTGCGTTTGTGGTAAAACTATTTGAACAAATAAATGAAATTTTGTGTACTGAATTAGTAGTTTCTTAAACTAGTTATGACCATAAAATAGTTCACTGAAATAGTTAGATATTGTTCGAATGGAAAAAAAGCTTCATTGATATGGAAATACGATACTTTCAGTATACACATTAATTTCAAATTGATACAACATAGTATGTGCATCCATTGCATAAGTAGACTTTTAACTTCAAGCCATATTATTGTTCTGATTAAAGAAATCTCGCCTCTTCACATTATGAGTTGCGATTCCTCAACGACTCAGAGCAGTCAATACGCCTGTCAGTATGCCTTCAATAACATCACGGATCCAGGAGAAAACAACGAATGGGCTTCTTTAGATGGTGATCCAAAACCAACATTGACCTTGGTCTTTGAGAAGGTCACTACCATTACCTACGTCGACATATGGTGGAGATGTCAAGGTGTCGATCAATTTAGTATCCTGATTTTCAAATTTATGAATTGGGAACAAGTGGTAAGCTTATGGATTGACGTTTTGGGGGTTTGCGGGTCTCCACGTATGATTGATGATTTTGTCTTCATGATGTGATAATGTTGGCAATAAAATATTATTGTTGTACTGCTTAAACTTATGCGAATTGATTTTGTCACGTTTTATTTCCAGGTAACTCACACCTGTGGTACAAGTGATGATTGGTTGGGTTGTGCAAGTGACCCCGAAGAGAGGTTTCTTCTCAATGAAGTCATCACCAACAACGTGACCATCATTGGTAGCAAGGAATGTCATTCCAGCGGCTTTACTGGTTTCCGAGAAGTGAGATTTTGGGGATATTAAAAGTGACCTTAGTACCACTAGCATGCACACCTTGTTATATGTATATCACAATAGCTTTGATTGTGTTCTGTTGTGGTTCTTTAAAGTTTTGCTTACTCGGTTATCTTTAAAATATTCTAGCTATTAATTATGTAATAATATTTGATTATTTATTTGAACCTGAATTGTCTTCTAAGGTTCAGCTCAATCAGCTGAAGTGTATCTGTTATAAATGTGTCAACTAATGACGATTTGTCTTAAAGATACAGAGCGTAAACAAGATGTGTTATTGTTTATGCACTTATAGCCACTCTTCGTTTATTCCTATTCACCATCAATAAAACGATAACTATATAACTAGGTGACAGGGAATCTGATGGCATTAGTTATGTTGCTGTGTAAATAATTGATTGTGTAAGTGATATTAGGAAGTGTTTTGTTGTCGTTAACGCGATTGTGTGAAGAGAGTGACGACACTCATTTCTCTGTACAGATTATTAGGCATTGTACTTACTTATTTATGAACACGTTCCCAAGTAGTGTTTTAAAGTAAATCATTTCATTAGCTTGTCTATTATACTTTTCCTACGTCATTAATAACCGTATACTGAAAATGTATTATGAACCGATTTCTTTGTATTTTCAGTAGCTTGTGTAGATTAAGGCCCTATGAGTCCTTTTAATAGTAGTTATTATTATTGTTATTATTGTTATTATTGTTATTATTTTATTATTATTGTTATATTATTATTATTATTATTATTATTATTATTATTATTATTATTATTATTATTATTATTATTGTTGTTATTATTATTATCTAATATTGTTAAAAATCTAGTTATAGATACAGTAAAAGCGAACATTTGGATCTCTAACTTACTGACTTCACTATTTTTGTGCACCTTTACTAGCCAAACCAAGGAAGTAATTAGTTTTTGTTGTTAGTGAACCTGTAATGGATTGTTTTTGAAATAAGATAATGTAGTAACCAGACTGATAGTAAACATGTTCAAAACATTGTGAATCATTCTTTACATAGATGTAAGCCTGGATCATGTTGCTGAGTGATTGATCAATCATGCATGGATTAGTTATTGAATTCTGCCTCAGAAAAACATTGTAAGATGATTACTATGGGATTTTCGTAACAGATAAGTCTTGTAATGAAATATCAAAGGTTGACTATCACAAGAATAATGGAAAGTTTCAAAAGATACCGACTAAAAAAAGATTGCCAATCAGCACAAGGAAAGTGAAATTTATGTTGAGAAATGAGAACTTACACAATGATATGGCGTTAAATAAAACTTGTATTTATCCGTTTAAAACGACTTTTACATCTTGTACTGATATATCTGATTAGAATCAGTCGTCCTCGGCGAATTCAGAATAGTGCACTTCGCATTTCCATAATTTGTATTTATATGATTAATATGAATAACTGCAATTAATATTAGGATTTAAAAACATCAAGAGTATGAATTTAATAAATCTTCGTTACAAAATTATACTTTATAAAGACATTTTAAAGTGGAAATTAAAGGGATGACAAAAACGTAGGTAGCAATGTTAAACAGTTGATAGCTTAAGAAAATAATGAATTTCTCAAAAGATAAGGCACTTCTGATTTCTTTCGGCAGACTGCTCTACAGATTGAGAGCTGCTACACAAAATACACATTTACCACATATCTTGAGCTGAGACAAAGGTACCTGATGTATTATTTTATCCTACCTTTCGGAAAGTTTATGATGAACATGAGTCCATACAGGTACTTATATACAACGGCGTTGATAGATTTATAAGTTGTTAGTACATTATATCATAACATTATTTTCACGTTGATATTTTCTTGCAATCTGATAACATAATGAAACACGCAGATATCGTTGGCTGAATGGCAGATGGTATATATTGCATATCAGATTGAAACAGCTTGGGTACTGGGAGCAGTTCCTATGCTAAAATACGAGCAATTACAGATGGAACGCATACACGACGAGCATGAATGTTAATCTACAATATAATACAGAGGTCCTTTTATCAGTTTCGATTTTTCTGCTCGCTGGATCTCTTTCGATCTCCGATGCCGATCACCATCTTTATCCTTTTATGCTTGTTAAGTAACTATATCTCGTCAACTAACATCCACAATAATCCCATTGAAAATTGTCTTCAAATAGTTTTGTCAACGATGATTCTGGACGCAGCCATCTTCCGAACTCTTCTTAATGGCTGCGATGATGTTGCCTTTCTGGTAGACCGTGGGTACATTCCAGCCGAATCATTAAGCAATGAACATCAAATTCACCAGAAACAATCGTTGTTGCCTATTTTTATTGAATTAATTTTACTGTATTTTTTCTTGAAATGATATATGAATTTTGTTTTGAAATTAAATCTTAGAGGTGAAACACATGCAGCAGTAAATAGGTTTCGAGGACCTTCACACCTACTTTGTAACTCATGATAAAAACATTGTTTTAGGTCTGGGCTAATTCAATTGTTAACGTGACACATCTTTTGACTGTGTGATAACTATCACGAGGTAGGATTAGGATTTTAAAGTTTAATCATCAAATTATTTATGTAGTTGACATTTCTATGTATTAATCTACCGTGTTTAAATTAGCTCACATCATTCAGATGCTACACTGAGAAAATGCGACTGTTACAGAAGGATTTATGAAACAGTGAGTTATTTCCCGTCTTAATATAGAAATTACCTAAGGAAGATTCAGTTTCACGGTAAACTGTCTAGGTGATATAATACCCTCTTTCCATCATTTGAGTCGGTACCAATCAACGATGACTTTTTTAATTTCTTATCGTCGGAGTTCAAAAGAAGGATAATTGGAAAATAATGTTTTAATTGTTATAATAGAAACGGCGAGCGAAGTATGACGGTGGCGAGCTTTATGCTCCAGCTATTATGTAACTGGATCTAGAGTATTGTTATATGATGCCATGAAAACCAGTAGTGTGTGTGTGTATGTATGTATATGTGTGTATGTGTGTGTGATTTTTAGCTGTGTATAATAAGGCACAGGCACAGAGAATCTCGAACCGTGAATTCAAGTGGCGACCTTTCTTGCTGAGACATGTGTAATGTCTCACCAGTCCCGAAGCCGCCAAGCAAAATCAAAATACGAATCACACACAAGTCGAATCACGACAGTAGTGAGAATGTTTAGCTTATTTATCTAAGCAGCCCTATTTATAGCTATTTTTCAATTGTTGTATCTTTCTTCAAAGCAATACTATATAAACTATATAACCCAATTGTTACTGTCTTCAAAGATCAGTTTTTACAACGGGCAGGCGTCACGAAACGACTACTATTAAAACTGTTTAGCTTAATTGCTATTAAAAGACTGACATCTGCGCTGAAGCAGACCGTAATAGCTGGTAGCGCGTTGGACTACAGATCACTATTACTTGAGTTCGAATCTCGGCGTGGGCATATCTGAAGGGTGTTTCATCTTTGACTTCGCTTCATCCCCTTTGGAGGTCGCTCGGCCCATTTAGCCTAACGTGCGCACAAAAGGTGGCCGTAAAACATCAGTCATCATCAGCAGCGAGGGGAAGCCAGTTCTTTAGAATTGATCACGTTGACCTTCTCTTTCTATCAACTGTACGGTGAGACAAAGACAAAAACAGATAGAGGTAATTTGTCTTTCCGACTACACGACTTGGTGATTCACAGACTGACTGACTTACTGAATGACTGACTGAATGACTGACTGACTGACTCACTCACTCACTCACTCATTCATTATGAATATATGATATTACAGAAGATCGATGACTATGTGTTTGTAGAGATGGCAATTCAGCGTGGCTAAATACATCAGGGAGAATATTCACAGTTGATCTTTTCGAAGTTAAGACCCATGAATTATTCCGGTGTGTTGACTGTTCTACTTGATTGATAACACGATAAACACGACTAGAGACTTTTGGTACAGTAAAGGTTGGTTATGACGTTATAATGGTACTTCAAGTTATCCCAGTTTTAACATCTAGGTGCCATGTATGTAACATATATCAGTTACCGACCCATGAGCGATAATTGGTGAAAATCACCCTGTTCTATTACGTGTATTGCCTGATTTATCGAGGATCTTTGTTCTTCAGCTATGTTGACAGAGTGCCGCACGGAACACCATATTCTTTAGCAATGTCAGTCTAATATTTCACTTGCTAGTTTACGTTTACTACCCATTGCAATATTTGAGTACTTATTCTTGTTTAAGTTTGGGGTAGAAACCCCCTGGCTGTCGCCTATTGATTACTGAATGCCCATGCTGTCGCTTATTCGGCACAGCCTCTATGTTGGAGTGGTTGAGAATCTTCTCCCCCACCACTCACAGGGGAGCAGTACGGAAAGATGGAGCCGAAATACCCTGAGGGTGGTCACTGCCAGAGTGTTTTACGTCCTCAGGGGTTTTTAACGTCCCCCTTTATTTTAAATAATTCAGTGGAGACGGCAGCGCCATTTAACTGGTCAGCCACCACGATGTAGTGAGCCGAGAAATTAATCCCTGTAAAAGTTTCGACCTCTTGCCGGGTTCGAACCTGTGACCGTTGGCACCAAGTGCCGGGTGCTTAACCGCTAGGCCACCGGAGCTGACGATTACTGATAGAAAATTGTCTCTATTTGAACAGGTTGGCAAGCCAATGCAAAGTTCCCAGTTTATCATACGCCACAATACCCTTAGACGTGATAGGTGTCAATATCTACTCATCATCTACTCGAACCCTATTGTAACAATTAAATTGCATACTTCTGTCGTCAAAACAATGCTTTTAAATTTGATTGTCATTTACATATTGGTAGTTGTATTTACGATTGCAATTATCACAAGTTTTTGGTGTATACATTTCATTATATCCAGTTTCTTTACAATATAAGGGAATGGATGCTTAGTCGGACCAGCTAACCACTTTGAATTAAGCTACTATTTCGTTATAAACTAGTTATTTATAACCAACATTTACTGTTTTATCCACAGGTTCTCTATCTGATATCAGATTCAGCACATTCCTGGTATTCTTTTCTATACAATTCCAAGTGTGACTTGCTGGAACGAAGATACACCCTTTTTGTGTTATCGTTCAGGTTTAGTTAAGATTTCGTCTCTTCAAGGGTTTCAAAAGAATCTTTTACAAAGCCACACTTCACTATTATGACAACTCAATTGACGAATACATGAACGTTTCTCTTTGTTTTAATCTGGCACTGTTACTCTGAAACCCCGTGACCTCCAAAGTGATAAACGTTTTGGAGCTTTGTTATGCAGTCACGTAGACATTGGTATACATCTCAGCGTGAAAAGTTGCTTTACTTCATTCGACCACATGATAAACCGTTCATACATCGAACCCACTGAATTTGTGTGTGGTAAAACTCTGTCTCGGCGAGATACATATTTATCGCTAGGGTGAAGAATGAACGTTAATCACATTGATTTTGCCACCTGAAACACAATTGTTGAGGTCGTCTAAATGCCAGTCTAATGCTTGGAGGTGTTTTGCTATTTCTTCTTCAGCAAGTAAAATCATTACATAAATCCAACAACTCAATCACCTTGTCAAGGAGACACGAGTTTACCATAAACGGTAATGTATTTTGTTATTGTGTGTTTTTTAAGACGACATACTTTATGGATGATTTAAATATAGACTCGTAGTTTAGCTAAACAATCCATTTTGGGAATTGGCTTCAAATTGTTTCCAATTAATAAAACGCAAAATGTATTGAATGGACTAATTGGCCAGCCATCATTTCAGCCAATTGGAAGTCATTACTCTATATCTACAATTGCTTCAAAAATATTTCCATAATTCATATCTGGCAAAAAAGCCAACAAAACACTGCGGCACGCGATCTTCTGAGGACGGAATTCATTTCTCACAAACCATGGTTCACCGTGTCAAGGACATTTTCACTTGACAAAATGTTGGAAGTCAAGGATAAATGTGCCCAGAAATAGATAACTAAGCTGAATTACTTAACGGCTGCCTAACTGGTAATAGCCAATCTCTATACTAAGCGTGTACCAGTCCACCAACGTACCTAGATCGCTAATTATTTCTTCAGATACACCGAGCTAGTAGTATTCGTTCTTGGTGTCGTGTGCAACGTTCGGGTCGATATCATTACGCCGTTTCACGTCCATGGGGCTAACGCTCACGTCTTCGATCAATTGTGACAGATCACGACAGTTCTCATCCGAGTAACTGCCATTAAGGATGATAATTGGCCTAAAAACGTCACATCAAATTGTTATAGAAATGTTCTTATTACAGATGACTTAGATGAAAGTCAATAGTTGCCCAACGAAGCAAACTTGACAGTAAATAACCATAACGCAGTCTGCATTTTGTTATATACGCAAGCTGAAGCAGTGCGATATTTACTGTTTGAATTTCTTAGTATAATGTTTGACGGTCATATACTCCACATAGGAAGTGAAATATACTGTCGTCAATAAATCGGGTGTATCTATGAAACATCCAATCATTCAAAGTTTAAAAAATATCTATCAAATGGCTTGATGGGGAAAAAACCTTTTTAATAAATTAACAGCATTCTAATAAATTGGTGAGTATTTTAATATGTTTAATTATGGAATACAGTGTTGTTATTGTTGTTTATATTGTTCTTATTGTTGTTGTTTTGTTGGCATCATAGTATTACATTTATTGTTTTCCTCTCGATTACTACCTACGTAGAGTGATTATTGAATTTGATTTGTTTGATTTCACAATCAATGATAACGATAAAATGACAACACACGAAAACGTAAACACTTATTTCCAACGTGGAACCGAGCACGGAACGAACTAGAGAGTGGCTTACATCCTCAGAGAATATCCAACGGCCCATTAAATGTCAACGAGATGGGACGTGCCTTTTAAGACAGCCAACTACCCGCAGTGTGGTGAGCCAAGTGATTAATCTATGGAAAGGTTTTTGCTCTTTCTCTGCCTAAATGCTATTCCACCTTCTGCGTTGTTTTGTGACCCAATTAAGACTTCGTGACCAGCTTTTGAAAACAAAAAAACACAGAATCCCGTAGAAACCAACCTCAGGTTCATCAAGCAGTGGGATGAAATCTGAAGCTTATAGGGTTTTATGACATGTTTATTTCGCAATCAGCAATTGATTACCACTATAACTGTCGCGTTGCAGGCTATTTAGTCTGTGTTTATTTTGCTAAGAACTGTTCAGATCCAGATATAAAAATATTACTTTTTGACGACTAGGTGACAATGGTGTTTAGCAGCAGGATATCAAATCATCGTCTCCATCATCGTTGTATCATTTATTTTAACCTCTTCTACTTCCTGTCGAAAACAGACTTCGTCCGGTTAATCTACTGGTAATTTTATCAGCACCACACGAATCTCTTAAATGTCAATATATAGTATATGAATATCTTAAAGGATAATACTATTATTCGTTAATCAATTCTATCTCTGGATTGGTCGTATCCATGGCCTGAAACATCATTTCAAGCGAAGAAAATTCCTGTTAGAAAAATACTGCACTGAAAATCTCCATAGTTTACAGTGAGGAGAGCGCTGAATATGCCCGTGTTTTTATGGCATTATCTCACTCAAAGGAATATCATATTGGATTTGCATTGTGATGCTGTTTTTGGTAAGTGAATATCTTCTCCATCAATAAGTGTTATTATTCAAGACTTATATGCATAAATATTGCAAGAATATAACGTTGAAAACATGGATAAAATCCTAAATGTTGTTTTTTAACATTCGAAGCCTGGTGGCCACCGTACACACTAATACAGTCACTTATTGTTTTACAGGCTGATTGATCGAAAGCCATAGGCATTGTTTACAGCACAAAGCACTTAGATTGCTCGTGTCAAAGAAAACGTGTATAGAAAGCATTATATTTGAACCCAATTTTCATGGAAAATAATTATTGTCATCGTATTTTAAGCAGTATGTTGTACAGTACTATTGCACTATGATAGTCTATGAAAGTTCGATTAATTTTAAACAAATATGAAACAGATAACTAATCGAATGAAAATGATTAACATGTGTGGCGATTAGTCTTCATTGGGGCTATATATATCGGGATCACATTCATATATTTGATATAGTGGTGTTATAAAATGTTGATTTGTGTAATAGTTAATTTAGTATTTCACTACATCTGAACCGTAATTCGATTCACAAGTGATAGTACAATACATGTGTCACTTATTTATCACTTATTATTAATATTGCTGATAGTAGGAAAAATAATATCGTATTTGTGGAGATCCTTGCCTGAGCAATGATCGAAATCCATTGTTTCTTATAAATCGGCTCATCGGAAATGATGTATTGGCAACGCCATTGGCAACATTTCTTTAACAAATCGGTTCAAACATCGTATGGACAACGTCTGAAGGGTGTTTCTTCTTTCACTTCATTCCATTACCTTAGCAAGTTTACCGTAATGCACAAAAGTAGCCGTAGAGTAGCACATTGCTGAATTATGTCGATTACTCTCTCTATAAAGATATATTTTGCAAGGTTTATTAATATGGGTTTTTATTCTTCAAAATAACTATTCAAATGTTCTTCTTTCGTTGTCTTTCTGTGACATGCCGTCAGTTAACGGTTTTCGATGTATTTTGCAAGGAAATATACAAATGAAATTACTAGACTTTTCCGACACACTGAGTTCACTGTTAAGTTTGTCGAAACAATAGGATATCATTATATCGGTGAAACAGATAATTCAGTAGATTAACGTTAAGCCAATTGATGGACCTAAATAATATAAGCTAAATACTACTTTTGCGAAACAAAGATCGTTCATTTTTCTATTGACACCTTATGCGTGACTGGCGTTGAAATATTGATTCCCTGGAAGGTGGCTGACTATCTGGCAGATGTATGGGTTTGTCTGTTAAGTGCTTACTTAATCTGACCTATTCAAAAATATGGGAGAAAACACAAATTCTTGTATATACTCTTTCAAATTATGTAATTTTCATAAATAAGGTTTTCTAGAAACTACTTTAAAGGGACAATCAATTCACCCTCAGATAATATTACTTAAATATGTAATGTTTATAACAGTAAAAACTAATTTCACAATAAAAATCACGCATTATACTTGATATCGTAGATATAATGAAATAATCCAAATTACTGAAAGGCTGACATTACGGTTGCACCGGATTCCAGATTCAGGAAGGAGAAAAGTCAAATGCTCTGTCGTCACCTGGGCTATAAGTGCACAGAGTTCACATAGACACCAGACTTGGGGCGGTTACATTTTGTAACTAGATACTCTTTTCAATGAAACTGTCATGTATCTAGATACTTTTGTCAATTTTTCAAATGTAACTTTAACTTATCGATAGATACATTACAAAAGTATCTGAATTTCAGATACATTTCAGATAAATTTTACATACATGATTATTTTAAATACTCATATATGTAATTGCTTATTTTAAAACTAATAACGATTGCCATTAATACTGTATAATTTTACCATACACCCTGATAATTAATTGAGTGGCCTTATATATAAATTATTAGGAAAGCTGATTGTATCTTTCATGTTTTAGATTGCAATCGTGAACTGGGAAATATGATCCACATGAATAAATTATGCTAATGATGAAAGCCATCAGGCAGATCAGGTCTTGACACTAATTCTAATAGAAACATAAATAGGTTTTGTTTGATGTGTTCTGGCCAAATCATTTATAAACCTTGATTGTATCTTATCATGGCACTAATATCCCTCATAACAGAGGCTGTGCGTATACAACAACCAACTGAAGCCTAAGCCTGAGAGGATATTCTAGAACCCCCAGAAAGCGTTCCAATGTGTTCTTCTTTATGGGGAATCACAGGGTTCCCACAGCAACTTCAGCAGCAGACAGTGAAATATCAGATTACTTTGGTCAGCAATGCATTGCAGAGGGTACTAATGCCTTATCCTTTCATCAACAACAGCTAAACTAGCATGTTTATATTAAAGTTGGTAGTATGTCAATCAATATGACCATATAAATGTTATAAATGAAAATGAATAAGCCTGAAAAATATTAGCTGGTCTTGTCATGTTCTTGCACACACAAAAAATATACTCAATTACAACATACACCACAAAGAAAATATAACTGCAAATGTATCTCGATATGTAACTGTAACTTATCTAGATACATTCATAAATCATGCATCTAGATACGTAACTGTATCTGAGCAGATTTCAATGTTTAACTGTAACTTATCTAGATCTACTCATGGTCTGACACCAGTTAGTGTTCCCGGTTTTCCTCGCCTTTTCTTCGGTGATTCAGCTTTCGGCGAAACAATCGGAATAATCTTCATCTTGTAATGGTTCTTCTGGCTCAAACTGATTTGGCTGAATATCAGTCATGGTGTAAATTTAGCGATATTACTAGGTTTTGTTCTGGAATTATTCTTGGCTAACACTTGTTTACATGCTCTTAAATGGGTTATGCAGACTGTTGGTCACCATTCAGGAGCTTCCGGTCTTTGTCTAGCTTCAAAATGGCGGCGTGCACAGGTCTTTAATAGTCGATTAATCAGCATTTTGAACTTTATTATTTATTTTGTGGGTGATCGGTTTCACATTTTGACACCATTTATAATATTTGTGAATGAAAACAATTAGGTATATATGAGGTAAATGCATACAAACATACTTTCATCATGTCAGTTTATCATAGTCCATAAATTTATTATTTATTTATTTGGATATATACATATAATATATATATATATATATATATATATATATATAATATATATATATATATATATATATATATATATAGCTATTATAACGCAACCATAACACAATTCACCATATATTCATCATGTCCGTTTATCATATATTAACTATAAAAAATATAAGTTCATTTAAAGTCTACACCTCAATAATATAGACCATGCAATAAAGGCCTGCCCAGCTGAGAACAAAGAATATACATGGAATATTAACAATGTTTATGTTTGCGTTAACATGTTACAGATAGAGAAATTAGTACTTTCATACAATAAGCGGCATCAAATCTCTTGTGCCACGGGTTCATCTATAGTTACAATCAGTCATTTGTTATCAAATGGACAGAATAACCCAAATTGCTTCCAGCTCTAAACAACCACTACTACAAAAATATGACATTTAGTCCAGATCAGTGAACTGTTTAAAGTTAGACAGAATATACTCAGAGATGTAATAGACACATGCATTGACTACTGTAACAGATAACACCAGTAAATCTGTAACCAAGAGATTGGCCTGTTTACATGGTATCTCATCATCATAGAACTTCAAGGACTGAAACAGAACAATACCTTGTAAAATAATGACTTGAACCAAGTGCATACACAATGTGTAAACACATGTTTTCCTTGTTTTCAAGTTGGTTAAAGAATTTGATTTGATATGCATTTAAGTTATGAATAAAAGCATACCAATTAAAGCACATGAGCTGAACATTCAAGTACTAATCCAGGTGCTGGTAATCCTTTTTTGTATTAAGATATGAAATGGGCTGACAAAATTTCATGGGTTTGATGCCTTGTTTCTTTATAATACCAATTTTCACCATTAATATTTATAAATATTAATTACCATCACAGCTCGCCCTGTATCGTGTATAGGGCTCCTATCTGTTAATACCTTCCTCTTTGATTTCAGTGGATGCATGAGGTGGGATCAAAACTAGTTGGAATAGCATTCTAGATAAGTTTATTTCTTGTCTGATTCAGGAATTCCGTATATCATACATTCTACAATAAGTATTCAAGTAATTTAAATCTTTCCTCATCATATATCTGAACAACAAAAATTACTAACCCATGTTTTACTACTTGAGGTATTTAATAATTAATTTCATAACATTTAAATTATAAATAGAAGTCCATATATACCAATTGCTTACGTTTAAAAATAAATATGGATGCAGGTGATCATGTAAATACTCAGCTACTTATAATTATTGTAATTAGGGAAAAATTATCTGATTATAGTAATGTAATTTTAGAAGTCCAATTATATTATTAACAATAATAAAGTAAAATATACCTCCCGCCCATAACATCTTCAGTGGCTCCAGTACATGTAACTGTAAGCTTATGTATATCTTACATACCCATTTTGTGATTAATAGGTTGATATTGTTCAATAAATTTAATCAGATTTTGTCTGAAACAAATATAGATCTATATAGAAGCTACTTGGGCCTACTGCTTGGGTCATGTCAAGTAGGGGCGTGTCTAAAAATTGTTATGCTTATTTTTTAAATATCCTTTATTTTAAAAAGCCAGATCATATCAAATTTTTACACTTGCTTTCATTTCCTTTCGGGGATGTCTTTATTTGTGCATACTTTTTTCTGTTACTGCAGCCGAAAGCGGCGCAGAATGAACCAGTGCCGTTAGGCGTCATGTTAACGAAGGGAGCTGTCCGTGACAATCTAACCTCCGGTCGCTAGGGTCCTGGCGCTCCATGAATTCAAAATGGCGTCTCATGTTAAAACGCGAAGTCACACGTCTTGTTATAAATAGTCTTTGGTTGCAGCACGAAAACACCAACAAGTGTATAGTATGTCGCCAGTCCGTAATCATTAATAGGAAGACAGTTATCAATAGTCGATTAAGTTTTCACCTTCTGCTGGAGAACTTAGCTCTGAATATAATCTTTTGGCAAAGGAAAGTCCCAACAAATGTGCCGTCTGCTGAAGTGAACAATTGTTTCTTTGTTCAATAGAAGAAAGCTTACTGTTAGCTATATTATTGTGTGTGTGATTACTTGGTGTAGATAAACTTAGAGAGAGTCTTCGACCGTCCCTTTTGGTTCCACATTTATAAGATGGTTTGACATTTAGACATGTTGTGAAAGACACTTTTAGGATTTCTGTCCACATATGGGTTGTATTTTAAAGGTAAGGGTTTGAAATATGACAAATACCTTTCATGTATTCCTCTTTGATATTTAGTTCCGGATTGAGCAATGGTCTATGTTGTGACTACCGCCTTTTCAGAATATGTAAAAGTATATATATATATATATATATATATATATATATATATATATATATATATATAATATATATATATATATATATATAATGAAAATTATCAATGATACAAAATCTCTGTTTATTGTAAAAAAGTTTTGTTTTCAAATATTTTGATATTTGATATAACACATCCATAAAACATATTCTTCTTATACATAGATTATGACCTGGATACCAGATATGTGACTGTATAGGTGCTGAAGCAGAACATTACTACCATATGTGTAGCCCTCATTTGAAGTTGCCGTTCACGTAAAATAGCTGCCACTTCGATTATTATTATTAGTAGTAGTAGTTGTAGTAGTAGTAGCAGTAGTAGTAGTAGTAGTAATATTACGGCGTTACAATAGTGAGTATTTGATATAGTAAACTTGTTAAAACAATATTAATTCTTAGTATTGTTGCAGATAGTTAACTTTCAGTGTCTTTATATCGATACCTTCTAAAATGATCTTGTACTGATAAAACGAACCTCTAGTTGTTATTTAAGTATATTGTTGAATCGCCAGTTGGGAAAATATTCAAACTGAATCAACATCGCTAATAATGTAGGTCATGAAATTTAATTAATTATAACACTTACTCAGTTATTTCATTATTTGAAATATGCATTCGTCTACCATTGTGCTCTGATACTCCTTAATGATAAGAGTCTAATCTTTTAATCACGACATGAGATATGTGAGAGACTAATAAGTTTATAATATGCACATACACTTATCGAAATTGCAACATTGCAAAACGTCACCACTGGCTACAAGGAGTCTATATGTCTACTACTTTATCATCCTGCTGTATGCTTGTGTAGTACAGACGTCGCACAAGGTTGAAATTAATATTGATTATGGCGAGAAGTATGACCGGCTCACGATGTAATGGCAACGGAATATTTCTCGGGTAGTTCAGCTATTAGTTCAGTTACACAAGTGAAACTGTTGTATTTTGCATATTATGCAATATAGATTTAATTTATATTAGTTGATTATATTTAGTTATTTTGTATTTCTTGTATTTTCTTTCTAACTGATAATTTGACGCCTTATATTATCGGTCACTCCAGTGTTTACCATAGAAATCGGGATTTGGATTGTGCATGTTTAAATTGTTATTTTCATTAATTTGATCAGTTGCTTGCCTTACGACCCCATGGTGGTAATACCATTTGTTTAGCGATGCCCCCACGTAGTGGAAAGCATCCAAAGCAATTTGATCACTATGCCAATAACACCATATAATGGCACAGCGGTACAAAATGTAAGTATTGGTCTTATAAATTGTCAGTCGAGCTGTAATAAATTTGATGAAATATCTGATGTTGTTAAGGATATGGATCATTATGCTCTTTTCATTACAGAGACTTAGCTTACTGGTAATATGTCAGACCAGATAATCGGTGGAGCTGTGACTCCAGCTGGATATTCATTCCATCATGCAGCTCGGATTCACAAAATAGATCGGGGAGTCGGCATTCTTCTCCGTGATTCTTTGAAGTGTGAAACCCATTTGCGACTTCAGACTAAGTCTTTTGAAAATGATCAACTGACTTTTGTATCTGGGTGGATAAGTGTTCGTGTAGCTATTATCTACCGGTTACAACCCACTAAGAAAAATGGCCTGAAAGCAGCAGATTTCTTCAAGGAATTTTCGAGATTTGTTGACTCTCTTGCTACTAACAGTGGACATCTGTTGATCTTAGGTGATTTCAATATACATTGGGTTTGCCGGAAGAATGCAGATACCGAACAACTGGCTGACATTCTTAGATCTGCCAATCTCAGGCAGCATGTCCAAGAAAGAACACAGAGACATGGTCACATCTTAGATCTTGTCATCTCCCGTGATTATGACAATTTGATTACGGGTGTGTTTATGTCTTCCATGCTGTCTGATCATTTCCTTGTTAACATTAATGTATCTTTACAGAAACAATCTGTTTCAGCGAAAGGTAATTTCACATAGAAAATATAAGTCAATTGACAAGGAGGCTTTTCTTGCTGATCTGTGAGTCTCTTCTCTGGTATTGGATCCACCGGATGATGTGGATTATCTGGTGGATCTCCATGACCGTACATTGAGAGACATTGTAGATGAGCATGCACCTTGAAAGACAAAGGCAATGCCTAGAAGACCATTGTACAATAAGAACACACAAGCTGCAAAGAGACACAGAAGGATTTGGTATTGTTCAGTTCTGGGTCCTCTGGTTTTAAGGAAAGATTATATATTTGGCATCACTACATTGTGTTAAATCCCTAAGGACACCAGCATTACAGATGGGTGCATTTTCGATTACCCCTAATCGGTCAGTAAACATCTTGGGGTTATTCTTGACCAATGTATTAACATGTATGAACATATCACATCAGTATACCGAGCTGCCTACTACCATCTTAAGAACACCCACCGTTTAAAAGGATTGTTGACACAAGTAACTCCCTGTTATATGGCATATCTGATTATAACATTAATCGCCTTAAGCGAATTCAGAATAGTACAGCTCGCATAGTTAAAAATACTAGAAAATATGATCATATCACCCCAATTCTTCAAAAACTACATTGGCTACCTGTTAGATGGCATATCCATTTAAATATTTTGTTAATAATTTTATTAATGATATGGCGCCAGAATATCTGTGTGAAATGGGATCCATTAGAAAGTCATACCGAAACCTCAGGTCATCCAGTCAGATATTATTGCAGGTTCCAGTATCTAGGCTCAAGTCATATGGTGATTGTGCGTTTAGTGTTGCAGCCCGCACTTTGTCGAATAGGTTGCCGGCAGATATTAGATTTTAAGATTTATAAGATAAATGAATTTTTATATATGTGAACATATATATATATATATATATATATATATATATATATATATATATATCGCGTGTAATACACAAGCAAAAACTTTAGTACGTGTTAGTGGTTTAATATTACATTTGATATATGGATAGCGTCCAATCCATAAATATAACTCCAAAGTGGATTTCTACTTTTCGGGAATATTCCAGGGTCTGGACAATAGTTACGTTAACAATATAAAAGATTTGGCGACATTTCTAATTCACACTAATCCCACCAAATATCCCGATAATGTTAAAGGTATTACTAAAATTGGCTACTCGGTAACTCTTAACTGATTCATTGTCTGACTCATTCATAGTGCAGGCTCAGAAAAATCCTGTATTCAAGTGTCGTGTTCTTGTTTTTTTTTTTACTTTCTCCAAGAGACCTGTTAACTATATCACAGTGATTCTGAAAATGCCTTTGATGATGATGATGATACTTAGTGTTTTATGGCCACTTTTGTGCACATGGTAGGTTAAATGGGCTGGGATGTACATATACGGTCAAAATGCCAGGTAGTCGGAATAATAATGCGATTATTGCGAAGAGAATGTATTCCTTCTCATAAAATGCCCTAGTAGCATCGCTTATGATATCCTGGTAGTACCGAGACTCGTAAATCTTCATTCCGTGACCGGAAACACTGAAAACTAAGTTTCCGATCCAGAATAACAATGTCGTTATCAGCGCAGCACAAACAAAAATAACAGGTTTAGCTAGTGACATCTTTTTCAATGATAGACAGAGATCTAGGTCGACACAAAATATTCCTACCAGGTAAATTCCAAGAGAGGTAATGCTATATAGATGTTATCAAAACTATACGGCCTTGGGTGGTGTTGACATCCCAGATAAACAACAAACCCTCCAAAGGAGAACGATGTATTGGATAAGGTTACTGATCGCGAGTTGAGAAAGCGTGAGGCATAAGGTGATAAAGATAACAAAATTGGTGATGATTGGCAGCATCCCTCGTCAGGCATTACCTTGCATACAGGATAAACAAATACTAGACAAAACGTATAGTCATATAAAACATATAGCCATGACAGTCATATTTAAACACAGTTCAGCACTGTTAGCATTGATACGGAAATGAACATCATCTTCTTAATACTGTATAATAAAGGAAACGATAATAAAAGAGAAACAGATTGTTCACGATTCCATAGATATTTACTTTGGAAATATCGTTCTGAATGTCATTGTTTCTGGGCCCAAGAACTATTTTCTTGACCTGGTTTATGGTTATACTTTAAACTTTTAATAGCGTATTAATAGCCATACTAAAAGACTAAATAAAATGATGATCGATCTGCAGTCATTCCACTCTTTTGACTACCATTTCACAGATCACTTAAAGTCCCCAGGAAGATGTGCTACTGAATGATGCATATCCGATTAACTCAGCTGCACTCGAGTCATAATAGGCACTTGGGCTATTCATTTTTCTACACATCATTGTTTACAAGAGAAGTAGAAATGTAAATGTTTATGATTTACGACCGGTTTGTGCATATGATAGGTTAAATAGGGCACGTGACCTGCAAATGTAATGAGGTAATGACATAGGCAGGCCGGCTTTGAACCAAGTTGTTATTGACGTGTAGCGCTTCCGGTTAGGTCAAGAGAAAAAGAAAAAATATAAAAATTGTATTATGCTAATGATGCATTCAGTATATGACAATAGTAAATTGGAAGGTAATTACGTGTTAGATGGCAAATATTGTGTTATGATCACTCAACGACTTCTTCGAGTTATTAGAGAGTCTTATATATGCAAAAGATTTTGATATAAGAAAGAATGGATTCCGATGTAGGAAACAATATAATATATAATATAAACCGAAATATACATGATATAACATATATATATATATATATATATGTGTGTGTGTGTGTGTGTGTGTGTGTGTGTGTGTGTGTGTGTGTGTGTGTGTGTGTGTGTTCCGTGAGTGCGTGCGTGTGGGAGGGATATACTCTGGCTCAAATACCTCATAATACACCTCTCCAAGATATCACTCACAACTTGTTGCCATGACATGGGGATAATACAATAATACATAATTTCCTATAATTACTGTTAACAAAGTAATGTCCGTCGTCATGGAAGAAGCTATTTATCAAGAATGTCGCTGAAAACGCCATCACAACACTGTAAATCGCTTCACTCCGTCGAGATGTGGTAATCTGGGACAATTTTTTGTCAGATTCGTAATTCTCTGTGCCAGTACAGAAATTATCTCCCGCCGTCACTAATTAATTATCTTGTTGGAATTATGGTTGGTTTGTTGTGCTCTTTCTTGCGTGGTGTAGAAATACAGGAAAGAAGATTTCTACAAGTAAACGTCATTTATTTCTTAAGTCTTAAAACAACAATAAACTGAATTATTTGTTAGGTTATCGACATACATTTTGTTATAATAATTGATTGATATTTTTATTTCTTAATCAGAAACGATCATTCTGTTGCAATTCAGTAAACAAGAGAAAAACCGGTCCTCGGGTCTTTGCATATTTAATTTGTGTGCATGTGCGCGTATGTGTGTATGTGCGTGTGAGTGCGTGTGTCCGTCATCTGTTAGCCAGTTGTCAATCAGAAGTGTCTTATATTATCTCTTGTATGCCGATTGTCTTATTTTACCTGTTTCCTGATATAGAACCGCACAACCTAAAAGAAAGACACATTTAATAAGAAACCTGAAACGGGTTTCTGGATAGAACATGAGTTGCAAACGACCAAATATATAGTAACTATTATATGACATCACAAAAATATAAACTAAATCTCCATTAATGCGACCAGAAAAAGAAATATAAATAAGATATTGATGGTATCTTTTTCTTATCATATTGTAAAGCTTTGAGAATGTTGTTTCGAAATGAAATTGTAACAAATTACAGATTATTAAGATAGCTCACATAGTTTGAATTGTATATTACGTTTGTGTAACATACGAAAGACGTGCGTTAAAATATAGATAATATGAGCACAAAAATCCACAATCACGAATAATAATAATAATAATAATAATAATCCAAATAAGACGTCTGTAAGAACATAATAAGAAATTTGATCGATAATCTTTTCGTGCTGTGAAAACAACTTTGAACAAGAATGCTGTTTGTTCTTAGAAATTCCCCAGTAACCTATTGGAAATGTGATAAATCGCCTCGTGTGGGTACCGTATTACAAACAAGTCATCAAATACTGTGTAACAAATTAAGCTAATATTATGGAGTATAGATACAATGGCATCTCTAGTCTATCTCGGCTGTAACACAGCAAGACTGGAGGGGTTGGGGTGGAGTGATGTAGTCAACCGTCATTAGTAAACTGATGGTTGGCTGTTACCTTGGTCAGTAGCTATTTATAACTCGTTAGAACAGTCTTAGACAGGAAGTCATCAGAGCTACAAAAGAACCGATAACAATTCGACCACTCAACTTGGCTGGAGTAGATGTCAGTACACTGAGTAGGAAAACTTCATAATCCAATCATGATAGGTGAGTTGTAGGTAATTAGTTTATTGGAAATGTGATAAATCGCCTCGTGTGGGTACCGTATTACAAACAAGCCATCAAATACTGTGTAACAAATTAAGCTAACATTATGGAGTATAGATACAATGGCATCTCTAGTCTATCTCGGCTGTAACACAGCAAGACTGGAGGGGTTGGGGTGGAGTGATGTAGTCAACCGTCATTAGTAAACTGATGTAATTTTTATATAATTTCATTCTCAAAATTGCTGATGATATTTGTTGTACGTTTGCCGAGTGTGTATGTGTTATGCGTGCGCACGCGCTATGTACTAAACACATGACGGTAATTAAGGAAATATTTACTTTTCTAAATACGACTATTTAATTATAAGTTGATAATTTCACGTAGGGTAGACCCTATCTATTCGTTCAATGTGTATTACCATGATCTCAGTACTAGCTGCGAATTGGGGCATATATATCTGTCCGTACAGTTTATATAGCTAGGAGTCGTTAGCCATTAGAACCCATAATGAAGCTAAAGTCAGCATATGGGATATGAAAAGTTCGTTATATTTAGTTTTGAAGTACAGCTAATTTTTGCGGACCGTAAACTGTGATATCAAAGTAGTTCATTTGTATATGTGTTAGCTTATCTTTGAACTACAGGAACGTGCTATTTTGTACTTTTTGTATGTATTTCCGATTTGTGTACGTAGCCTACATACTTCCACTTACGCTAACCGATTGATTTGATGTTAAAAGAGTTGTACATAATAGTAAAGAGATTATCTGTTTAAGTCACGTATACAAACAAAGTGACAATCACTAGTATCTTATTAAAGTGTTTATGAAATTCTGCTACTAGCTCTCTTTTTTCTAATATAAACATGTCATTTATGTCCGATTATATGACCAGACTATTATTTATTTCAAGGTCATTTGTACCCGGGAAATCCTGATCGGGCCTCTATTTGAGATCGTGCCCATTTTTTTCAGTTCGCGGTTTCCAAATTATTGCCAAAATTTGACACACTTATAGAAGGATTAACAATAATTTACCATGTTCTAACTAGATAATAACTAAAACGAATGTGGACTTTGCCTGCCACCTGCTGATTATTTCACGAATCAAACAATCAAAAACAACCCAATAAAACAATGGAAGGTTACAGTTTTCTACAAACTATAATTTCCTAAAGTTCGTCCTGTACTGATTAAGTAAGAATTAAGACCAAGGCTGGTTTTATATGTTTCTTAGTCGTTAGCCAACTAATAAGATTAATTAAACAAAATCAATTAATAGTCACAGCTTTTATATTCTGGTTATAGCTCTTAAAATGTCATGAAATAACTTAAATAAAGTCTTGGCTAGCCTGCTACGTCCTTATTAGCATATTAATGAGACAACTGGTAAAAATCAATTAGAGGTCATAGTTTGTACAGCGGCTGTTATTAATCTCAAACTTCTCTATTATCCCCATAATTATCTGTGATTACCATAAAGGTTTTAAATTCTATTTTTGTCAAATAATATTTATTTATATAAAACTCGTAATAATCTCTTTCCAGCAACAAACAAAGCCGTGCTGAGCGCTTCATTAGGGATACTAACAATACTCGCCAATATCATTATCTCGATTACCTTATGCTTCATGAAGAAAGTAAAACGGACAACGGTTATTTTCCTTTCTCAACTGGCCATCAGTAACCTTATCCAAGGCATCATTCTCCTTTTGAAGGGTTTGTTTTATGTCTGGGATGTCAACACCAATGAAGGATGCATGGCTTTGATAACCATCAACATCACCTCTTTTGGAATCTACTTGACTGGAATATTCTATATCTACCTGGATCTCTATCTGTCTCTGAAGAAGATGTCGGTAGCTAATCCTGTCATTTCTGTTCGTGCTGCAGTAATACTGACGGCGTTGTCATGGATTGGAAGCGTGGCTATCAGCGTTTCTGGATATGGGATGACGATTTCGACATATCAGTATACCCAGGAAGCCGGTTGTATATTAACTAAGGGCCTATACCAGAAACAATACATTCTCTTCATAACAATAATATTTTTGATTGGACTGTTAGGGATTTTGACCTTACACGTGATCACCTACCGACTAATGAAGCGTATCAAGAGACATCTTCTCGGCCACAGTGATCATAACCATACTGTCACTGGAGAAGATTCAAGTGGAAGAACTCCACACGTGAACGTGCCAGAGAGAGGAAGTGCCTCTCCGAGAATGATATGGTTAAAAAAGAATGATGTTGTAATGAAAACAATATTAATAATATTAATATTTTTTATCATTTCTTGGTATCCTCTTCTGATTTCGGTGTTGATCGTTATTTATTGTGAAGCGTGTACTTTCTTTATAACAGAATATGTTTGGAGGTTCGTTTATATTCTAGTCATTCTGCAGTACAATATTAATGGAATAATTTATATGAGCAAACTGAGGGACTTCAGAAACACTTGTAAAAGATTATGTTGTAAGTTTGTACATCACAGGAGACGAGTGGAGCCCTCTGGTAGCGAAACAGCATGATCTCTCGATAAGGTGGGATTAAGTCTATTTTCTAGATCATGATTCTTTTGGTTCGTGATCAAGAACTAACTGAGTGATTGATTGGTTGATTGATTGATCGAATAAAACAGTCGCTCAACCTCTGTAGGTCAGTCAGTTAGTGAGATAGGACAACATTTTGTTGTATGTAGTCATTAGTTTAATCGCATTAAGTTATTATTGTTTAATGTATTTTGGGGTAACGACGTTAAACCCGTTCTAAAAGCATGGTCAATTGACTAAGCACTTTTTTTCTAGTCGTCCTTTTACCTGTGCATTTATATAAACTGTCAATTCCAGCGATGGTCCCTGAAAGATTGGGATCGTATACCATACAAAAATAGCCAAGGACAATGTCATCGATCTCAATCTCAGTAGCATAACAGTCACGTGGTGTCGTGATAAACAACATAGAGAACGTCCTTGTAATATAATTATCATTTTTCCAGGAATTACTTTAACTATCTTAGTTGTTTCTTCTTCCGGAAGTAAGACACGAAGCCATTGTTGGCTAGTCGCAGTCTAGTATCCGTCTGCGAAAAAGCTCTGGCACAAATAATCGAATTATGAACAGTGACCTTTCTTCTATTTCACACGAAATGTGATAAAACATCGTCGGCTAAATGATCATGTGACGAAATTCCAGTAAACACATCGCCTACGAAGAGTATAAGAATTGCTCATTTATATACTGTACATAACAAGTTATATCAATGAGGATCGATGACGGTAAATTTATCCTAATATTTGTTTGATTTAGTCGACTTTGCTAATTATATGTTGGAAATGTATCATCGATATAAATATATGTAATTATTTATACGTTTGTCAAATATGTTGTCGGGCGTCTTTATAACGATTGGGTATTTCACTAATTTCACGTCAGAGAAAAAAAGGAAACTCGCATACTTTTATGTAATATAATTAATGTTATCGATTATTAATAATAATAATAATAATAATAATAATAATATATATATATATATATATATATATATATATATATATATATATATAATTGTAATAAAACAATACTATATGATAAACTCTTATATTATATGAATTTCATGAACATTAAGGTGATAAATAATTATAATCAATTGATGAACATCTACTCAAATTTCATACTATGTTAGTGATTACATATTTAATAATAATTTCTTTTCATATGATATTATTAAATATTAGAAATAGGCGATATATATATAAGATATATAAGATTTGGATTAAACTTGAAAACTGCCAAAGATGACCTTCTATGAAAAATGTATGTTGTTTTATTATCCAGTCGCACGTATACTATTTGCAGATGATACAACAATTTACGTATCTGGTAAAAATATTACGGAATTATATAAACTCGTTAATCAAGACATTGCATCATTAGCTGAGTGGTTTAAGGTGAATAAATTATCTTTAAATATAAGCAAAACACACCATGTGCTCTTCTAAAAAAATAAGAATGTTAAGTCGGATACACATGTATTAAAATTATATAATACAGTTATTAATCGAGTTAAATGTGTCATATTTCTGGGGATCAAAAACATCTGGTAGACTATATGCCCTCAATAAAATTAAGCACAATATGAGAACAGTATACCACAACTTGATATATCCCTATTTAACATATAGCACGGTATTGTGGGGTTGAAGTCACTCAACGTTCTTACGGAGATTAGAAATTCTACAGAAAAAGGCAATCAGGACCGTCTCGAAATCAAACTATAATGCTCATACCGAACCCTTATTTAAGAAGCTACAGATTCTGAAGCTAAAGGACATATGTACTTTTCAACTTTCAAAAATAATGTATTCATTCATTCATATCTCTTTACCAGATCCCCTAATGACGATGTTCACTTAAATAGACATATTCATTCACACGAAACAAGATGCCTTCACCAGCTACACATACAATACAGAAAAACAGCATTTTATCAAAGATATTTATTTACCTAGCACCTGAAATATGGCACAAACTGCCAGGAACAATAAGACAGTTGATGTCATAACATAACTTTAATAGATCTGTAAAGATATTTCTTAGGAACTCAAATTAACAAAGTCGTTTATAAATTACATATATTGTATAATATATTGTACAATATTACATTATATTATGTTATGCTATCGCCATAATCAGCGGACTTGGACAGTGGACATAGATGGTTAAATATGTAACTTTTAGGCCACTGCTCCTCCTCGTATAATCAATTATGTTCTACATGTTTGGTCTTTATTTTGGAGGTTACAGTTTTTTGCTTGTCTATTGACCCGATGGTATATGCTTGTAAATAATATTATGCGATAAATAATGTAATAATGCTACTTTATATATCATCGAATAAAATTACTTACTTACTAGTCCGACAAAATATTTGTGAAATTGATTATCATATAATCAGGAGAATGGTGAAGTTATTGTATATAAATCTTGTCAGAACAAATTCATCGTGTATCTTACCCTGTTTTCCCGACAGCATAGCGGTTTTAATTAATAAACTGGAGAATACATATCATGCTTTAATATATTCATTCAATTTGTTATTTACTTACAAGTTGTGCACATTGTGATAATACAAATCAGTCGACATACGTAGGCGGATGTTGGTTCCAATCTATACTAAGTATTTGTAATTCTGCTAAGTAATTCTGTATGGAGCCATAAAACAGTCAACACTAATGGAGATTATCACATAAATAGTGTTCGGTATTTCTTAAAACATGCACACATTTTATCAGGAGCGAAATAGATGATAACTATCGAACGTTGTTGAAGATAATACAAAGTAAGATAGCACACAAACATGATAGTGCTTTGATGTTAACAAAGGTGCGATTTAATCAAATTAAATAAAACTATAAGGAGTTCCTCGTTTTTGAAAATTATCAAGCTATCTTCAACATGCAATCAATAATTTGAATGGTCAAAGAAATTAATAATTGCCATAATTCTATAAATGTGAAATCGTTTCTTTGTCTTTCACATATTTCATACTAAAGAATCATTAGAGACCAGTCGAGATAAACTAATGCCATGTACTTTTTTTATATAATAATAAAGAATTCATCGACTTAGTCGTTTTACTAAAAGCTTTGGTGGCCAATCGTACTTTCTTCCTTGCCTAGGAAATTAAAATCACATGTTTCAATTCTACATGAGTTAATACCTCTATATTTAAAATCCCACAAAGAGGTTACCTATTGAACAACGCTATCAGGATAATGCTACCAGGAAGACAAATAGTATATGGCTGTAAAACTGAATGTAAAACGTATTTTCTTTTATAGATAATCATTTAAATTATTTTACAATGGATCATCTTTCTTATACAAACCAAAACATACGATTTTCCAAAACGGAATAGAAGCCTTAACTTTTTACTAAGTGCCTGTTTTTATTATGAAATGCTAAAAGTGTGTACACCAATTTAGATAAAACTTCAGTTGGTTACAAGAGGCGGGGGTGTGTAATTGTAAATTATCTCATATGTGATCTAGTTATTGAACTTTTGGATTTATCGTTGAATAGTAATGATTTTATGTTAAATGGTTAATAATTTAAAAAGGGGCTGTTATCTGAATATCCATTAAAACCTTAAAAGTACTATCGATATTTGGATGATAGCTCCATAATATCGTCACATGGTAAGGAAGTGTTCATTTTAGTTCTAAATATTTTTAACAAATGTGAAACACATATTAAATTTAAATCTTCTATTTGTATTGGCTCTGTCGATTATTTAAATACCACGCCATTCAAAGATCCTAATAACAAACATATTTTAGTGATCACTGAAATTTTATATAAATCAATACTGACGATATGTTACACAAACCTTTTTTTATTGCAGAGCATATTTTTAAACTTTAATTTTTTTTTGTCAGAATAAGTTCCAATAAAGTGTACAGTTATATGGCAGGATGTATTCGTTTCAAGCCTCGTGCATAATAAATTACGCGGTACTAAAAGCTAAACTGTTAGAGAATTGCAAATACAACATCTCATAAATGCGACTATTCCAACTACATGCTTTTGGGTTTCTAGCTCCAAAACCTGCGAGCTAATACGCAACTGCTGAAACATTACGAGCAGACTTGCCGAAAATGCATATTAGCGGATATAGATTGTTCTTCTGGAAATGTCATATGTGCCTAAGCACATATGACCAAATAAGAGCTGCTAACAGCTCTTATTTGGTGGTAAAAATGTTGGTGAAATTGGCTCAACTTATCCCTTAAGAGCCAATGGTCACCAATTTGCAACGGAAAGAAAACATCAATTTATGTTTTATTTACGCATCTACAAGTTAACATGGAAGACTCTTCCTGTTTTGATTACCATCATCCATTTTAGTACCTATGGCACAAATTCACAGCACATGTATTGATTTACTGAACCGAATTAAATGTCTAAAACAGGAAACCTTTTGGATGGACACCTTGGGATCAAAAGGCCTGAAAATAAAATGTTCACAATATATATTAGAACCTACCGAAAATAATCGCATGGTAACTGTGATGATACGGTTATCGAGAACAGGTAATATGGCTTCAAGAATAATCAATAAACATTTTAAAATACACAAACGAAGAGGTTATTCGGAGCACTATTAGCATCGTATCAACACTAGTTAAAATGACATTATGATGTCAATTGATCTAGGTAATCTAGTATTTTTTTGTTATTCTGTACCTATTCACTATATCCGGCACTGATGACCATTGAAAGCCATGTTAGATTGATCAGGCAAGGTACTTGAATAGCTATAATATAGTGGATTTATTTATTTTCTCATAACCATATTAGCATATTGTAATAAGTCTCATTTTGTAAATGTTAGGTTATGAGTATATCTGTTACATTACACATGTATCAGCCTGAAAAGTCTCCACTCTGGGTTCAGTCTCCTGAAGAATCGTCCAGAGTTTGAATTCACGCTTCGAGAGAGAGAATATCTTTTCATAGTATTTTCTTCGACACCCTCGAAGACGAAAGTGAAGCTCACATTATGATACATACAGGATAGTTCCCTTCGAAGTGACTGTCAGATTGTCATTTCGAATTAAAACAATCCAACGCTTTCTCAGCGTTTCATCCCACGGCAACACACGCCAACTTAAATGTGTATGTCTCTTACTAGTAACATGACAATACGGTACGCAGCAGTTAGTTTTTAGCATGATTATAACAGATCCAGAAGATTGACGTTTAAGCTTAAAATGGCGGGATTATCACGGTATTATCGCTCAGCAGATCTCCCTATAAATTCCACAATGCAAAGCGCCCCTGGTTTGTTTTGGTTTTTGACGTCATCATGATTTAGGCTTATTACCCAATAATCTCATTTTAGACGTCAAAACTTCAAAACAAATAATAATAATAATAATAATAATAATAATAATAATACCAAACTTCTATAGCGCCAATATCTTCGAAAAGAATCGAGCTCAGTGGAGCACCTAGGGATGGGCCTAAAATAGGGAATTAGCTGATATTTGTTTTGTGTTGGTATAAGCTTAATTGATAAGTCAGCATACTGGGCATGAATGGGAATATTTCCCTCTTCCTATCACCTAATTTCATTTAAAATAAAGTGATATTTGTCGGTAGACGGGAGCCAGGTGAATGTGGGCTCTCCCATATGTGGCCTGCCTATACAGGAATGCGCCACCCTCAGTGGGACATCTACTATTTTAACATTTTAATAGTGTCTACAATGGACAGCCATAGTAAGCTTTGAGTGGGCATAAGTAAATTTTAATGTTTTGTTGAAAAAGTGAAGGTTTACATATTCACAAATGAGTGAACTGGTGAATGTCCAATAATTTGCTCCCAAGATTACTCTATTATCGCTCAGACATACCCGTTTTCTATTCAATTTCTCCATCAAACTAGTGATTCGTTTGGGCTTAGCATCACGCTGTTTGAAAAATATAGTTGGAATGGCATTTTCTGTGAGCCTTACACTATTTATGTCATATCCACTCTGTTCATGTTGCGCAGCAAATCATGCAAATCAGTCTTGTTTTGGGGAACGAATGCATACTCAATTCACTGGCAGATCCACTTTCACAACTATAAGCGGCACAGTAGAACATTTAACATATTTAACAAAGGCAATATAGAATACATTTATCTATGATTGTCAAAGATGACGTCACATTCCGACGTTTTCCTAATATTCTCGATTAAAGCTGTGGCATATTTGTCCATGTGAGATGCCAGCGGAGCAAGTTTTTAAACGACTGTAACTTTATTTATAGGACCTTTTTAATATATCTCTGATTGAAAATGATTTTAATAATTAACACTAACATTTTGTCTAATTTGGCAAAACTTTTCCTGCGACCTTTAAATAGCTCTGTAATGACAACGATACTGAAATCTACATAACTTTTATTCCAGATAATAATTCTAATGATAGATCATCTTCAATAGAAGTTTGTTTTGCCGACATTTCGATGAAAATATACATGTTGAAAATTAATAAGAATAGGACCGAATTGATCGTTCTCTCATATAAGTAAAATGGGAAGAAAGCTTTATATATATAATATATATATATATATATATATATACATGTGCATTGCCTTTTTTTATCTCCGTACTCTTTCTCCATGAATTCAGTAACAGCAGGTAACTGTTTGTAATTCATGGACAGTTTATATAAATATTTACAATACTGGTATCAATAGCTGTCATTACAACAATGGTTCAGAATTATTGAGTCAAGTTGTTATAATGAAAACGAAAGTGTTCCTTCATATCTATTTCCCGTGCTTTCTTTATCACCCAAGCACAGAGAGCTCCGTTTATCTGGTTTTCACTTCTTGTATGTTAAAGCTCATACAGGGACTCGTGCTTTATCAGTTGTTGTCCCTACTCTTTGGAATTCACTCCCTGAACATGTTAAGTCATCAAATAGTATAGTTTCTTTCTGTCACCATTTGAAAACTCACCTGCTTAGACTCGCTTATCCTTCCTAAGTTTCCCTTACATCTGATCATTGTTGATGAACTTTGCATTGTACCCGGACTATGAGTTTTCCCAACCCCTGTACTAGGTGCCCCACTGAACCCCATTACTAGCGAAACCTCATTATCATTATAATGGTTATTGTGATAAACGAGTTAAATGCATCCGCCAGAGAATGGACAGTAGCTTTAAGTTTAATATTTAAATAAAATAAAATCATTAACGCTGTATGCATAAGAATTAAAGTAAACACTGAATTTACTCTGACAACATTTATTTACTATAAGACATGCTACTAATAATATATAGCAACAACAATATTAATAACACTAGTAATAATAAGAGTTTACATTGAAATTACATAATGTTTACAGCTTGATGTTTTAAAAGGTTATCGATGAAAATATAATACAATTTTAAATTTATAAACACAAGATGTATCAGTTAAACTAATCTAACACACAACCAACAACACAAAGTCGGTCATACATCTAGATATTTTGTTAGATAGACGTATTTTGTGTCTTGAAATATTTTTACAACACCTTTTTTATTGAAAACATCAATAGTAATAATGATGATAATGATGATAATGATGATTTTCGTTGTTATTATTATTAGGCGAAGTAAACCTTCATTATAACAAAATAGATTTCTTTTTAGTAATTATTAGGATGATGATAACCGTCAAATATCCTATAGATAGATATATAGATAGATAAAGAGATAGATAGATAGAGAGATAGATAGATAGATAGATAGATAGATAGATAGATATCAAGGTATGAATTATTACGAAACCTGAAGATATACTTATAACAGGTGATGAATCACCGCGTAATGCCATTGAAACCAAACGAATTTCAATGTGACTTATTTTCCATTTATAAAAACATAAGTCTGCGTTTTTCACTCAAGTACAAAATACTAAAACATTGTATGCTATTTGATATTCCGGTGATGAATTACGCTCATGTTATTCAGAAATTTATTCATTTTGTTTCTTCAATATCTAAGTAGGTCAAAAGAGAAAATAGTTCAACTTGCTGTAAATATGATAGGTTTTTACATTTATCCCATACTAATGAGATGGTTAATATAAAGAAAATAATTCTTCTACGTATCTACTCGATTTTTAAATGTCTTCTATCTGGGGTAAGTTGATCTAGTCACAGTCTTCGTATATCATCAGTCGATAACGAAGTCACAGAACGACCAAACCCAAGCAATTTGTTGACGCTATAAAATGATTGGGAAGCTGTTTAGATATTCCACTTGTATCACTCCGCGATATACAGAATAATTTAATTCTGCGTGGAAATAATTTAAATCAGATTGATGTTCAAATCGTTGACCGTCACCTTTAATCAGAAGTTTCGGGTAGATCTTTCGGTGTCACTATTAGCTGGCTGGATACTTCTTCTTCGACGTATGCATTTACAGCATACGCCCGTACAAGAATTTCTGAAGTCCTTCAGTTTGCTCATGTACACTATCCCACTAAGATTATACTGACAAATGACCAAGAAATAACTGACCTTCCACAGATATTGTGTTATAAAATACGAACAAGATTCGCAATATATAACTATCAACACCGAGATGATGAGCGGATACCAAGAAATACAAAAAAATATTAATATTATAAAGATTATTTTCATCACAGCATCATTCTTTTTGAGCCATTCCATTTTCTGAGATGTCTTTCTTTCCTGTGGTACATGTTTGTCCTTTAAGGTGTTCGTATCACTTGAAGCGTTCGGAGCAGCTACTTTATTTAAATTGTGTTGACTTAAGAGACGTTTTTGGGTGCGCTTCATTAGTCTGTAGGTAATCACCTGTAAGAAAAGAATCCCACCTAGTCCAGACAAGAATGCTATTGTTATGAGGAGAATGTACTGTTTCTTGTAAAGCCCCTTCGTCAAGATGCAATCAGATTCCTCTCTGTATTGATACGTCGGGATGTTCATCCCGTAGCCAGAAGCACAGAAAGCAAAGTTTCCGATCCAGGATAGGGCAGTCATTATCAGCGCAGTACGGACAGAAATGACGGGTTTAGATATCGACATCCTCTTCAGTGATAGGTAAAGATCCAGGTAGATATAGAATATCCCAGTCAAGTAAATTCCGAAACTTGACATGTTAATGGTTACCACGAACATACAGCCTTGAATGGTGTTGACATGCCAGATGAAAAACATACCCTTCAAAAGGAGAATGATGCCTTGGATAAGGTTAATGACGGCCAGTTGAGAAAGGAAAATAATCGTTGTCCGTTTTACTTTCTTCATGAAGCATAAGGTAATGGAGATAATGATATTGGCGAGAATTGTTAGTATCCCTAGTAAACCGCTCATCAAAGCATTGCTTGTTGCTGGAAGTATATTATTCAGTAGGTTTATATATATATATATATATATATATATATATATAAACGTGATTTCCTATTTAAATACTGACTGAAATAGACATTGATTCCATATAATTATCCTCTAGTTAATAATAACTCACCTGACATGATTGGCCTGTGGAGCTTTTCAACTCAATTTGTGTGGTATATAGTCGATCTAGTAGGAATTATAGCGATCGTCGACTATTTGTTATCTTGTCTCTCTGGTGACTTTCTATCTGAGACTGGAGTACCGAGCTGTAAATAGTGACTAACGAGTAACAACGAGGTTTAGCTTTGCCGCTAAACACCGGAAGAATATATATATCCCGGCGCACCTTCCCACGCACCTTCCCATTCGCAACCCAGTAGCGGATCTGGGCCTACTTTTATGGTATGGGAATTAAGAGATTAGCTAAAGTAAAATCCGTAATGCTACTCGGCACCGTATGGGATCCGTAAGCGCCAACGGCAATGAGACGCCTAGAATCCCATTCTTGATTTGATGATAACAGCTAGCTTAATTCTTAAGATATCAGGTTGTCTTTATGACACAGCAATAGCACACCTGGCTACATAGTTTTCAGTTGCCTGGTTGTAACAGAGTGACATCCACAGGTAAATACAGAATAGGACAAATCCAAACTGACCGTTAACGCGAAGTTTTCAAGTTCTGTCTGGTTATTAGCGGCAACGTTCTAGCAAATAAGCTCTTAATTCGAAGTAAAGTTATCGTTAATGAACGATGTCACCGGCGGCAAAGGCCCGATGGCTAATTGTCAACATCATCACCTGAAGTGCTCGTTAATCCTCGACAGACGAATGACCAGAACTTTCACGAAATGAATCCTATGAGGCGCGGATCAGCGGTCGGTAAACACATCAAAGTCTTTCAGTAAGGATGTCCAATCTATTCTTTATTTAGTCGATGATCAGATATGCTGTAATCTCCTTTCCCTTATTGTACGGTGAAAGCTCGTTAATTTAATGTCGGCTCACCAAAAAAGCCTCTTGATCAAATTAATCAACACCTCTCGCCACAGGGTTCATTAATTCCCGAGTAACTAGAACCATAAATATGCACAAACTTTGCTCGGTGTATTTGAAGCTTCCTTTGGTGTTTATCTTCACCATACAATTAACTTACTGGATACGAAGGTGTCCTCAAATGTGATGCACATTAACTTGGATCGCCATATTCTGAAGTCGAAATATTCATGCTTTACTCAAGTTATACGGGAAACCTTTAGCTATTTTATTGAAGACACGCAGCTACTTTCCTCTTTTTTTAAACACTGAACTAGTTGTTTTTGTTATTATTCTCCTGCTTATTATTATTATTATTATTATTATTATTATTATTATTATTATTGTTGTTGTTGTTTCGCGTTAATGACTATCAAGCCCGAATTCTCTTACACTAATCTACCTGTTTTCTAGTGACAGCTAAATGATGGTTAGAGCCAATCTCATTAATTACTTCCAGAACCACATATTTATTAGATGTTACAAATATAGTGAACTAATTTTATTTGATATGCACTTCCAGTAGATACAAATGTTTATATCAAATTGTGAAATCAATTAATAACAGCTATAACAGGGCACTAGTATATCACTACTGACAGCCGGTTTATCGATTTACCAAAAAAGACAACACATTTATGACGGTATACATCTAACGTACAGTCTCCTACAAACATTGACCACCACACCGGACGTCGCCTTTGAGAGGGCCCCGCAGAGTCAGAGTCTAGAGTTATAAACCTTTTCACATAAATCGAGTGGTTATAAATCCCGGCAATCAGGGACGGCGCCAGACTATTTTGCGCAGGCCATAAGCAAGGCTAGCTACTTCCAAACTTTCCCCCTAAAAAAGGCCAACTTCGAGTTTTAAAAACATATTTATAGAAACATTTAAAAGAAATGATAAAAAAACACAAAACTGGAAACTGCAAATTGTACTTTAAATTGCAAGAATAACTACCATATGATGCCAACATCACCAGTATTAAAGTCGCGAAATCCCTGACTATAAAATAACAAGCAAACAAACAGAGTTAAATATACCCCATACAAGTTTCAGGTTCAAACACATCAAAATCTCACTTGCGTGCCTTTTCCTTTGTAATTTGTATCACCAATTCAACCAAATCTATTACTGATGCCTGGAAATGTTAAATTGATATAGTTGCCAAGCCAGTAAATCTCTCTTTAAGCATTATAGAGCGCACGTACAGTTTTATCACTTAGAGCTTTGATAAATTACGGTCACCTCTGGCCAATGATACTGGAAGTATAAGAAGGGTCATTAGTGTTATTGAAACATTAGGGACGTTATTCGGGAGCTTTTGTTGTAGTATGAAGAAGTATGAACTTCTTATGGCAGAATTAACTTCTTCGAGTTGTTGCTACAATTTCGTAAGAGATCTTCAGCATCAGTGTCTTTGTTTCCATTATGCATCAATGATTTTTCCAAATTCGTACAGTCCTTAAGAACACCTTGAGTAGATTGATTTCTTTATACTCTCTCTGTCTTCTTCTCTTCTCTCTTTCTCTCTCTCCTTCTCCCTAATATATTATATATATACTATATATATATATATATATATATATATATATATATATATATATTATACAGTGTAGCACATATTAGCATGTAGCTATTGAGCAGTACTGTTTAAATGATCAAAATATAGTAACAAGGGTATTTTGAATTCGTGTTTTTTCTTGAGCCTCATTCTCAAATTGTTGTTTCTTTCTCCTTTTCCAACTTCTCCTTCTGTCCCAAAGTTTTGTAGTATCTCTAGTCCCTTTGTAATCTCAGTAAAATCAGTCAAAACTTGTTGAAACCCTTATCACACCTGTAGTCCACGGTGTAGACTAAATGGGCCGAGCGACCTCCAAAGGTAATGAGGAGAAGTGAAAGATGAAACAACATACTGACATAACCCGGCCTGGATTTGAGCCCAAGTGCTATACATCTGTGGCCTACTGCACTACCAGTTAGGCCATGCAGGCGCCTCGAGTGTCAATCCGACTCTTAACAGTTACGCCTAAGTTTGAAACATGGCTATTTGAAATTTGGCAATATTTAGGCGATGTAGAGACATAATTATAGATCTGTTGAACCGAGCTGAAGGAAGTATTTGTCTCAAGATAACAACTAGCACCAGCATTGACTAATACGTTTAAATAGTGTGCATTGCGAGGCACAAAAGGCACAAAAGGCACGTGGGATTATATCCAGAACTCTCTTTTGTTCTCAATTTGTATTTACCTTTCATATTATTCCCATTATCATAACCTTGGCCAGGCAGATATTTGATTGCTAATCCAAATTTCTCAAGCTCATCGAGAAGACTTTTTGCAATAACGGCAGCTATAGACTCATTTAATTAACGGATTCCCAAACTATGTTCTCTTATGATAACATCAGACTGAAACATCCCATAAAATTCTGCTCTGATTACATCAGCAGAATGCATAATCATCTTATTTTGCAGACCCTTAATTTTCTTGACATCCTCTTTGTCCTCTGTGTGTTTTCTAGAATTATCCCCAATTTGTGAAACTTCGGTCTTCGAGTATATATACCTTTTAGCAGGAG
This sequence comes from Paralvinella palmiformis, assembly GCA_025642065.1. Lineage (NCBI taxonomy): Eukaryota > Metazoa > Annelida > Polychaeta > Terebellida > Alvinellidae > Paralvinella > Paralvinella palmiformis. The sequence continues at coordinate 748,941 of JAODUP010000044.1, read as the reverse complement.
CACAACTTTCAGTTCTCAGAGCGGTAGCTTCAACAAGAGTACAGTAATATGAGATTTTCTTGATTCTCTTTTTTCGTATAAAGGTATTTCACCAAGAATCCCTCTAACTGGGCTCCAGAAGATCTTTTTTTATCAGCCATAGCTCACTGGAAAAAGAAATATAAATACAGGAGATTATTGTATTTTGATTTAGATGGATTTAAGTTTACCAAATAAGACTACTGTTAGTTCTGAAAACAATAGATTGATTATGATCTAAATAATAAACCATAAACTGTTATGAACAATGAACTAGTGTATTTGTATCAACTATTTTTATTAAACATTTATATTAAAAATTGTATTAAACATTTGTATTATTGTATTAAACAAAAGCCTGACGATTTATTGTTTAATATTGCGACCCTCTGATGTTTACGCCCTAGACGGCTGCCTAGTTGCCCTACTTTGTAGGACCGGTCCTGCCGGCGATAGTGTTTCAGCTTCATTTGTGGGGTAGAAGATGTGTGCTTCACTTTGGGTTAGCTGCTTCATTTATCCATCTGTACGCATTACCTTTTATATGGGCGCCTCCGTGGTCTAGTTGGTAGCGCGTTGTACCATAGATCACTACCACCTGAGATCGAAACTCGGCGTTGGCATATCTGAAGGCTGTTTCATCTTTGACTTCTATTCATTAACCTTCGAGGTCGCTTGGCCCATTTACCCTACTATGTGCACAAAAGTGTCCGTAAACATCAGTCATCATATTACCAGCTATGGTATTACATACCAATTTATTCTAGACATGTAATATACATGTAAAACAAACAGGAAATACTAAAACAATTATGTAGACTTTTATAAGACTATATATTATAATAAGTTGTTAAACATATAAACTACATAAATGAAACAGATATAGTATCTCACACTCGTCATGTTGAATAAAACTGGTAGAATCTGGTCCATCTCTTATAATAAATGTCACTTTTGTTCATCAGTAATTAAAATTTAAATGATCAGATACACATGATTATATCATGTTTTATTTTAGATTAATTTGTACTGGCTTATATAATTAAATGTGTATATACGCACACACGCACTTTTATCACACACACACAAGTTCTGTTACTTCGTAGGATAAATGTAAAAACCTATCTTATTTACAACAAGTTGAACTATTTGAATTTCTCTTTTGATAGATATGTTCCTATTTAGATCTTGAAGAGATAAAATGACTAGATTTATCAATAACATGAGCGCAATTCGTCATCGGAATATCAAATATCATACTATCTTTTAATATTTTGTACTTGAGTGAAAAATGCAGGCTTACCTGTTTATAAATGGAACTCAAGTAACCATAGAATTCGTGTGGCTTCAATGGGGTTAAGCACAAAACGACCGTTTTTGTCAGTGATTCATCACCTGTTATATGTATATCTTCCCAATAATTCATATCTTGGAATCATAATAACCAATTTTTTCTTTAGCTGTAAACATAAAAAAGAGGGTCACCGTTATTTTTTTACTTTTCCGCAATTATTGACTTTTCAGGGTGTTATAGCAGTGTTTCAGTGGTGTTACAGCAGTGTTATAGCAGTGTTACAGCAGTGTTATAGCAGTGTTATAGCAGCGTCACTAGATCTTGTGGACGATTCATGGATGAGACTAGATCTTGACTAACGAATTTGTCTCAGTAAGATAGTCAATGTATCATCGGCTCCAAAATCGCTCTACCTCAGAATAAAATTCTCTAGTCAGAATATGACATCGTCAGACTGAGTTATTTAAATATTGTCAATGACAAGTTATAATTATATACATTAAATATATCATTGATAGAATAACATCTATCTATCTATCTATCTATATATCAATCTATCTATCTATCTATCTATCTCTATCTATCTATCTATCTATCAGATATTTGATGGTTATCATCATCCTAATAATTACTAAAATGAAATCTATTTTGTTATAATGAAGGTTTACTTCGCCTAATAATAATAAGGAAAGGCTCATAATGAAAATAAACAACCCACAAAATCATCATTATCATCATTATTATCATTACTATTGATGTTTTCAATCAAAATGATGTTTTAAAATTATTTCAACATAGAAAATATTATTATTATTATTATTATTATTATTATTATTATTATTATTATTATTGTTGTTGTTGTTGCTTTTAGTAGCATATCTTATAGTAAATAAATGTTGTCAGAGAAAATTCAGTATAAATTCTTCGCCTAATAATAATAAGGAAAGGTTTATAATAAACAACCACGAGATCATTATTATCATCATTATATCATTATCATTATTATTATTGAGGTTTTCAATCAAAAAGGTGTTGTAAAAATATTTCAAGACACAAACTATCTAGATGTATGACGGACTTTGTGTTGTTGGTTATCTGTTAGGTTAGTGTTAGCTCAGCTGAACTAACCTTCTATGGATACTCATAATATTGAACGGATGATTTGAGGGATATTTGAGCTTCTATTACTCAGTCAGCTAGTGACTGTGACTGATAATTGTCTGTTTGATGTTATGATGGTCAAGTTGAGTGGAATTCCAATCGCAGTCATAACGTCATAAATATGTGTTGTTGTTGTTGTTGTTGTTGTTGGTGGTGGTGGTGGTGGTGGTGGTGGTGGTAGTAGATCACACGGACTTATCATGAGACCATTCGTTGGGTCTGATTCTGATTTAGTGGCACTAAACTAAGTGTTTATTTATGATGAAAAAGTTCTCTAAATGACTAGCTGTGTGACACATTACAGCCAATAATAAATTAATCAACCGCATTGATAAACCTCATTTAAACCGAAACAGGATTTAGTAAACAATAGAATAGTATATTAATACATAGGAATAAACTAGGATCAATGTTGATATTAAAGTAGCGAAATGATACGACTCAACCCAATAACAACGATCTTTATCAGGTTCCATAGATTGTCTAATGTTACTACAGTCACATCTCGTTTAGTCGAATAATTGTGTTAGCACGGAGATAGTGCGGAATAATGAAATATGTGGATTGTCGGCTTCTGTCACCTCCACATGATTGTGTTTAGCACCTTTTTAAAGAATGTAATACTCTCTCCTGTTCTTTTCTTTTTTCAATAAATAAAGGGTTTTATCACGGTTACTTTTAAACTATCACAAAAGGGACCTTCATTTAGATATAACGTCAAACATTACACACTAAATACTGACATTAAAAGTTGAAATTGACTAATTGACGATTTTGAAAAAGGTTTAGGGCATGGATGAAGTGTGAAAATAAAGACGGATAATTTTAATATTAGACATCAATTCTCATTACCAAAAACAAATGAAGTTGCGATATGGCCGGATTAATGAATTTTGTTAATTTGTTTTATGTTCATTTCATTTACAAAATGACCGGATTATCGAACTGTGATAAGACCGGATTGTTGGCGTACGGTTTAAAGGGAAATGACACTATATGGCTTGATATTGTTCCATTAGTAAGCCTTTAATTCTTTTAAACAAAACAGGTTTGAAATTACACAACTCGGTGTTAGAAAAGGTGTCTATGACAATTAAATGTGATTAATAGTGGAATATACAAATGGAAAATGTTCACCTTAACTATTGAAATGTTTTTGCGAATAAACAAATAAACCGAAAATATACTTCGGTCGAACTGGTCGCAGCTTTTCATGTTCTAATTGATATTAACACATCTCATCGGTTTACAAACGTAGTAACGTAGATTTTAGTCGGCAGAGTATTTTATTATACATTAATTTCTCGATTAATTTGGAAAATGCTCGAAATAAGCTAATGGGTCTATAATTGTTTAGCAGAGATTGGTCGGATGATTTATGTATGGATATTACTTTGGCTATTTTCATTTGTTTAGGTACTATGCCGGTGTCAAATGACCTGTTTATGACATCCGTGATAGGTTCAATAATATGTTTAATACAAAGTTTCAGTAATTTAGTGGATGTATTATCAACTTTGGTTTTAATTTAGTGCCGACCGATATGACATCAGATGGCGACACTGGTTCGATAAACACACTGCCAACTACTGAATTAGATATGTATGACGAAAAACATGTATTTGAATTTGGGACGTTATAGCTCGTCATGACCCCTCATTTGGAAAATAATTAGTTAAAACTTTCAGCTGCTTCCTGTTTGTCGGTGATCGACAAGTTATTAATGGTAAAACTCTTAGGGTAGCTGGGCTTGTCATTCAGTTTACCAATGACGTGTTTTATCACTGACCCGAACTTTTTAATATTAAATTTATTTTCAATAAGAATATTTGTATAGTAAATTATTTTCATTTTACGCTTTAGTGTGTTGTACATATTATTATATGTTTTGTATGTTTTAATATTATACTCAGTAGGCTTTGATAGTTTTTTACAGAATAATTTAGTCTTTTTCTTGGCTGATGTTAGCAGGCCTGATGTGTACCATGGTTCCCTTTTTATTAACTTAGACCTAGATTTGATATCACATACATACAGTTACGTGTTATCGATATACAGGCGATATTTAACACCATATCGCTGCCTTCACCATGGTCCTAAGTGATCCAGAGACTAAATCATCTGGTATACCTGGTAACAATGACACTCTCTGGAAGGGTTGGTCCAAAAGAGATTGAAACCATTCAAGTAGTTTACGTGATGAATCAAACATACCTTTTAACCCACAGCTCCCAGGCTGTGGAACGAGTTGCCAAACCACATAAAACTCGCAGCAAGTAGAAAAATATTTTGTAAGGTTCTTAAAACCCATTTATTTAAATTAGCGTATTTAGAATATTAAACTAGATTATTGTGTACGAAATGTATTTGATCTATATGAACTCAGAATATGTTTTAATTGTGTTTTAAATGTTAAGCGCCTTAGAGCAATTTCGGTTGAATAAGGCGCTATATAAAATATTACTATTATTATTAGTAGTAGTAATAATAGTAAACAACTGGGCGATTTTCTGTTGGTAGGATATTCGTTGCATCCGTGTTTGTAATATATATTAAAGAATATCGTTAATTGGAAAAATACGTGGGAAATCATTACGTAAAGAATCGTTTCGTTATATCCGTGATTTCTGAGGTTCTGTATTCTTAACCCAATTTTATCTCCAGAATAGACCGATTCAATAACCCCTGGTGCCGCCATGCGGCTGAATTTCACACTACGGTCTCGGGTTAAAAGTCTAAGAGTCACTGTGTTGCATGGCGATTTATGCGTGTAGTTGCCGATAAATGTCTTACTGAAAAGCTATATATAGGCTATTTACCAGCTTTTTGGGGTTTTATTTATAGTCCACTAAGGGTATGTGATCTTCAGATCATAATTTTGCATTTAATAGGAATGGCATAGACTTCATCCAATAGATATATGCCACTAAACTAAGTATCATTCAGCCAGATTTGCATGGCTCTCATGGTCCGACCTGTCTACTTCAAACTTACTTTTTGTAGAACCTTTGCCACCTGACATGATGATGTGAATCAATAAAATCAATGATCACATAGATCACAATTTAATGTGTGATTCCTATTACTGTAACATTGGTATTTATGCATGATATCTTGCGTATTGAAAGTGAACTGATTTGTTTTCTAAATCAGCCATTCGTGCATTGTTTACTACATCTAAATGTCAAGGGCGTTAATACTCTAATGTAATAACATTGTTATTTAATATTATACAGGTGATACATATATCACTGGTTCCCAGGTAGAAGTAAAAAAATTATATTTCCAACATTATTATCTCTGACCCATACCTGCTTCAATCCAGGACTCACTCCAAATGTCGCATTACACTGTTATGGATCGGTATGAATCCTAATAAGCTTCATTAATTTATAGAAATGTTACGTTTTGATGATGTTTATCATAAGATTTATGAACATCAAAAGTCATTATCTCAGTCACGTCAAACGGTTGGCTGTCAAAAGTCCGCTAAGGACAAGTCTGTTAGTTCACAAACAAGTGTGTTATCGTCTTTTGAAGTTTATTGTGTCAGTGCTGATGTACTTTTATAACACTTTTAACTGAAATCATCAGATAAGAGAATTTTATATCGATAACTCTTTTGGGGTATAATGTGTGAGCTTATCCCTACTAATTAGTGAATGCACTTTTTGTTTGTCAAGAACAACCTGGTTCATATTAGTAGGTATACAACCATGTATTTATCATCAAAATCGTACTGATCCGAAAGACTACAGATAGTGTTATCTCTCAATCGCTAGATGGGCAACCATGAGATAGTCACTAGGTTAGGTCCCAAGGTTTGGGTGACTGATGAGCTACTAGACGCGTTAACTACTCCTGCAGTATCAGTCCATTCTCGATAGCCAGGAAGGGTTTGCCTCTAACGATCGTCGATGGTCTAAAGGAGATCTCTTATAAATGGTATGTATATCTTAATTTGCTCACTTGTGTATCAACAGAGGAGCTTCATGTTCAGACTACGTTTTATTTTTGTATATAACTACTCGCCCATTAGAGATACACTAGCACCTGCGTCAACGTTCAGTATAACTGGTTTACCAGACATACACATATCCACATTGATACAGACGATGACGATCCTTTTACGTAATACAATGAGTAATCTTCATCAACAGGATTCAGATAAAATCAACCATCATCGTCACTAAAATGTTTTTAGTACTGTGACTAATAAATATCTTTGATGCCGTTTGTCCTATACTTGTAATTTCTGAACTGTTTTATTTGCCTATTCCTCCTCTCGAGAAGAACCAGGACAGGACCATGCATACCATTTTGAATGGATGTCACATTGTTAGTAACCATTTCCATAACACGTGATATTCATAGTGCACGACTGAAATTTAGATTTGTTTTGGGCATTAAACGTTTTTAGAGATCTTCACCATAACTTCCACATACAATAAGATCACGAAGCATGTCATCTAATATTGCATCATATTCACAGTGTTTTGCAAGACGTCTTATTTCAGAAACAATCTTCAGTTTCCACAATCCTTATTATATCATAATATATAATTTATAACATGGATCTAACATGTTTCTTCTGTACTCCCATGTTTACCTTTGTTAATAAGCAGTTCCTGCGGAATTATAGCCAACATGTTTGGAACTAAGCTTTCTTTGTCAAATTACATCACTACATCGTAGAAAGAATTCTGAGTGTTCTTTTAATCTTAGAATAATAGATACATAGATAAAAATAAATGCAGCCTGCACATAAAACTACAAGAATTAGCCATATATTATGAATGTAATAGCAGTTATAATAAATGCAATGTATCTTATTAGCTGTGAATGGGCAAATGGACTTTACCTTTCCAATCAGACGATTTCTTTGTTCTCCTGGGCTAGGAAACCTACCCTAAAATCGTTAATTATTCTTCAAATGGGCCAACTAATGAATATTTCACCGGATTCTTAGCTGACAGTTGGTTCTCTCCTTACATACAGGCGGATTGTTTCGTATCTGCAATTGCCATTTTAACTTTTATTTCACGTTTATATATAATATAATTTTACTTTTATAATCATAAAGTCTAAAGATAAATGATATTAATTTATAACATGATGTGATATGATCATTTAATTTACATGTGACATCCCTACCGATTATGTATGTAACTACGATATGTATTATGGACCAATCAGAGGGTGATGTATCAATGGGTTCCTCTAGTGTTGACGTGTTTCTACATGAAAGAATCTCATTGACGTTATACACTTAGTATGACAATTAACTTGATTGGTAAATACCATTACAAATACATATCACTAGGCTACACACGCCTTAACCTTGTAGCTTTGTTTGTTGTAGCTGCAACGGTAAGATTGCATTTTGTTTAAACACACATACACAAGTTACAGAATTATTGAGAATAACATTAACTCAGAAAGCTGGCACTTTTAATAGTTCGGTCGCTTTCTGTGATTTTACAATAAGTGGATTTTTGCTAGTAGATGTTTGTTGATGAAATACTCTAACATTCTGTTATTAGTGGCAAGAGTGGGGCATACGTACCAGACAGACATGGCTGACTACAGATTTCCTGGCGAATGGATGAAAGATAACATGGTACTTGAACCAAAGATCACCGCTGAAGCAATTAATCAACTGGAATCTTTTGAGATGAAGGAAGATGATGTTCTAATTGCCTCTTATCCGAAAACGGGTAATGTCAAAACATTATGTCAAAACGAGTACTGTCATTCGCCAAAACTATATATCCCGTCACACTAATTAATGATGCGGACAACTAGTGATATGCTTATATTAAACTGTTATAGGCTTGCGTCGATTTTTAACGAAACACGAACAAACAAATATCTAACTTTATCGAGCTTGGTGTGGAATAATTTCTTTTATTTTTGCCTGAGTAAAGTCTCGCGTATTTTTCTTGGTCAGCAGAAACTGTCCAAACTGTGTCTGCTATAGCTCAAATGTTCTTGTTTGTAATCACGACCGGTACGACGAATAGTGCGGCTACGGTCATCGAGTCAAAACAAACATGTCTGAATTCGCATCCTTCCTCAATTTGTGATTGACTGGTTTTTACCCACGTGTGTCCGCCATAATTTATAAGGGGTTAGAACCGATGTTTGTTGCGCAGAAACAACAGCGAGGCGTTCACGTGAGTCAGTAGTTCGGCAAAATAGAAGCATTCAACAAAGTACAAGACAGTGTGGGAGACCCATTTGCAGTGTGTGTATCGCAGCTACAAAGGACCGATGTTTGCATATTGTAGAGTGTGCAATTCGCACATTAATGTGCGCTGGTGAAAGCTACGAAATCTCAACCACAAATCAGGTTATCCTACGTGAATTCGAAGACGGCGGAGCTGTCGACCAACCTGTTGTCTGCGGATGTTAAGTTTGCGCGATTTGTCACAGGACCCAACATGTCCTTTGCCGTCGCCGATAACTTCACGAAACTGACGAAGCAATTGTTCTCTGTCAGCGTGATCGCGGGGAGGTTTGCATGAGCACGTACGAAGACGACAATGATCGTAAACAAGGCCATTACACCCCATCGCTGTCCCTACATCGTGTAGCTTTGTCAGAATAGTCGGTTTTCCACACTGACGGACAGAAATAAAAGCCAGAGTGCTAACAGGTGTTAATAACTTGACAACATCATCATCATGTTTTTTTATTATTTTGTGTTGCTATATCTACATTTACACATACTTTATTATCGTGTTTTAATTAGTGCATTAGTTTTTGTAAAGTGCAATAATTTCAGATTGTGTGTTTAACATATTTTTATTATATTTTTGCTAGATCTGCATTGGGATATACTATTTTATAAATATTTTCAGTGCATTCGTTTTGATAAAGTCCAATAATTTGAGATTGTATGTTTTACATGGAACGTGGACATTTTGTACTTCATATATTGTTATGGTCTAAGAAGTGTTTTCTTTTCATTTCCCATATTAATTATTATAACATTCCGATTTACGTAAAACAAATCCCGATCTTTTGAGACCCTTCGATTTACGTATAAATCTACTTTTTTAGCATTTCTGAAATTTAACGTGTATGTGTGTATCACAACAGCACCCCCCATCCACTAGCCCTGACTAATCACAACTCAAATAAAATGTACTCAGAATTTGTGTAGCTTTGTCGCTTGTTGTCTTTTTTTCCCCGCTTGTTACGCTTCATAAAAGAATTGGCGTCTTTGTAGCCAAATTACGTCAAAACACAAATGGGCCTTCGGTCCATGCATACCATTTACAGTAATTCACAAACGGTCTCATTTATGACGTAAAAATTACAGAAATAATGCATAAGCAATCATTTTGGGCCACCGATTTAAAAGTTTAAAAACCGTAAAAATAATCAAATAAATTTAATAAAAGGCCCTTATTGATGAACTGTATATTTTGAAAAATATGCCATATAGTCATAATTCCATAATTCTTTAATAATACAGCTGAATAATATTTTTTTCGAAGGTTTTTAGATTAGCCTAAACGAGAAAACTATTAACTTATTTCCGTGCTAACACCTATTTTAATGTTACGTCCTTCTTCCAAAAGATTTTGCTGCAATATTACTAATTGTTTATACTTTATCATCTTTATTAAAATTGATACAACTGTGTGGGGGTATATATATATATATATATATATATATATATATATATATAATTAAATACAGGTATATATACATTTTATTCTTAATCCAAAAAATAAGAGAAGCTATATTAACATAGTTATGTGCCAACTATATACTATCCAAGAACTACTTTATCACAAAATTAGTGTCTTGTATTATTCATTCTGTAAATGTTATATATGTAGTTTTGTTGATGCCTACATTTTAACTGTTAATGTATTTGCACACTTCGTTGCCAATTAAGTTCAGTTTGTTAGTCATGAGCATTTCGTGCAGTTATTATTTAGAAGATATTTCATTCTGTTTAATAGCGAAATACCTTATTTAGAGTATTTCATTATTTCAGTTTTATTTTGTTTTGTTTGTTTGTTTTTCGTTTTCGTGGAGCTTTTGTGTGTTTTACCAACGTGAATTAATATGATGATTTCCCTTTGGAATTTAAAAACTTGTTTTGCTTCGGATTATAATAATTTGCCTTCGAGATCATCATATTTGAAAAACATACAGCTTGTTAGAGGAGATCGAAGAGGAATTAATTAAATTGAAGATACCCTATATCCAGCTTTGAATAAGTAGACAATTTGCTTTATCTTCATAGAATTTAGGAATACGTCTTTAAAATAAAAACCTTTACAAATATAAAGAAATAATTTTATAATGCTTAGGACATACTTTTTAAGATAACAAAAAAAAACTACTCAAGTGAGAGCAGCAGCAAGATGAAACTTATTAGTGGCCCATGTCCAATGATAAGATGTCTAATGATGTATGTCAACAAGTTTCAAGAAAACTAATATACATACAAAATTACAAAAATGTTTTGATTTTTAGCTAAAAAGTATATAAATAGAATTTCAGCTGACTAGTCTGTGTTTCAAATAATAATGCTAAATATATGAAACCTTTTTGCCGACAGGTACCACATGGGCACAGGAACTGATTTGGCTGCTGAATAACAATGCTGATATGAAAAAAGCTCTTTCTGTCCCAGTTTATGAACGGATTCCTTACGTGGAATACAAATCTGACGGTGTTCATTCCAACCTTGAAATGGTAGACTTATTTATTTTTGTTTAGCCAACTAATTCAACTCGAATTGATTTAATGTGACGTTTTCTTTCTCTCTCTCTCTCTCTCTCTCTCTCTCATATATATATATATATATATATATATATATATATATATATATATATATATATATATATATTATAATTGATGAATATATTTGTATATCCTTAACTTCAGCTACTAAAGACGCAACGTCCCTATATGATGAAGACCCATCTCCCGAGTGATATATTTCAGAAACAGATAAAGGCAGGCAAGGTCAAGATTATTGTTATCATTCGGAATCCGAAAGATACACTTGTGTCTCTGTACCATTTCTACAGAATCCATCGTGGTCTTGGAAATTTCCAGGGTTCCTGGAATGATTTCTTCGAATTATACAAAACCAAACATCTGATATATGGCGATTATTTTGAATGGTATGCTAGTTGGTTAGAATATAAAGAGAAGTCTAACATTAAATTGCTTAAATATGAAGACATGCATCACAGAATGTCTGACGTCATTGATGACCTGTTACAGTTTTTAGGTAAATCTTTATCTGAAGATAGTATTGCTGACATCATCAAGCATTTGACTTTTGATAGCATGAGTAGCAATGATATGGTCAATTACCACCGATCGTCTTTCTTTGATATGAAAGTTTCATCTTTTATGAGAAAGGGAATAATCGGAGATTGGAAGAATTACTTTTCCGATGAGCAGTCTGCAGTTGTTGATAAATCCTACAAAGATACTTTTGACGCACTCGGTGTAAGATTAGAATTTGAGTAAATTCTATTTAAAATACTAGCAACACTGAAGAAATATTTATTGGCAAAAAAATCATTAAGGCAGTGAGGCAAGTAACAAGTGTGCAAGGTCCTATCTATCTATATGTTGATTTTGTTTGTTTGAATTAAAGTTCCATATATATTGATACTTCATGAGGGTTCACTTGTATGATGTATTTGAGTATACGACATTTAAAGTTTCCATTTCATTATATATATCAAAGAATTCATCGAAATCAATATTTTTAATCATGTTTAACAAATATGGCCTCGTTAATCAATAAAACTTTCACTGATTGATATTAACCGAGAGTAATCTGATCCCACGATTAAACTACCGACAAAGGTTTGAACTTCAAGAATTAATGGTTTGGAAAGCATAAATTATTCAGTGATTTCTAGCAATTACAACAATACAATTAATCTGACACGGATACGCTGAAGTAAATGGAGCTGTTGACCAGTAAACAAAATCTGATATGTTAGCTATTAGATAACAATGGCAGATACTTTTTGTTTTCGCAGATACACCACATAAGCTATTACCGCACAAAAGATAGGTAATTGATCAATACTACTAATGAATTAACTATATTAATAACAAATATTATATTTTACAGTATGAAATATTTTTACATTATACTACATACGAGTTGTTAGCATTATAACTATTGATCATGCATCATCATCATCATCATCATCATCATCATCATTAGTTTGGTTTCCCCATGTTTTCCCATGTTGTATACATTATTTAACATTAAACACGAATCTAATAGCAAGTATTAAATGAGGCCATAATTAAGGAGATTATAATTAATATAATAGAAGGTGTCCATTCCAATTTGGGGACCTCAAAGTTTAAAACAATTATGGCTCTTTTATATTATTAAATTTATCAAAAGTATAATTTCATTAACTTCATTGGAAAGTTTAATTGTGTGCATGCAGAAATGGCGTGGCAACTGGTGTGGCATGTGTGAGGCATCACCATAAATGTTCATTTCTGGCCGTTTTCATTCGGCCAGCAGCGTGGACAGAGCAATGTACTGACGTCATCAGAATGTGTGTGTTTGGTATAGTTTTCCTAGGTTATGTGTATAATATCACCACTATATGTGTGCCAACACTGTGCATGTATGGATATTCTGCTGTATGATTATTAATTAGCCACATGATAGCATGCTCAAAGTGATCCGTGTAAACATAAACTTATTAAGTTTCTACCCACTAAAGTATGTTTTTGTGTATATCTTGTACGATATAAGGGGATAGCTTCACCATTAATGGCAATTAATATTAAAATCATTCAAGATATGTTTAGATCATCAAAGAATCACATTAATGCCAATAAATGAGTTATTATTATTTTATTATATGACTAATTTAAATATATATATATATATATATATATATATATATATATATAGGTGGTGCGTGCGTGCGTGCGTGCGTGTGTGATGTATGTATGTATGTATGTATGTATGTATGTATGTATGTATGTATGTATGTATGTATGTATGTATAATTATATTATATATATATAATTTATATATATATATATATATATATATATATATATATATATATATATATATATATTAATTAATTAACAGTTGTTTTGCTAAGCAGTATTTCTAAAATGTTTTGGTGCTGCCATCTGACAACAGGAAACAAAACACTATATCTGGTTCTACATCATATGATCAATGAGTACTAGGATTCTTCGCAGACGATAAATATATAATACACAAAAGAAATGACAAACTGTTTTTTAATTATTTTCACGACACTCATAGTTGTCATTTATACTACTAAAATATTACTAACATTAAAAAATCAGTTTCAATTTTTTAACGGACTTCAGTTGTAGACTTCCTGGTATATGCAGAAAATCCCTAACCCAGATCTGACTAATCTTCATTCAGAGTATCATATATATATATATGTGTGTGTGTGTGTGTTTTGTGTGTGTGTGTATGTGTGTGTGTGTGTGTGTGTGTGTGTGTGTGTATTCTAGCTAGATGGAGATCTAAAAGAACACACAGCAATAGTCACAGACATTAGAGTTCATGTGAATTCAATCATTAGGTGGCTAAGAAACCCCATTGATACATACAGCTCTAACCATTTTATTTATAATATTCCATAGTTTTTAACCTTTCTTACAACCAGCACGACAGCAGGTGAGTACTCTCCGGTGCAAATTCTAATGATTCGGATAATTGTCAAGTACATCGAGTACACTACCGCATAGCATTGGCCAAGATAATCCTAATTTCTTTAAACATCAACAACGCCGATAGCATTTCTACGATATTGATGCAAAACCACGACAGTCACCTGAGATTGGTGATAATGTGATACTTAATTTACACCACACATTGGATAAAGTAGCAATAGTCACAGGTAAAAACGACATTTCAATGTCACATATAAGCTAACTACCACGACCCTAAAGTACTCGGTCAGAAAACTAAATTGTGAACAGATGCATGTCAGGGCCAGTCTCGTGAATTGTACTGAGTTCGCGGTTAAAGCTCAATTAAAAGTAGTTCTACAGTCTAAAGATAAATTGTATTAATTATTAAAGCTCCACTGCATAGACACATCTCAGCAGCTCTTTAGATAAGGTGGCTGTTACGAAACGTTATGATTCAGATGTTCACCCACAAGATGTGTTGTGATCACTTAATATACAAGTGACATCCCTACTGATTCTGTATGTAACTACGATATATATTATGAACCAATCAGAAGGCGATATTTAAATGTGTTCGGACCTGTACTGTTGACATGCGGTTTTATGAACGAATCTGATTGAACTTGTAAACTTTGTATTCTCATTAACATGGTTAGTTATAATCATGACAAATAAGTTTTTTGGTTTTGTTGTTCGGGGAGAATCCCCAGGCTGTCGCTTAATCAGCACAGCCTTTATGTTAGAGTGGTTGAGAAACCTCCTCCCCCACCACTCACAGGGGAGCAGTACGGAAAGATGGCGCCGAAACACCCCGAGGGTGGTCACTGCCAGAGTGTTTTACGTCCTCAGGTGGTTTTTAACGTCCCCCTTTATTTTAAATAATTCAGTGGAGACGGCAGCGCCATTTAACGTGGTCAGTCACCCACGATGTAGTGAGCCGAGAAATTAATCCCTGGAAAAGTTTCGACCTCTTGCGGGGTTCGAACTTGCGACCGTTGGCACCAAGTGCCGGGTGCTTAACCACTAGGTCACTAACATACATACTCATAAACCTTGTAGGTTTGGATGTTGTAACAGTAACGTTACAATATTTTTTTTTAAACACACACACACAAGTTACAGAATTATTGAGAATAACAGTAACTCAGAAAACTGGCACTTTTTATAGTTCGGTCGCTTTCTGTGATCATAATAGTCTAGTTTTACGGTACAAAGTCCACATAAAATATGTGGATTTTTGCTAGTCGGTGTTTGTTCATGAAATACTATAGCATTCTGTTGTTAGTGGCAAGAGTGTGGCATACGTACCAGATAGACATGGCTGACTACAGATTTCCTGGCGAATGGGTGAAAGATAACATGGTACTTGAGCCAAGTATCACTGGTGAAACAATTAATCAAGTGGAATCTTTAGAGATGACGGAAGATGATATTCTAATTGCCTCTTATCCAAAAACAGGTACTATATCAAGTGCACATGTGTACTCAATAATACTTATAACACGATGATTGGCGTTTTACGGCCACTTTTGTGCACATGGTAGGCTAAATGAGCCGAGCGAACTCCAAAGGTAATGAACCGAACTCAAAGATGAAACAACCTTCAGATATGCCCACGCCGAGATTCGAACACGGGTGGTAGTGAGCTAAGCTCCAAAACGTTGGCGCTAGACCAAGTAGGCACCCTTAATACTTATAGGAAAACGTTAAAATGTTATGTCAAAACGAATACTGTCATTCGCCAAACGTGTATTAATGATGTAGACAACTACAGATATGTCTATATTATAGGCTATCTGCATCCTTACCGTATCCAATACACTAGTCCTGACTAATCAGAACTGGAATCAAAAAAATGTATTGCGTCGTCTCTTGAAACTTTTAAATCAGTTCTAAAAATACACCTGCCTAATGTTGCTATCCTATATAAATAATACTTATCGTTTAAATCTCTTATAGGATTTTTACAAACAGAGTATTTGGGGTATTATTATATTACATATTATTTGTACAGCGCCTTTCAATGGCTCCTGATAGTAAAGGCGCTATATTAAATATCCATTATTATTATTATTATTATTACTACAGTAGCACAGGTTATAATACGATTATTCGGGTTAATAACCCGTAGACCGCGTTATAGATGGGCCACGAAGCAAGACCGAGCACTGTCGGGGTGGGCGATAAACGAGTCCGTGTATTAACCTTGTTTTGCACCATCCTCAAGTATGTTTATTTCATAAATGTTCCCATGTATCGGTTAATCACGTGTTTACTTAAACATAGATATTAGGATTGGTGATACTCATCTGCCAGAAATAGTGCATGTTTTTCAGACGAAGATTGAAGATATATGAAACAATAAATGAACGTTCATGGGAGCATGTTTAACTCTTGTAACAGCCTCCAATTTCTCTTTAATGGAATATAATTTTCGTTTTGGCATTTTGAAGTAGCATTGTACACGAAGAATACCATTTGAGAAATGATACAATACTATTAAAACAGAGGTCTTTTATACACGAAATATAATTCCTAATTGGAATCAATAAAATAAACGCAATAGCTGTGAATTAACAAACAGAATCAAACTTATTCAGTGGGTAGAGTCACACAACCAATGAGGGTTGTAATTGGGCTGTTTGGCTGATTTAGCCAAGGTGGTGTGTAATTAAGGTTGTAATAAATAAATCTACTTGTGCGTAAGATGTAGCCGTTTTTGCGTGTGAATTATAAATTGTGAAAACGTGTTCAAATTACTTCGAAAAAATGTATCGGTCAGTGGCGGATTTCATGCCATTTCGCCTAAAAATGCCCTGTCGTGGATTCCACGAATCGGGTACAAGGTATGACTGTGTTATATCCGATTTAGTGTTATAGTGGTCCCCAGTATAACGGTGGCATATTTTATTATTATTACGTTTCACAAAAGAATTAACGTCGTTGTAGCCAAACAATGCCAAAACATAAACAAACCTTTAGTTCATGCATGCCGTTTACAGTAATTTCCGAACGTTCTCATTCGTTTTATTGAGTGACCTGAGAATGTATTGGATAACGGATCATTTTTGTCACCTTTTTAAAAGTTTAAAAAAACAGTGGAAATAATACTGTAAATTTAATAACCCCCCCTCCCCCTGCTGATATATTGTATATTAAAATACAATTGTTTTACTTGTTTAAAACTTGTTTCCATATTAACTCTTTCGTGCTAAATCCTTCTTCCAAGAGATTTTATAGCACATAAATATACCAATAAATAAATAGTATTACTACTTATTTATTCTTTTTAATTAAATAATTGATACAATATATATATATATATATATATATATATATATATATATATATATTAATTTTAAAAAGTAAGGAAAACAGCTATATTTGTGTAGTTACGTGTCGTCCAAATACTCAGGAAACACAAAATTAGTGTGTTGTGTTATCTACCGGAAAATGTAAAACTTATATGTGTATGTTTGTTGGTGGCTAAGTTTTGACTGCTAGTGTATTTACACACTTCACTGCCAATTATGTTAGGTTTTCTGTTGGTTCACCTCATTGCATATGATTGTTATCTTGAGATTGTAAATGACAGCATATTAATAGCATTGACATGAGCATTTCGTGCAGTTATTATTTATAAGATGATTCATTCTGTATAATAGAGAAATAATTTGTTTAAAGTATTAGGTTTTTATTCTGTTTTGTTTTTCTGTTTGCTCATTTGTTTATTTTTTTTTTTTTTTGTATGGCTTTTGTATGTCTTAGAAACATGAATTAATGTGATAATTCCAATAATTTAAAGATTTCATACCTCTTACTATGTCAGTCTATAACAATATGCCTTCTGTATCTTCATACTTTAAAATCATACAGCTTCTCGAACAGGATTTAATAAACTTGAAGATACAAATATATATAAAGGTTTTATAATACTTAGGACAGACGTTTTTAAATAACAAAAATATTTACTTCAGTGAGAGCAGCAGCAAAGTGAAAATTATTACTGGTCTATGTTCAATGATAAAATGTCTGAATGTTTATGTCAACAGATAATTATAAATGTGTGAAACCTTTTTGCCGACAGGTACCACATGGGCACAGGAACTGATTTGGCTGCTGAATAACAATGCTGATATGAAAAAAGCTCTTTCTGTCCCAGTTTATGAACGGATTCCTTACGTGGAATACAAATCTGACGGTGTTCATTCCAACCTTGAAATGGTAGACTTATTTATTTTTGTTTAGCCAACTAATTCAACTCGAATTGATTTAATGTGACGTTTTTTCTCTCTCTCTCTCTCTCTCTCTCTCTCTATATATATATATATATATATATATATATAATTATATAATATATTATATATATATATATATATATATATATATATATATATATATATATATATATATATATATTATATAATTGATGAATATATTTATATATCCTTAACTTCAGCTACTAAAGACGCAACGCCCCTATATGATGAAGACCCATCTCCCGAGTGATATATTTCAGAAACAGATAAAGGCAGGCAAGGTCAAGATTATTGTTATCATTCGGAATCCGAAAGATACACTTGTGTCTCTGTACCATTTCTACAGAATGCATGGTGGTCTTGGAAATTTCCAGGGTTCCTGGAATGATTTCTTCGAATTATACAAAACCAAACATCTGATATATGGCGATTATTTTGAATGGTATGCTAGTTGGTTAGAATATAAAGACAAGTCTAACATTAAATTGCTTAAATATGAAGACATGCATCACAGAATGTCTGACGTCATTGATGACCTGTTACAGTTTTTAGGTAAATCTTTATCTGAAGATAGCATTGCTGACATCATCAAGCATTTGACTTTTGATAGCATGAGTAGCAATGATATGGTCAATTATAAAAGATTTTCTGTATTTGATATGAATGTTGCATCCTTTATGAGAAAGGGAATAATCGGAGATTGGAAGAATTACTTTTCCGATGAGCAGTCTGCAGTTGTTGATAAATCCTACAAAGATACTTTTGACCCACTCGGTGTAAGATTAGAATTTGAGTAAATTCTATTTAGAATACTAGCAACGTCAAAAAAATGTTTGCTGACAAAAGGTTATTAAAGCACCAACTATACAAGATCGTATGCATCTACATGTTGATTTTTTTTGTAGCATTGAATTATGTTGCCAAAAATGTAGACGTTTTATACGGTTCACTTGTAAGTTGTATTTCAATATACGATTTTTATAGTTTGCAAAATGGTCAATCTGTTTCACACACACACACACACACACACACACACACACACACACACACACACACACACACACACACACACACACACACACACACATATATATATATATATATATATATATATCAATGAATTTATGGCATCGATATTTTAAATAATTGTTAACTCATATGTCCTGGTTATTCAATAAGTCTTTTACTCGTTGATATTAACCGAGAGTAATCTGATCCCACGATTAAACTACCGACAAAGGTTTAAAGTTCAAGAATTAATGGTTTGGAAAGCATTCATTATTCAGTGATTTCTAGCAATTACAACAATACAATTAATTTGACGAGGATACGCTGAAGTAAATGGAGCTGATGACCAGTTAGGAAATCTCAGAAAGCTACTAAATAACAATAGCAGATACCTTTCTTTTGTTTTCGCAGATATACCACATAAGCTATTATCACCGAAAAGATAGGTTATTGAGATACTAGAGATACTGTGACTATTAATAACAATAAAAGTCGGTGTTATTATAATCATCATTAAAACAAGGTATTGGCCACCAAAGAATCAAATCTGCAATATAACCTCCTAACAATGGTTCAGTGGGAATGACATCTTTTAATACCTGAAGAGATATTAAATAGTACCAGGAAGAAACAAAGCATTACCTGCGATTCTACATTATATGATCAGTTAGTAACAAAAAAGATGAGTGTAACCCACATATATTAGGAATTGTTTCTAACAAATCATAGTATAATATGCAAACGAATTGCTAACACTTTTTAGAACTTGTTTTTATAACACTCATGGCTGCAGTGTATACTACTAAAATATTAATGATATAAACAAAATCAGCTCCAACCTTTTAACATGATTCAGTTGTAGACTTCCGGGTTTATGTAGAAAATACCTATCCCAAATCTGGTTCATCTTCTTCAGGGCATCACCAATCTTTTCTATGTTCTATTCGTTATCTGTGATACCTGAAACACCCATACAGTTACAGTTATCTGTGGCAGTCCTGGTATTTTACGAAGTCATAATCTTGCAGTTGTCAGCATGTTCCCTCACGACACACCTTCATATCTTCTCATGGGAATCACAGACCATGTTTAGTACTGGACCAATTAATGCCTGGTAAATTGGAGAGGACTAGCAATGCCTCAAAGCTCCGATGGCATCCTTCCAGGATGGGTGTTCTACCGGACTCAAAGGCAGTTTGCAGACTTAGAAAAGTCAAATGTTAAAACATTTAATTGAAAAAAAAAATTAAATCTATTATACAAGTTTACTAAAGAGATTTTTGGAATTAGGCAATTTTGTAATACTACTACGAATAAATTTTTGTATTTCCAATAGATATCGTATAATTATTTAAATATACTGCTAATCATGTCATAATTGCCAATCACTGCCTGATAGATTGGAGGGGATTATCAATGCCTCAATTATCTGATAATATCCTTCCACAGTGGGTATTCACCAGGTTGAAAGACAGATTGCAGTTCTAGAAAATTCAGGTGATCTCATCTAGAGAGCCCTTGATGTCAGCAATGACCTGGTTATTATTAACTGCAACTGCTGACATATCAGAAATCGAAGGATATCAATAAATAATCTGAAATTAAAAAATTGATTGAATTGAATACCTCCTTACGACAAAAAGTAGGTGATTGTGTCTTGTACTTCGTGATTCTTTCAAGACAGGTTTCCCTTTTCCATCGCATTTCAAGCAATTACAAATGCCAAAAAGGAAAGAGCACACACATAGACATGAATAATTAGTGGTTATTGTCATCCCCCTTGAAGATGTCGCTTTGTTCAAGGAATTGTCTCTTACATGTTATCTGTCCACACATTTTATGTATCTTTAGAGAATTAGAATTCCTCTTGCCTCCTTTGTAAATTCGCAATATAGCAATAAGAAGATCGAAGCATTCACTGAAATGAAAGTATCATTTTCAGTGCCATGTATAAAGTACTACATCGATATCAGACTGTCTTCCAAACTATTGTTAAATCAGACAAAGAAATGGGAAATTATTTAAATAATATTTCTATCAAGAGATAGCTAAGATATATAATATGTTTGTCTGCCGTACTCAGGTCGTATCATTAGTAAAACATTCCTCAATTTCAATGATGGATACATTTGAGTTTCTTACAGCGAATGATATCAGATAGTTGCTGAAGAAGTCAACGAGTGCTTTCTTTACTGTTGACTCTATGAATAGCTTGTGAAACAGTGTCAAGACGTTCCAATAATTCTAGTTACAAAGATAATTAATAAAGTATTAATCCAGTATTACTCCAATTAGATTTGTCTTCGGCATTTTATTCAGTTGACTGACTATAATGTACTTTCCTTTAGTGACAACTCTTCGAAAATATGATCTTATCACCCCAATTCTTCTAGAAATATATTGACTACCTGTTAGTGTAAAAGGTTTCACTAAAAACTTAAGAATCTATCAATGGTATAGCACCTAATTACCTGTTTGAAAGTCATCCGGAAAACTCAAGTCAGCCAGTAATGTACTATTTCAGGTACTTGTGTAGCGGCCTAAGTCATATTACGAATGCCCATTTAACATAGCAGCGCCCACTGCGGAATCCATTTTGCGGCGGAAGTAAGAAGTCCGTAGCCTCTTAAAAAGTTTAAATCTGTTCTAAATACTCACGTGGTCAGTGACGTTGTCAACGGTGAAATCTGTCGATTGTCACGTGGTTTGGTGTGCATCTTATCGGGATATCAGTGTACAGCGCTTTTAAATGACTCCTAGTAAGGATACTTTATTAAATCTATATAACTAATACGGTTACTAATACTAATACTACTACCTACTAGTACTAAAAATAGTAAGAAGAATAGTAAAAATAATAATGATAATATTTCATTATCATATTATACACATATATGTTCCTAAATATGACATATTGTTTAATTTTGTCTCGATTATAATGTAATATTGCTGGTACTAGTTGGTGAAGTGTAGACGTTCTATAAAGTTTATATTTGTGCATATTAATAAAGTTGGTACATTTTAGTGACCTCTAAAACTCGAACACAATAGAAAGTTAAACAATACATTGGTATTTGTTTGTATCTACTGAGTAACTTTACACATTACAGGTGTAACTAACCTAATTTGAAGTGACAATGGTTTACTAATTAAAGTTGAATGTATATATTAGTTATTCACTAACTGTAAGGTGCAATTAGCTACCCATATCGGTATAAATACAGCAGGGTGTTGTTTTACACATAATTAATACGCCAGTACTGTATACGTTTGCATCTGCTTTAAAATGTGATGGAAGGACAATTGAATGTAATGTTATCCAACAAAGGAAACGGACAATTGAGTAGATATTTGGAGTTAGAAATTAGTCCTTATGAAAACGTAGCCATTCTCTGTGCTACTAAAGATCAGAAAATATAAATAGTTCTCCTTCTAACTACATATTTCTAATTTCCTTTCTCTTGGGTGCCAAATGATCTGGTCATACCCGATCATTAATTGGTTCCAAAGACAGTCTTGTGAAGTAAGCCGAGCGTAATGCCTTCAAAATGCCCTTTAAATGTCTTTTTATGTAAATTTGTATTGTATTTACATGCTTTATGTTTTAGTTTATTTTTATTGTTTTGTAAATTGACCAAGGGGCGAATACCTAGGAAAGTATCCTGCAAGCTAAAGTAACTCTAGAATTCGAAAGTTGATCCGGATATTGTAAATCCTTACAATATAAAATGCGCTATTTTGGTGGCGGGTGCCAAATAAAGAAAGAGTGGGTGAAAGAGGATACCGTTGAAAAGAAAAATAAATAAATATTTGTTATTGCATTATAAACTTATCCTCAGCTCATGAATGTGAAATATTTTACGGTCACTTTTTTACACAAGGTATATTAACTCGGCCGAACTATCCTCAAAGCTAATGAGGTGAAGTAAAACACGAAACACGCACACACACACACACACATGCACACACACACACATATATATATATAGAGAGAGAGAGAGAATGTGTGTGTGTGTGTGTTGTATCGTGACACTACAATGCTTGCGTATATTTCTCAATCAAGCTCTCAAAAAGAACAATCCACGTTCAGCTGCAAAATGCTTTAATTCCCAGAGCCCCAATACGCATGCGCAAAAACTTTACATGCTTAATACATATAAATGTGGACTGCCAACTGCTAATCAAATATCCGTACATAACATCTCCCTCCTCAAAATAAAGTGGAAAACTCCACCTAAAGAATTTGGAAGAGAATTTAAACACCATGCACATGAAATTAAAGTCTGAACATTATGACACCACTAACATCAGACTAGTGTTAAGCAACAAAGTCATTGTAAATATTAGGACGTATCCTAATGCGCTCAGAACGGCTCTTATGTAAGTTTGGTATTGGTTCATTATGTTCAATTGCCGTTTAACATCAGGTATAGCATCAGTGTTTTCACTGACTGGTGATATAGGATTATCCATGTTAATAGTTGGCGATGGTGCAGTATCAATATCAACATTGACTGGTGCTGCAGCCTGATAATGAATAACTGAATGTTCAGACTCAATATCTACAATGACAGTTGTAGATTGTGTAGATTTTATCATCTGATCCACATGTCGTTTCCAAATGGTTCCATTACCAACATCTACCAGGTAATGGCGTGTACGCAACATATTAACAACTGATCCAGAAATCCATTTCCTGGATCCAACAAAGTTCCAAACATAAACCTTTATCTCCCACTATGAATTTACGAGCATCCAAATCCGATGAGAGCTTTAGCTCTTGACGATTGTGAACTAATTTTATTGTAGAAGAAGGTAGGACTAAATCCGAACGTGTACGTAACCTCCGTCCCATTTACAATTACCCTGGCACTCAAAAGTACACATCCATGTTCCACTGATAGTTCAGCTTTGCTAACACTGTAGGGCATGAATTGTGGATATGAAATCTGTGTAGGCCATCCATTTACTGTATATGAATGTACACGAGAAATTACTGGATCCACTCTAGTTTTTTGGCGAATTTGCGCACTAGTTACAGCACTCCCAATATCTGACTCGAAAAAATGGCAAGATTTGTTCTCAGACTTTGGATCCCATGTAGTAGGTAATGGTAGACGTGACATGCCATCACTGTCAGAATGAAGAACTGTGATCCTTTATACCAGATCATAATTGTACGCCGCCTTAATTAATGCCCATCGCTGTAGACGTGCAGTAACATGAGTTGGCACAGGTTTGTATGGACCCAACATTATAATAATAGACGATCGATAGAACAGCCGTGCGGCTTTACAAATAATCGGTGTTCCCAGTTGTCCTAGAAAACCTGGAAAATAACAAATTCATTTTCCCGGTCCTGGGAATGTCTTTGAATTTGACAAAATCGCGCGTAGAGTGCTCGGACCTTTATCATCAACGAACACAATTTCGATGCTCGGATACGTAACAACAGTCTACTTTAATTCCCAGATCCCCAATACGCATGCGGAAAAACCTTACATGCTTAATATAAATGTGGACTGCCAGCTGCTAATCAAAAATCCGTACATAACACGGAGTATAAATATAAATATGTCACACCACCAAAAAATACTTTTCTTTTATATATATATATATATATATAGTAAAACTTAGTTATAACGAAATTCAACAGGAATATGAATTCATTTCGTTATAACGGTAATTAAATTATCCCAGTTTTCAAATATAGGTGCCATGTATTTATCAGATATTAGTTACAGACGCACGACCGATAATTGGTGAAAATAAACGCTGTTTTATTACATGTATTGCTTGGTGTTTTGCTATAAATTGAAGACATAGGGCAAATGTGTTCCTAGTCTCTGATTGGATGATTAAAAACAACAATTAATTTCATCTTTTATTTCCACATTCTCCAAAGTTCATAGTTTAGCATATTTCACAATAACCTTTGAAGTGACAAGTGTCAATATCAACTTGCCATCTACCTGAACCCTAATGTAACAATAACATTGCATACTTCTGTCTTCAAAACATTGCAATTAAATTTGATTGTCATTTTCATACTGATCGTTACATTTACGATTGCACTGACTGGAAATTGAAATTTCAAACATCGTAATTTGTCATAGCCAGCACGATTTATATTGATTTAATGCTGCTGGGACCGAAAAATCACTTCGAATAACCAAGTTTTCGTTGTATAAATTTCGTAAGTGAATGGACGTTTGGCTGGATCAGCTAACCACTTCGAGTTAAGCTACTATTTCGTTATATCCTAGTTATTTATTACCAATTTATATATATATATATATATATATATATATATATATATATATATATATATATATATATATATATATTTACATATATAAGTTAGATCTAGATCTACAAAAAAACACAGCAATAGTCACAAAAGTTCATTTGGATTCAAGCACTAAATGGTTAAGAAACCTCATTGGTATATACCGCTGTAACCAATTTATTTATAATATTCCGTTTTTTAACCTTTCTTGTTAAGCTCCGCACGTTAGTAATATCATTATCACAATACTTGATTAAATGTGTGCTAAACGCTGTAAATGTCGGTATTTCCGTCGTTACTTTAAGCCAACAATTCATGGATTTACATTTATAAAAGGCGATAAGAAAGCAAAAGTATTGGAAATTCTAATTTTGAAGCTGATAATTTACATTTCGACTGATTACCATTGTCAATCAGTAGCATTGTTAACCTCTTTTGTTTGGTCAAGGCTTCCGCCATGTTAAGCTGCCATTTTGACGGCATCATTCCGTATCCATGAATCCTGACGTCTTATCGGGATTTGATATCATTAATCATTAATATAACTCGGAGATGGGAGAATGGCCCCAGTCGTTGCCGATACATGCAACATTTTCGTAAGTTCTTCAAGGGAGTGAATCTATTTAACTCATTATTAGGATCCGATTATATATTCACACAGCTGAAGTTATTTAATACCTCTCGGTGGCCTAAATACAGAGAGAGAAAAAAATCACTACAGCTATTTGTGTATTGGGTTGTACGTGACAAGATTCACTTTGAAGGTGCTATTTTGATTGTTGGTGAATGATGAGGAATGGGATTTTGCAACAATTGCATGAGAGCCACTTCGATGTTATAACGTATCCATGTCAATCACATGTTCATAAGAATACATTAAGCAACTAGTTTTCTTACAGAAAATTTAATTTCAACATTCATCACACGCTTGCAATATTCAGAAACAAACAATAACAGAAAATTCAATAAACAGAAATATTCCCTTTCCCGAGTCCCGTTACTCAACGGCACATACCGACTCAGATTAACCAATAATAAAGATCAGAAGTTGGTCCCTCCTATAAATCAGTGATTCTTCAGAAATGATGTTAATGGGTCACAATCACGTATTAACAGTCTTTAGATGTTAGGTGTAGGCTGTATGGCAGTCGTCGGTACGACTGCAGGTTGTAGATAAATACACGGCCTCAGGTATATTATTGGACAATTCAGGGACAATACAACTTGAGTTGTAACGCAAGATTCCCGCCATTCAGCCCCTCTCTAGTACCACACAATGGACGTTTAACAGTTATACGCAACTGAACATTAGCGATTCCATGAATGCATGTGGACACAGGAATACCGCCTGGCTATACCAATCTAAATCACCATCATGGGCTGACTCTACGTTAGCATCAGACTTTAGCCTCTGCTGTAGTTTCTCATTGGCACAATACATAGTTTGACCAATCACCAGCACAAACCTGAAATGAGATCCTAATAAATAAAAATCTTACGGCTACTTTACCCGATAAGTAATCAGTCTACAAACTAATATTCAAATCACAACTGCCCATCTTTTACACACTAACCAATATGTCAATTACAGAAGATTAAAATTCTCAATTACTTAATGTTACATAGAACAACATTTATGTTTTTTACACAGTACTTTTATTTGTACGCCAACTAAATGACTGTATTATTATATATATATATATATATATATATATATATATATATATATATATATATATATATATATATGAAATGAACTCTGTTGGTCTATCAGTGACTTAATGGTGGAAGTTCCATATGACAACTAGATGGACATTTTAATGCTACATGATTGCTCATACAGAACACATAAAATGCAGGCCGTTCAAAGTACACTGTTTATTTTTATTTTAAAATGAGCATTTCGTGCAGTTATTATTTAGAAGATGATTTCATTCTGTTTAATAGCAAATTATTTTGTTTAGAGTATTTCGTAATTATTCAAGGGTGTTTTCAACGTTTGTTTGTTTGTTTAGTGGGTTTTATGTATGGCTTTTGTATGTTTTAGAACTATGAATTCATGTGATGATGATGATGATGATGATTGATGTTTTGTGGCCATTTGTGTGTATATCGTGGGCTAAATGAGCCAAACGACTTCCAAAGGTTATGAATGAAACAAAGTCAAAAATTTATCTTTTTTAATGTGATGATTTCAGTTTATATTTTCAACACCTTTTATTGTGTCGGTTTATAACAATTTGCCTTCTGTATCATCATATCTGAAAATCATACAATTTGTTTTGCTCAGATCGAATAGTAACTAATTAACTTGAAGATACCATATTTGAATAAGTAGACAATTTGCTTTATCTTAGTAGGATTCATGAATACGTCTTTAAACAAAACCGTTCACAAATCTAGGGAAAACATTTTATAATGCTTAGGTCTAACTATTTATTATAACAATAAAGGTACTTAAGTCAGAGCAGCAGCAAGGTGGAAATAATTACTCATCTATGTTTAATGATAAAATGTCTGATGATGTATGTCAACAAGTTTCAAGAAAAAATAATGACACAAATTTACAAAACAATTCTCGAATTTAGTGGAAATATTACATAAATAGAATTTAGTTCCAAGCAAATTGTCATGTCAAGTGCATATTTGCAATATTTACATATACAAACTCCACCAAACACATGATTTGTTTTCAAATATTAATGCTAAATGCATGAAAGTTTTGCCGACAGGTACCACATGGGCGCAGGAACTGATTTGGATGCTGAATAACAATGCTGATGTGAAAAAAAATCTTTCTATCCCAGTTTATGAACAGATTCCGTACATGGAAGACAGTAGAGACGGACTTCATTCCGACCTTGAAATAGTAGCCTTTTTTCTAAATAAAATTGAATTGAATGTGGCATTTTAGCATTCTCTCTCTCTCTCTCTCAATCTCTCTCTCTCTCTCTCTCTCTCTCTATATATATATATATATATATATATATATATATATTGGAAATTTTCAGACTTCCTGGAATGATTTCTTCGAATTATACAAAACCAAACATCTGCTATATGGTGATTATTTTGAATGGTATGCCAGTTGGTTAGAATATAAAGACAAGTCTAACATTAAATTGCTTAAATATGAAGACATGCATCACAGAATGTCTGACGTCATTGATGACATGTTACAGTTTTTAGGTAAATCTATATCTGAAGATAGTATTGCTGACATCATCAAGCATTTGACTTTTGATAGCATGAGTAGCAATGATATGATCAATTACCGCGGATCGTCTTTCTTTGTTATGAAAGTTTCATCCTTTATGAGAAAGGGAATAATCGGAGATTGGAAGAATTACTTTTCCGATGAGCAGCCTGCAGTTGTTGATAAATCCTACAAAGACACTTTTAACAGACTCGGTGTAACAATAGAATTTGAATAAACTCTATTTAAAATACTAGCTACGCCGAGGAAATATATGGTGGAAAAAATCATTCAAGTTGTGTGACACATAGCAATTGCACAATATATTATAATCTATATGGCATATTCCAGTTATAACTATATGGGGGTCACGGGCAGAAATTTTATTAATGATACATGGGTGATGGTGTCTGAGCAATATAAAAATTATGGATGGTTGGTAGACTAGAAAAATAATAATTATTGTTGGTCGGGTTTGTGCAAATATTAAGTATGGTGGTGGGTGAGTGTCAGGAAATTGAACACCGTATATATGTTATGTAGAATCACGAAGAAATGAATCTCATCGGAGATAATATAACAGTTTAACACCGAATGACATCGTTTTAATTTTCTGGAATGGATTGATAAAATCTATGAAATATTTTTTGGTTATAATTTGAGAATTCCCACTGTGAACAATCTTTTAATTAGGTGGAATGAATGTAGAGTTTATGTAACTTCAAAAGAATTTAAGATCTCGGGATTAACTGCATCTACGTGATGAATTATTATCGTGTGAACACAATATTATTGTTTTGTTGTCCACAGTGAAGCCTAGCTGGTGTAAAAAGATCTAGTGTCCCGTAATATGAATTTTATTACCCAGATATGTCTGAATCTAATGTCATCAAGGGCATAATGGTTTGCCTATTCAGACTTTTTAACCTGATTTTTAAGGCACATAATCTAGGAAACACAATCTAGGATGAAAATTAACACAAATACATACTTCTAGAAAGTTAACACATCATGCACATAAAATATATTTATTAGCAAACGTGAATAAAGTGTATTATTCTGAAAAAACAGTATTATAACGAACTTTGTACATGGCATACCAAATGAGACAACTTGACAAAATGGTAGCATTTCATATACATATGCCATATTTAACGGGGAATATTAGTGCCAGCTAAATTTTGAATTATGGGTAGTTGGGTTTAATAGAAATTAAATAATACTTGGGTGGTGGATCTAGGGAGAAAATTAAATTGTGGGTGATGGGCGTAAAACGTGCTCCCGCCAATCCCATACAATTATTTCTGGAATAGGCCTATGTTGATATTGGCTGTAGCATTGGATTAAATTTAAAAATATATATACACTTCACTTGTAAGTTGTATTTCGGTATAAGACATTTAAATTTGCATAAGAGTCATGTTTTGTTAAATATATATATATATATATATATATATATATATATATATATATATTGATGAATATTCAACATATTTTTAATAATTGTTAACTCCTATGTCCTGGTTATTTAATAAATATTTTACTCATTATCAGAGTATAATTTGATCCCACGATTAAGCTGCTGATAAAGGCTTGAAGTTCAAGTATTGGTGATTTGGAAAGCATTAATTATTCAGTGATTTCTACCAATTTGACAAGGATACGATGAAGTAAATAGAGCTGGCAACCAGTTAGAATATCTGAGATGAAAGCTACTAGATGTTACAATGGCAGATACTTTTTTGTTTTCACAGATAAATCACATAAGCTATTACCGCCGAAAAGGTAAGTTATGGAGAAATACTATTAATGAATTAACTAAATAGACAAATATAATATATATTTTATTATATATATTTTAACATTATCAGTGCTAAGACAATACTTTTCAAATTGTAATGTCAAAAGATAACACCGTACAGCGTTACTTCAGAAACGTGGAATTCGGACCATGAATAATGCAGAATTCAACAGTCATACTGACCAATTATTCAAAGCTACAATTATTATGAAAATAACTATTAATATATATTTCAATCAACATTATTTGTATTTGACTTCATCACAAATTATCTTCCCTACTCATTTGAGCAAATCTTCAGATTTAACCATGACATTCCCAACTCACGAGCAACTAGGCAATCAGATATCGTGTATAAAACCAGGTGCAAAACCAATTTTGCCAATAAAATGCCGCTATATGCTATTCCCAAAATATGTAACAAATGGTTTAATACGCTGCCTCAGAAAATGTCTCATCAAAAATTCAAAAATGTTATGAAGGCAAATATTTTTATTTCTTATCAAAGCCAAGTAACCTACAGCAATTCGTTTTGTCCAGATTGATTTTCCGAAGCTAGTCAGGCTTGAGAAAAGTACATCTTGCCACCGTTTCTTGTCTTCTCTGTTATCTTCAGCTATGTTCTGTATGTCTTGTGTTTTGGATCCCGTTAAAGCTGATTGTGATACACGCACACACATAACCTCACTATTATGTATTATGGGGTAGTAGGAAGACAACTTCATAGGTACACTGGTCCAACAGCGTTCCACATTTGTTTTACAATTACATGTAGCTTATATATATATATATATATATATATATATATATATATATATATATATATATATATATATATATTGTCTCTATTGGGATGTTGGAAATAAAATTCTATTCTATAAACTTTCTGACTGCAGAAACACAGGACAAATGTAGAGGCGAGCACAAATACCAAAACAAATTCTGCGCATGGGTGACGAAACATATTCAATACGAGGACATTAAAAAGCGTACACGAAATAATTCGGTCCTTGCAAATCAATGAAAAATACAAGTGATATGAACTGACTTGGTGCGGTTAATTCCATTGTTTGTTCAGTTCGATACAGCTGGGTATATTCTAAAATACTGAAAAATAAGGATCGATGATTATTTAACGGTCCTCGGAGATTTAAACCGAAGTTATAGTGACGATCGTTGGGCTGGCAACGTCACGTCACAGGTCGTCTCGGTCAAACGACGACGTGTCCGACATTTTTCTGTAATACTGCATTATACTACATTTGATGTGTTAGCATTATAATAGAGATCATTATCCCCATCAGTTTGTTTTGTCCACAATGTTTTATACATTGTGTAACACTAAACATAAATAAAGTAACAAGTGACTATAACAAGTGACTATAATAGTGACTGTTTAAGGTATCCATTCAAATTTGGAGACCTCAAATATTAAAACAATTATGGCTCTTTTATATTATTAAATTTATCAAAAGTATAATTTCATTAAAGGCATTACAATATCTGGATATTTTAATTGTCTGCATGCAGAAAGGCAAATCCCAAACAGCAACTGGTGTGGCATATGTGAGGCATCATCATAAATATTCATTTCTCTCTGTTTTCATTCGGCAAACTCCGTGGACAGAGCAATGTACTGACGTCATCAGTATGTGTGTGATTGGTATAGTTTTCCTAGGTTATGTGTATAATGTCACCACTATATATGTGCCAACACTGTGCATGTATGGATATTCTGCTGTATGATTATTAATTAGCCACACAATAGCCTGCTCAAAGTGATCCGTGTAAACATAAACTTATTAAGTTTCTACCCACTAAAATATGTTTTTGTGTATATCTTGTACGATATAAGGGATAGCTTCACTATTATTGCCAATACAAATATTACTGATGAGTGTTTCCAATCTATATTTTATAATTCATTAAATATACTGCTAATCATCTCGTACTAACAGTACTGAAGTGAATGTTCACTTATTTATTTACGTTCTGGAACGGGAATACGAAGAGAAAAATATACAAATTATTGTGATCGATATATTAGCAAATATTTCATTATTGTGAAAAAAATATCTCGCATCGCATCCACTGATCCACTGTCATTCAGAATTAGAAGAAAAGTTTATATCACTAATGAGATATGGTATTGTAAGATTTTTATTTTCACTCACTGCTGATGAACTATCTGGTTCTATCTGCGCCTTTTTTTGTTTTTAAATCAGTAATAATCAATCAGTTATCTATTTTAAGATACGTATCTGTATATTTCAACTATTGTGTTGACCACCTACTGCCTACCTACTATGTGCTGAACATTGCAACCACAAACCACAACCTTTCAAACTTATTTTCAACAAACTTGCAAATACTGAAGATAAATACATTAAAAATATTACATGTAAATATTATTTGGATGTCCCAACTGGTCTGGTTGATATATAACAATGCGGTGTGAACCAAGCTTATTCTGTGTTTCCAATCGGATGTGTCGTGAAATATTTTCATCGTAATCCATATTAACATTTGGCTAGAATTGTTTACCTATCCAGAATAGACAATATCTTAGTAAACACGTTGTAATATACATACTCACTACATGAGAGAACATGTTATAAATTAAAAATATGTAAATATTATAGATATTTATATAAATCATATAACGTTTATTGGCCTCTGTGTGGCAGACCACAAACCAGCGGAATTAATTATCATCTAATTAATACACGTGTCGGTCCCTTATGCGTCTTCTGTGGCTTGGCTTATATGGATACGGCATTAAGAATATAGAAAATAGGGTCTTTATTTGACATGTTCCATCTCTCATACACTGTAAATGCATATATATATATATATATATATATATATATATATATTCTCAAATTGAATTAATTATATAAATATATAAATATAAATTATATAAATAATGCTAGTGGATACTTAAGATTTTAGTTTTCCTTACAATATGTTTTCTTATGATGTACTAAACCTGTAATTTGTTACAATCAGTTAAATGTGTTGTATTATATATAATAATTTAAGAAGTTAGCAACGAAATAGGAAACCATCATAAGAATCAATGTAATAATTACAATAGAAGGGAAGTCGATTTGTGGCTCATGTATAATATAATAATAATATTGGCCGAAATGGCAGTTTTTAACGTGGCTTGCAACCCTAAATGAGGGAAACGCATATGGTCTGTAATTTATAGTTTCCCCGACGAAGACTACTTCTAAATAAAATTTAGAATTTAGAAAATATGGCATATTCGGTGGAGAAAACCTTGCCAGTTGCCTGGCTGGATGAAAAACTTCTCCTACTATATTGCTATGGCCGAGGCGTGAACCTGCGATCTCCAGCACATAATAACCTTAGCCACAGGTAAATAGTCTCACGTTTAACCCATGGGGTCAAAGATATAAAAGTATAAAGTAAAGCTGTTAAATATCTCATGCCATTACAGTGTGTGATATGCACTTCATTGAAAGATAATTGATGTACCAAACCCACCCCATCCACTGAAATCAAATAGGAACGTATCAACAGATAAGAAACCTATACAGGAAACAGGGCCAGCTGTGATGGTAATTAATATTTATAAATATTAAAGGTCCATGAAACATATTACAAATTGATATTTTAAAATTAATTAAATAAAAAACAAGGCATCAAACCCATGAGGTTTTGTCAACCCGTTTCATATCTTAATACAAAAAAGTACTACCAACACCTGAATTATTACCTGAATTTTGCAAAATGTCAATGTTCAGCTCATGTGCTTGAATTGGTAGCTCTATTCGTAACTTAAATGCATATCAAATAAAATTCTTAACCAACTTGAAAAAAGGTTTACTGGTGTTAGTGTTGGATGTGATAGATGATTTTGACCCAGTCATTTCAAATTCATGGTGTCAGCAAGTGCATCGTAAATATATCAGTATCAATTTCTTCACCGACAGCGACACACACACACACACACATAGAGAGAGAGAGAGAGAGAGAGAAAGAGAGACACACACACACACCACACACAGAGAGAGAGAGAGAGAGAGAGAGAGACACACACACACACACACGCACTGATTTCGCTTTGATGTCATAATTAACTAGTAAACAAACTTGTCACATCAAACATGCTTGATTGTAACTTCAACTGGGAAGCATTATTAATTAATTGTTTCACAGCAAATGGCGAGCAAGGTTTGCAATGTGAACAGTGATTCCTATATTATCGTTAATCATCTGGAAGTACCGGTAGTTGACAGTGTTTGACTATCAAGTATTATTACGTTAAGACTGGGAGGTTTGTGAGATCCAAATAACAGTTTGGTGAAAATGAATCTTGATTTATTAAATAAGATTAGTAGGCAGAGATGTGGCGAATTGTTGCCAACTATCACTCATACAAACAGGCCTGATTATAAGTTCAATTGGCAAGTGTTATTGATTGTTTCACAGCACATCTGGAGGTACTGGTAGGTAACAGCGCGTGACTATCAAGTATTATTACATAAAACGCGGCATGTTTGTGAGATCCTAATAACAGTTTGGTGAAAATTGTTATTTATTATTTATTGAATAATATTGGATTAGTAGGCAGCTTATAGTGTTGTGTGTCAAGGATGGTTGAAAACATCTTTCCTTCAGCTGGTAGGAAATATGACGCGCGTATAAGTCGAGTTGCTTCTGAGAACTCCCTTTTCACTACCAAAAAAATCGACTTATACGCGAGTATATACAGTATTTAAGGATTTTGTGAATATGTCATGTGTAAATATGAGGTTGGAGGGGGTTGGTTAGCTGGCTGAAATCGCTTTCGCTCGCGTCGCCCGACGGCGTTGTACTATTTGGGGTGAAACGTTATATTATCCCATTTTGATCTTCTGGACAATTCGCACAGCTGATTAAACCACAAATAGGCATCGTTGTCTAAGGAAGCAAGATGGTGCCGCATCCCACAAGTCATTGCGCGAAAACGTCCGTTGACGTCACATAAAAACAGCCCAATGAGAATAACAGTAACTCAGAAAACTGACACTTTTTATAGTTCGGTCGCTTTCTGTGATCATAATAGTCTAGTTTTACGGTACAAAGTCTACATAAAATATGTGGATTTTTGTTAGTCGGTGTTTGTTCATGAAATACTATAGCATTCTGTTGTTAGTGGGGCATACGTAACAGATAGACATGGCTGACTACAGATTTCCTGGCGAATGGATAAAAGATAACATGGTACTTGAACCAAGGGTCACTGGTGAAACAATTAATCAACTGGAATCTTTCGAGATGACGGAAGATGATGTTCTAATTACCTCCTATCCGAAAACAGGTACTATATCAAAGTGTATACTCAATAATATTTTTTGTAACATAAAGTAAAAATATTATGTCTAAACGATACAGTTAATGGATACAGTTAATGTATGTGCACACTTCGGTGGCAGTTATGTTTGGTTTTCTGTTGGTTCACCTCATTCCATATGGTTGCTATGTTGAGACTGTAAATAACAAAACATTGTTAGCATCGGTTAGTCATGAGTATATTTTGCAGTTATTATTTAGAAGATGATTCATTCTGTAAAATACCGAAAAACGTTTGTTTGGGGGCTTTTATGAGTCTTACAAACATTAATTAATGTGATGATTCCGCTTTAGATTTAGGAATACGTCCTTGAATAAAACCGTTCACAAATATAGGGAAAAGATTTAATAATTCTTAAAGGAACAGTCTGCTTTCATTTCAAATTTTTATGACTACTACAGCTATATTCCCAAATATCATAAATGACGTCAAAATGTGAACACGATCACCCACATATTAAATAATCCAGTTCAAAGTGCTGATTACTCGACTTTTAATAGCCTGTGGGCGCCACCATTTTGAAGCTAGACAGAGACCGGAGGTTCCTGAATGCTGGCGTTACTTGAACCCGTACAAAAGCATGTAAACAAGTGTTAGCCAGGAATAATTCCAGAACAAAACGTAACAATCCATTACAAGATGAAGATGATTCTGATTGTTTCGAGAAAAAAAAAACGGAATCATCAAACAAAGCGCGAGGAGAACCGAGAACACTAATTGGTGTCTATGTTAACTCCTGGCCCAGGTGACGTCAGAGCACGACTTTTCTCCTTCCCACCTTCTAAGTTGGCATCGAGTGCAGCCGTAATGGCGGCCCTCCAGTAATTTTGATTATTTTCCTATAGCTATGATATCAGGTATAGTTCATGATTATTATTGTGGAATTTTTGGCTATTGTTCTAAGCATTATACATATTTAAGAAATATTATTTGAGGGTGAACTGTTCCTTTAAGCCAAACTTTTTACAATAACAATAGGAGATAAGTGAGAGCAGCAACAAAGTAAAAATTATTACTGGGCTATGTCAGGTAATAAGATGTCTTATTATATATGTCAGTAAGTTTGGAGAAAATTGATTGATATACAAAATTACAAAATGTCCACGATTTTTAGTTGATATATTAAATAAGGAGAATTTAGTTCCATGCGATCCGTCATGTTAAGTGGATTTTGTTAATATATACAACCTCAAACAATTCCGACTGACTAGCCTGTGTATCACACGATAACTTTTAAGTAGTAATGCTAAATGTATGGAATCTTTTTACCGACAGGTACCACATGGGCCCAGGAACTGATTTGGCTATTGAATGGCAGTGCTGATATGAAAAAAGCTCTTACTGTCCCAGTTTATGAACGGATTCCGTACTTAGAATACAATGTAAACGGTCTTCATTCCGGCCTTGAAATGGTAATTTTATGTTTTATTATTTAACCATCTACTTTTCTAATTGAATATATTTAATGTGATACTTTCTCATTATCTCTCTCTCTCTCTATATATATATATATATATATTATATATGTGTGTGTGTGTGTGCGTGTTATATAATTGGTGAATCTATTTTTATCTGCTTAACCACAGCTACTAAAGACGCAACGCCCCTATATGATGAAGACCCATCTCCCGAGTGATATATTTCAGAAACAGATAAAGGCAGGCAAGGTCAAGATTATTGTTATCATTCGGAATCCGAAAGATACACTTGTGTCTCTGTACCATTTTTACAGAATGCATCGTGGTCTTGGAAATTTTCAGGGTTCCTGGAATGATTTCTTCGAATTATACAAAACCAAACATCTGATATATGGCGATTATTTTGAATGGTATGCCAGTTGGTTAGAACACAAAGAGAAGTCTAACGTTAAATTGCTTAAATATGAAGACATGCATCACAGAATGTCTGACGTCATTGATGACATGTTACAGTTTTTAGGTAAATCTTTATCTGAAGATAGTATTGCTGACATCATCAAGCATTTGACTTTTGATAGCATGAGTAGCAATGATATGGTCAATTACCACCGATCGTCTTTCTTTGATATGAAAGTTTCATCTTTTATGAGAAAGGGAATAATCGGAGATTGGAAGAATTACTTTTCCGATGAGCAGTCTGCAGTTGTTGATAAATCCTACAAAGATACTATTAACGGGCACGGTATAACATTAGAATTTGAGTGAATTCTATGTAAAATAGTAGCAACACCGAAGAAATATTTGCTGGGGGTAAAATCTTCGATTGGTGTGTATTTGTTTGCATTGGTATACGTTTGCTAAGTCAACACACTAAGCCTAAATGGGAATAGTTCCCTCTTCCTATCAGATAACTGTTCATGGGAGTCGGGTGGATGCATGGGGCTCTCCCATGTGTGGCCTATACTAGTCTATACAGGGATATGCCACCCTCGGTGTGTCTTTTTACCCATTTGTTTTAAAATTTTGGGAGGTTTATTTCGGGCTGGGTTTTGACGGTACTTTCACATCAGATATAATCATTGGTATTTGATTATGTTTCTTTGCACACTTGTATGCGACACAATACACCATTTTATATGTTTAATAAAGACAATAAGAAACACGTAACACAGATTAAACAAGACCATCTGGAGTGTTGTGGTCTTTGTTTGTCAGATGAAGTTTTCCAAAGATTCTCGATTAAAATTTCGCCCGTGTGAGATGCTAGCAGAGCAAGTTTTAAAATCACTGTAACTTTATTTCTAAGAACAAAATTCAAATATATTTCTGATTGAAATTGATTTTAATATATAACACTAACATTTTCACTAATTTGAGTAACCTTTTCCTTTGACCTTTAATGATTTGGAAAACATTAATTATGTTGTGATTTCTAACAATTACAGCGAAACATTTAATTTGACAGGGATACGTTAAAGTAAATAGAGTTGATATAGTCCCTTGCACAGAATGACTAGCATAAGAAGTCAGTTAAAAAATAATAATATATTAAACACAAGGTAGTTGTCAGGTCACCTTTTCACTTATCTCGCTCAAAATGAGAGGACAGTCAGCAAAACCTTTTATTTCAGAGATGTCATTTTTAATTGATACTTAAAAACATTACGAGTCGTACAGAAAAACACTAAGATTACAAATATTTATAGCATATGCATACATGTACTTATTTCTTAGGTGGTTCGGTCAAACCAGCACAATTACCTTTTCGTCTTATCCTTGGTCTCTGTTTTCTGGGGATGCTTTTTATATTCTAAACGCAGACCTTTTAAGTGTGCTTAATCTTTGGAAAATAGTAATTAATTGTTTCGTTGTTGGAGTGACCATATTGGCTAACATTTGAAGACATGTGAATCAATTCAGTTAGTATTATAAAAAGGCTAAGATTGTGTAAAGTATCATTTTGATAATAAAATTTAATGAATATTATTACATGAGAAGGTACTATATTTGAGGCAATCAGAAATCTTGTTTCAAACAGATTGGCTAAAATGGCTAAAGAAAAGGTAACAGACTTAGTGGCAAGAAATGAGTAAACTACAAAAGTAATTAATTATCACTATGATTCTTTAAAAAATAATTTCTGCTAATAAAAGTAATAATAATTGACACCTAACCCAATATCAGTGTATATCTCGTCTTAAATGTTAAATAATGTATATTATTCTCAACCCATAAGGTTATTGGTGTTACCTCTCTGTATACTGTATTATGAAAAAAATGTTGTAATATATATGTCAATTATGTACAATATATGGAGGAATAAAACCACTTACTTACTAGCACTGTTTACTTTACAAAGATTGATGTTATGCCCTAGATAGTGAATAAAGCATTAAATATTAACATGGAAAATGCTTAAGTATTAATATAAATGAGTTGGTTTAAGATAAATATCCCCATAATTTTATTTATTCATCCATTAATGGAAGGAATATGACAGTCACATTGTCCTAGTGAGTAGCCTATATATATATATATATAAAGGTTACTCATCAGCCTGTAGGGATCAGCTAATCCGTTTTTCTTTTTTGACAATTGTATCACGCCCACATGAAAACGATTGCATGCAGGCTACGTACAGAAAGCAGAAGCAAATATAAAAAGAACCATTTAGCAACACAACTGGCATGTGGTTCAATGGTAAGTTAACACATATACAAGACAACTACTTTGACACAACAGCTTAAATTTATCAGTAATTTGCATTGGTTCCAAACAAATCACAGATGCTGATGTCAGCTTCTTTATGGGTTCGAATAGCTAAATAAATACTACCTACAGCAACCTTACGAAGAGATGTCTGACAGATACGGCAGCGCATGGTGTTGCCTCAACAGTCGAGCCGTTAAAATTGTGTTGTGTACACTACCTGCATATGGAAGAATGTGTGTGTCCGTGTATGTGTGTGTGTGAACTTACTTTTATCATCTCTTTGAATTATTATCCCTGCAATTGTCAGTGGAAGATTAATATGGAATAACATTTCCACTAATTGTAGTTTAATTTTGTAATTAACTTCCTCTACAGCTGCTGGTAATTGTAAAAAATATTTGTAAGATATTAGCCAAAGTAGAATATAATTTGACTTAGATGTAAAATAAGATAAAGAAAATTTAATGTGCTGTGGGTTTTGAAAGCTCTTTTGTGTTAATCGACGCCTTAATGGTACAAATACAAATGAACTATTTCTCTATCACAGGTCCAGTCAGCATAAAATCTTTGAAAATCTATTTTAAATAGTTATTAAATGTAATCTCCAGCCACATTGCACAGGAATATCAAGGAAACCTTATACAACAAGTAAGACAGTGTAATTAATTATATAAAAGTCTTGTCAACTCTGTATAATTCAATTGCAAACGACGAATGTCTTAAACTAAGTGGATTTAATGCTTATACGCTGTCATCAATCGACTTCGCTATGATATATGTGACATGTGATAGGTATATTTGGCACATTGTTATATAACAGTTAATTAGGTGCAAAAGAGTTGTTTTGACAAATGGATTTCTTTGTATGATATCCTTTAGAAAATCCGAACGTTTTTAACTTGATCAACTCCTGTAGCATGCTCGTTTTCTTTACAATTTTTGTATTAAATTTGATTAAATCTTGTATGTAGAATCTTTGCTTTTTACTGGTTAAAGTATCTATTCGTTGAAACTGTCGTTGCATCATATATCCTATTATATTGCGTTATTGTGGCCCATTTACTAGTGTAGTGTGCTGTAGATCAGATCCAGATGTTACCCGTATAAGATCAGTGTCTTCTGTAGATAAAGCAGCAATGCATTCACTAGATGGCACTCAGGCAGTACAAGTACAACAGATATGTAAATATGTGTATCCCGAGTTTAATCAAGGCAGCTTGGCTCCAGAAGGTAATTGGTATATCACCAATCACACTTCCAAGGTTCAACGAACCTGCCCGTAATTATACAGAATTCCATCCAAAAGAAAGTTGACCCTGAAAGAGCAACAATAACAACCACCAACAGAATTGCTAACTTCAATGACGGCAACACCCCAACTATCAACATATATACCTGTACCATCTCCCAATCAAACGGAACCACAGCCTGGGCATGTTTCAGCAAAGAAACAGACAAAGAGGCAGAATCCAAACCACACCCTGATCATATCAGCTGCACTAATCTTGATATCGAGACAACCTTTCCATGAAAGAATCATCATCCACTCGGACTCTATGGGAACACTAACTATCATCTCCACAGCTAATTTCCACACTTATCCCGAAATCACAACAGAAATCTTCATCACGTCACCAACTCTCAGGCAGCCTGGAATCCAAGTAATCCTCCACTCGGTTCAAAGCCACGTAAACCTTGAGTGCAATGAACGAAGCCACGAGCGTAGAAGTCGTCAAACACGCTAAACATACCCCCTGGATGATGATGTTTTATGGCCACTTTTGTGCACAAGTTAGGCTAAATAGGCCGAGCGACTTCCAAAGGTAATGAGACGAAGTCAAATACGAAACAACCTTCAGATATGCCCACGCCAGGATTCGAACACGGGTGGGAAGTGATCTGTGGTCCAGCACACTACCGCTAGACCATGGAGGCGCCCAAACATACCCCTGGAATATTCAACTGTCTCATTGACAGATTCATCTTTATCCAACTCAAATCGACCTACACAGACCACACATAACTTCCTTAACAATAGACTTGCCGAGATCCAACTCAGACTACAATTCTGATTATACGCCCGTCGTCATCCAGAGCACTCTGCCCTCACTCAACTGCCCAGCCCATCTGATGTACCAAAGAAGACTAAAAACTCTTTTTGGGGGGCATATTTTACTGGATTTAAACAAAATATTATTTGTGTTTTTCTCTGTATTTCAGTAAAACAAAGGACATGTGACATATGTATTATCAACTTTATTATTCCTTCACACACTAAAAATCTAAATCAGACTATTAACTAACTTGCAGTGTTATTCATTCACATTTACTCATTTACTTGGTTGGCGTGTGGTTTCCAGCGAATGTTATGACCAGCACCCCAAAGAAACTCTTCAACAGTCTTGGTACCCTCACTGCTGTCTACACACAACTGATGCAGATGAGCTTGAAGACTCGCATACACACGTTTGACACGTCTACGGGGAAGTTCACCGCGAGAAGCATTGAGCAGTGGTGTTCACATACTGCTGCAGTATGATGAATCAAAGTAAGCCAGAAGGGTCTTAAGACCATTTTGTGTGTTTTCCTGCAAGAACTCGAGGCCTACAGGTAGGTCATCTACGGGAAGCAATGTTAATGTATAAGACATGTTACTAAAAATCATTAAAAAAATACCAGAATGTGCAATTTTTCCTACATCCCAGATCACCATCTATCAGCATTGATTATCAGAAAATCAACATTTCGACCCGATATTATCATCTCACTTCTTATGAAATATTCCTACAGACACCACCATCAACAATTATGTCAGAACAATTAACA
This sequence comes from Paralvinella palmiformis, assembly GCA_025642065.1. Taxonomy (NCBI): domain Eukaryota; kingdom Metazoa; phylum Annelida; class Polychaeta; order Terebellida; family Alvinellidae; genus Paralvinella; species Paralvinella palmiformis. The sequence goes on along the minus strand of JAODUP010000044.1, from coordinate 705,882 downwards.
GAAATCAACACGAGATGGCTGTCTCTAAAAGGCGACAGCTAGGATCGAGTCTCTATCCCACATTTCAAAAACACAACATATTGCGGGTAGGCAGTAGAGCCCTGCACGAGTTGGGTTGACCCGTTCAGGTTAACCGAACCCGTGGATCGGGTTGAAACTTTTCTTCGGGTCACAGGTTTGGTTTGGATTTAAGTCTTAAATATCGGCCTGGTACAAACAAACAAAAGAACCATTCTCAGCAATATACATATGTCAGTTATGCTTATTATTTAATTGCTACAAATTTATTGTTAATTAAGCATGCCAACGACAAATGAATGTATTAAAACATACAGTCCTACTAACAGAGATGCAATACAGTGCTATGCTGGCGATTCCTCATTTAAATTCTGACAAAATTAACAGAAATCAGGAAGATAAAGCAGCATTAATCACGTATAATGTTTAGTCAAATCCTCGTACTACGCCGCCACCGTCAATTCAACAGTGGTTAGGAGCACATAGACATGGGGTTAGTTCAATTCCGGAATGGGATTTGACGGGCAATTCCGAATCCGGAATAGTTTTTTTTAATGGAATTGATAAATTTGGAATTGAAGTTTCCAACAAAAACAAAAAAATCTACAAAGTATTCTATGACAATCCTACTTGGAATATAAACTATTCAGAGTAGGTATTCCAAATAGGTTCTCGAAGTAGGTATTCAGAGAACCTACTCATGGTAGAAAGTATAAATAAAGAAAGAGTAGGTAAAATGGAATTGATGAATTTGGAATGGAAGAATTTGATGTGGAATTGAAATTGACAAAATGGCAAAGAACCTTGTATATCATGAAAACACCCTGTGCAGCTAATGAACACATGAATACAGAAGATACTCGTCCCATGCTCGTTCTTCTTTCCGTAGAGAAGCCAGATGACAAAATTACCTAGTGTTATTTTCTGCTAATGAGATGCGACACAAATATTTCTAAAAACTGTGTGTAATAACATGTTGTGCTACATTCTTTATAATAAAACAGATGCAGTGTTCAATCTTTTGTTAAGTAGTATACTAAGTGGTATATTTCACTTATTATTCAGAGTAATTCATTAATTTATATTATGAAATGTGTTTGATTTAATAAGGTTTCAGGGAAACTGCTGGAGTACATTCCATACATTTTATTTGTATGCACTTGCTTTAAACCAGTATCTACAGAAAACACTTATTCATGAATATCACATATTTATAGAATCAATTAATCAGACCAAACAATTTAATCTCCAACAAGAGCATTTCACCTTTGAGATTTTATGAACCACATCATCAGAGTAACAAAAAATGCTAAATACCGACCTTAATATAATATTATCAGAAGCTATATTCTTTGTCCTGACCATATTAACCTGTCTGGTGTATGACGGTCATATTAATACTGTACACTTAAAAATACTTATCTTCTATTTGAACTATTACATTAGTTTACAATAATGATGAACATAACTGCCAGATGTGTGATAATAACATAGTATTTCTTAATACCTACACTGTTGTAGTATTTATCTAAATAATAACTATTTAATTATAAACCAGTCTGACACACATTCTTTACATAATACTGTATCAAATATGTTCGTCCATCTGACAAAAACATACCCAATATTATAAAGGCTGCTGCTGGCAAACATTAGTGACACACTCTGCTTATATTAAGCATCTAACTCCATACCTCAGATAAATAGTTATTTGCTCAAGGTTGAAATGTAAAAACATGCATTCATTAAAACAATCCTTTTAAACAATCCTTTTAAATAAACCAATACATTATTACTAACAAAAGCCTTTTCTCTGTAACAATTCTGAACAATTTCAAGGAAACTGTTGATTATTATGAGAAATCACCACTATCTCAACTAAAATGTTATCCCACAATCTATCCAAGACAGATCATGGTATTTTCACCAAAGTGGTAATGTATAATTGTAATGTCTCATTAGAATATATGAAGTTGTTCTGCTCCTGATATAGATAAGTTGTACATTATCCTAAAAGGCAGTTAGTGCTGTCAAGAAATGTGAATATGATACAAAAGTAGTCGGAAAAGACATTTAGGTCAGAAATTAACCAATAACTAGCCGGCTTCATTTTGTGAATGATTAAAAATGCTAATTTAATGACAGTACTAGCTTATATCACTGGCCTAAATAAGTATCAATCATCACAAATCATTCAGAAGGAATGCACAAGTCTGTAATAAAATTAATGTACTGGTGAATTATATGGAACTTGTTGCCACTAAAGCACAATAAGCTAAATATGTCTGGCAGGTTCATTACTGATATGCACATTGCTGAAAGCTGTTTTAGCATAACCTCGACGTGGTTATGCTTATCACATAAAATGTACACAACATCAAACCGGTGGATAAGAAACAACTGAAACCGCCATCGATTACAAAGAAAGTGCAATTTTTTCTTAACAGACTACAATAAAATGAACTTCTGGAATAGTTCTCTGGATGATGTGTATCCCTTGCAGGACAGTCTATTCAATTTCATTTGTTTAATTTGTGGTTGTGCTGGTTGGTTTGTCATCATCAATTTCTTCAAATTTGTCATGTTTCCATTCCCTATTAGTTGAATCTGGAAAAGAATGTCACGCTTGAATTTAAGATATTTTGGCAAGGGCAATTCATTTATTAAATGTTCCATTCAAGATGACTATGTCTCTTAGTTGTAGTTTTTATTAGTCCAAAAACACTTAAACATAGCCATGGCCTTCAGAACACCATAAAAAAAATAGAACCAGTCACAAACATAACACTGGAGATGTTTGCATTATGTATTATGAAATGTATTTACTGCACTAACGTGTATTCCATTTAGTGTATACCTTTTCGGCCAGCATTATAAAGAGATCCCCTAAAAGTGCCTCTGAATCCTCTAGCACGTGAAAATCTTCGGCCACGTCCTCGGAAACCTCTACCGCGATAGTAAGTAAAATTGTCACGGTTATCATGCTGAAAAATAAATTGTTATTGGCAACTTCACACATTACTGATGCAAGATACTACACATATTTATGAAAGAAAGAGGGTTTAATAAATGCAACTTTAAACAGAACCATTCACATGGCTATTGCTAACATATAAGGTAGGTTTTGTACCATTTTGTATTTGTTAATATACAGCAAAGACAATTTAATGACAATAGTACCTTAAAAAGATACCCATAATATGAAAATTCATAATGTTATCTATTTGTTTTGGGTAAAACAAAATGAAACAAAAAACAAATATGAATAAAAATTTAACATATTGAAAAACAAAATTTATTTTAGACCTAATACACATATTTGTACCTCAAAATAATAGCCCCCTTTTGGAATCTGCTCTGGTCGGCCAACATACTGGAATTTATCTGAAAAAAGTATTCAATGTAAAATAGGTTTTGTTACAATAACATATTTTCCCTGATGCTTTGACCTAACCCAATCCACAAATATATATAATCAACTGAATTATAAAATGGTACCAGAAAAAAACCCTAAATATATGTAAAATAATTTCTCATGAGAACTGCATCTGCCAACTTCAAGAAAATCAAGAATAAAATAAACATCAAGCGAGTATTAAATTTAAAAAACCCTGAAATAGTATTAAAATTAACCATGAAAACTTATTAACATTCACCAAAAATAAAAACTGAATATTCTGTTTGACTAATTTTTACACATAATCCACAAAAGTGTAAAGAATGCCTGATCAAAACTGAGGGAAGAGAATTTAATATTAATGTCTGTCTATGTTGTAGAGAATGGCAGGCAGAAGGTATTAAAAATTATATCCAGAAGAAACAGCACAATGAAAGCAAGTGATAAAAGCATCCTCCATAAATATTTTCCTAATTTGATTTGTTAAATAAATTTGTTTCCCAATTTGAACTAGCATGAGAAGTAATTATAATAAAGTTTTGACATATTTAACTACTTTGTTGTGAGCTATTTGTATAACAAACATATTTCTAAAATTTAAAATGTGCAAGTTTCCCAAATATACATAATGTCTCTCCTTGTGGGTTTCTTCTGAAGCCAGTTTCAAGTTAAAGGCAAACCCCATTATTATGGACCTTATCAATTTAGACTTTATTAATAGTTCTAACTTTGCAGAGATCTATTTAAAATTGTCTTCAAAAATATCAACATGATAACGTTACTGTGCACATATTCTTTTATCAGCACAAGTCTTAACACCGCCATATTTTCAGTGATGATTTTAAGTGAATCTCCACCAAGTTAGAACTATTTATGTGTTTCTCAGTGAGGTGGGAGTTATAATTAGTTTAAATTTACAAGATTTCTAGGCCTGAACACCAATTTATTGTAGAAATAACTGAAATAATTTCGAAGTGGAACTGACCTGTCACCATCATGGATGAGGCTGACAGTGACATGTCTATTGTTTACTTTTCAAAAGAAAATTATAAACACTCAAAAAAGCAAAACTGTTGAAGATTGTGAAATCATAATTAAAGGAAGAATATGTTAAAAAAAATTGTCACGGGCCAGATGATCATCGAGGAAGACACATAATTGTCAAACTGAATTTGACCATCAAAACAAAACATAAAACCAGATTAATCTGTAAAACAAGTATTCAAAAAATAATGGCCATACTTATCTAAATGAATGTTATTTTGCATACATGTAAAGCAAATTCATGTTCTCCTTCTCTATAAACTATTATTTGTTTTATCACAAGCGGTATGTCAATACCTGTGTTTAATGAATAGCGAATACCTAAAGATGGAAAACGATGAGTAAACCTGGGTGCCCCGACATTTATCCAGACGATAAAACAATCGAATATTATTATAAAAGTATTCTCTGTATTATGTATAAAACCATACCTGGTCTGTTAGAAAAGTCTGGCAGTTCTTCTGTGCTAGTGTCACCCTTTAGTTCTTTCTCTTTCCTTTCTAACATTGCTAACAAAATAAATAATTATTTAGTTGAAAAAATGAAGTAATTAAGATAATTGACTAACTGGCTTTTAACAAGTCGACCCAAACATAAACTCAACATTTAAATGACGGAGATAAATGAATAAGTGGTGGTCTTTTGAAACGCAGAGATTGGTCAAGTTAAGAAATGTATTAAACCTGATCTCTTTTTAAGTTCTAGTTCTCGTTTTCTGAGCTCATCTTCACGTTTTTTCAGTAGCCTTTGCCTAAAACAATAAATAATATATAGTTACATTATATACTGTCCAATGCGTAAATTGTGTAATGTACAAGTTACACTCTTTACATATACTATATAAGCGTTAGTGATGGGAAAGTGGTGTCTGTATGTGAAATATAAATGGAAAAAAAACAGCCCAGGGACTCGATCCACTTTGTTAAACAATTCTGTTTGATGATAAAAAATAAATTTCAACCTAGCATCCATATTAGGATCATCTTTATCACGTTTCTTTGACAAACTATGTCGTAGATCATTTGGGTCATGTTCAAATTTTGATTTATCTCTGCCTTGACGTAAATCTTGATCCAGATCCGGTGGACTGCTCAGATTTACTGTGAACCTACAAGTACGACAAATCTTTAATAATAATAATCTAGCAAGTCAAGACCTATAAACAAAACACTAACTATAATACGTTGTTTTATGTGTTAATTTCTTTTTAAAAACTCACTTATAAGATTCAGCTGTCTTTCTCCTGCAATAAATGTAAAATAATAATATTGCACATGTCAAAACAAACATTTAAATCCAAGCCTATAATTAGTAGCACTTTTCACACAAAATTATCACTTTCCTATTTCTTAAAGATAAACAAATGCTAAAATATTCAGTCATACTGAGAGTTTGGAAAATATCCCCATTAGTTGGTTATGCTTCTAACTGGCAATGTAATTCAACACTGACTAATGTCTCCACAAGAACATTTGTTTCAGTGCGACCACTCATTGCCATTGGTTCCTTGGGTATTGCAAGATAAATTAAAAAAATATTTTAATTACCTCATTATAAACTTTTAGAAATAAAATGACCCTTATTGGGAATTCTTAGCGAGTGCGTGTGTTAAATACAGTACACTCCCTTTAGAATGAAGGTAAGGAGACTAGAAACAGAAATTTGTTGTCGGGTGAAGGTCATTTGTCCAATGGATTTGAAGAACCTTTATAGGGTATCAAGGAAAGTATTTTTCAGGAACAAGATACAAAAACAACATTAGATCATGTTTGTACTAACAGTAATACACCCCCCACCCCATTCATACTATTCAAAATGAAGACTGTACATATTTGAATAAGTATGCTCTTTAGCAAAGCAATGTACTGAAATTATCACATGCTCTACATGCAAAGGTGATAGCTCTTTAGTGAGAATTGAATATTAATATACCACAGTAAATAAATATACAATACCAATAACTGTATAAAGGAGTAAATAATTTAGAATTAAACTCTTACAAGGGTTTTATTAACAAATTTGGATGCATAATTCATAAAGAAATGTCACAGTGGTATAATTCAACCCCTCCTTTGATACATATTCATAGCTGCCAACATTTAAAAATTGGAAAGCGTAATAATTTTCATGTGAAACACAAGCTATGACTCACATGACACCATACATCATAAAACCACGTAATTTATCATATTTATCGATACCAAAACAATTCAACATCACAGGTATTCTTTTGTGAAAGGTTCTACTGCTTTTTTCATTTAATCAGATTTTTCCCACATTGGATTGTAATAACAATTAAGTCATCACAAGTCTGCACTTTCAGTATATTATTATCCTACATATTCTACGCTATATTAAAATCTTCATAGGATTACTGTATTATTTATCAGTTGATTCAGTTAAAAAATCAAATCACACTGTATATTATGTTATTTCAGTTCTAACATTGTATAGTATGGTGTGTCACTTTTTCATGAGTTTTTGATAGGTAGCAAGCACCATTTGTCTTTAAGCCAGGAAAGTATTTGAATTTTTTTCTGCTGAGAACATGTTGCACCTTTGGTATTGAGGGATACTTTGTGCACAGTCAAGCTACTGAGAGTTTTGGTGGATGTGCTGTGGCAAAAAGCTGTCTTGGTTTTGATGATAAATGAGAATATTCTTTCAATAGTCTGCACTGCTGTGAAACAAGATCAAAATATCCACCATCACAGAGGCAAGGATATCAAACTGTGGCTGTCCAGTGCCATTCTTTATCTGTTTTATCGATACAGGCCACATAAATTACCTTATTCTATTAAAGTATAATTACAATTAAGCTAGGTAATCATGAATTGATCACAACAAACATACATCTCCATGTATTATCAATGATGCATACAGATTCTACTAGAAATCTTAGAAAGAAAAGCAGCAGGGACAGGTAGGCTTATCACTGCTATTTTGGTTCAGTACCTAAATTCCCACATTATTGCCCCATGTAAAAAGTTACTTAAATAAACATATCTAACAGTCACTGGATATAGCTTCATGCTGTCCATGACACTGGCTAAACTGACTAGTTGGTTATGCTTCTAACTGGCAATGTAATTTGAATCATCACTGACTAATGTCTCCACAAGAACATTTGTTTCAGTACGACCACTCATGGCCATTTGTTTTTGCTATCTCTGTATCAGGAAATATTGTACAAAAGAGAGGATCACCTGGATAGGTAAAACTATCACCTCCACAAAATTCTGGGCCCTCCTGGAAAAAAGGGACCATTCCGATTTGCTGGCAACTGTTGTGTGATACAATGTGCAGCTAAAACAGTGACAAAATTGTACCGCATGGGAGTATTAAGGGAAAAGGCAGATTTATTGTAGTTTTCAGAGTGCTGGCGTAATGGCATAATAAAGAACAGAAAATCGTAATGATTCCGCAGAAAAAGCCAAGAGATGTTTTAAATTAGTAGAATGTGCAAATGTAAATTTCCATCTCTGTACCAGAATACATTTATTTAATACACAATTGTAGTTGATCTATGACAGAACCAATTTACAACAGAAAAATCAGAGTTAATATATGAAAAATATGTATCAATTGGTACAACAAAACTGTAGAAAACATCACTGTGTTTTATGCATTCATAGGAAAGATGCATATGTCAGTTTGAGCTATATCATTATTATTATAGCTGCACTGCTTCTTGTGATAATGAGTGGTTTATATGCAACCATAGCAGTTCTCACGAATTTACACAAATAGTGAACAAGTTTAGGGTATTTGTGGATTTTAGAGTGTTAAAGGCTAACAGTCTTTTTCATAGAGATCGACAATCCTCGGCAAACTGGTCAACCAATCAGGAGCTGGCTAGCTTTTTAAGACCTCTTTTTTATAACGGTGACCGGGAGCAGAGATTTATAGTGTTTTGTTTTATTAAAGTCCTCGCTGGATGCCATACTGATATAATAAATATCAATAAACACCAAAACTATTTTAGAAGCAAACTAGTTAGTTGTGACTGCATTGTGAGAAAATAAGCAGCCATCATCTGTCCAGAAAGGTAAAGTCTGTTTGAAAATATGAGATCACAGACACAAAAAATACTATGCCACTTACGATATTCATGAGAGGCAGCAACAAGGAATTCCACATTACAGAGAAGTTATGCTGCTTAGTTGCACTGAAGGGAAAAATAACTGGGGCCGATGGTCACCGAGCAATTGAATTGGTGATGAACGACATTGGTCTGAAATATGACCAGCTCTGTGGATGGCGATGGTCAGACGGATAAATGGCATCATCGCCTTGATGGAGAAGGCATGATCAAACAGAGGCATCACAAGCTCAATAATAAAAACACATTGCATCATCCACCAGGAAGTGCTGTGTGCAAAATCGCTGAAAATGCAGGATATGATGCACGTTGTCATTAAAACTGTAAACTTTGTACAAAAGTAGGGCCTGAATCACCAACAGTTTCAACAACTGCTACTGGATGCTGAGTATGGCAATTTGTTATATTATTGTGAAGTCTGCTGGCTTAGCAGAGGGACTATACTTCATCATGTCTGTGCCCTTCATAATGAAATCACCATTTGTAGTGCAAAAGGGGTTTGAAGTGCTAGAAAATACATGTTGCCCACTGGCTTAATCCAAATTGCACTCTTCTACCCAAACAATTTAATATATTGATGGCATTTAGTCTCAGATACTCCAAAACCATTTATTTTGAAATGCTGAGAAGGCCTCCAACACCCACTCCACACTTTGTGCCTTATTCAAACCGCAGACCAATTTATGATTTGGCCTTCAGCTCAAAAAGGTTGCTTTAGACCTATGATGACTGACTATTGAAATTAACAACCAGAGATTTCATAATATCATTTTCAACAATTAGTACAATAAATTCTATATAAGAATCACTGCACCATCGTTACTTACCGCTTTTCTAGAACAACCCTTTCATCACTATCAATGTGATAGTGACCAGACTGAGATCTGTATATGACAGCAATTATTAAACATTACAAGTAATCCCTCATTAACACTATGTAGATTTTGTATAAATCCTTACTGAATAAAATAATTAACTCATCCATTAAGACACCTAAACACTTTTCACCATAGACTTATAACATGAAGTAACAATTATCATTCACCGTGTGATACAACTAATGATATTCTCTCCCCTTATCTCACTGCTAATTCAAACCTATGCTCTGAAACCATCACTTCAATAAATATTTAAAAACAAAAATGGAATATTAGGTTTATATTATCAAAAATACCTCTCTCTTGATGTTATCAATCTGTCATCTCTGTCACCATGGCGACTGCGAGGACTAACAGAGGCCCCTAAGAGAAAACTAGAAAATAAAGGTTATAAGCTTACATGCTACAACTCCATAAATACATCAAATTACAGAATTATTTCTTTTAACCAGAGAAACTTAAATTATGTGAAGTCATGTGACAATTTCTACAACTACACAAATTTCTGTTATTGTCACCTATCTAACTCTTCTCGTGTCATCCCTTGTTTCTTGAAGAAATGCACGGGTGTTTCATCATGCCTGACTGTCCATTGTTCAGACAATAATGGCAGTCTTGCGGATCCGGAGGAGGAATAACTCCTGGATCTTGGCTTTGTGTCATGTGATACTCTGATAATCCTTTTCTCAGCATACTCTTCTTGGGGAGCCAAAAATTCACAGCGCTGGCACAGTGGTTTTATTCCTTCATCCTTCTGTCTAACAATAACCACTTGATCTACATAGATCTCTCTTGGTATGATTGCAGGCTCGCTTCCAGGAATACTTCTCTCAATATCAACGGTGATAGTCTCAGTCGGTGAGAACACCTCATGAGGTCTGATCATTAAGAAACGTTCATTAATTGTCAGGTGAGTTTGGTCAAATCTCTGTTTAGAAGGACCAGGACAAGAGAGTGCTGCTAGGGGTGGCTGCAATGTTCTGTAATCTTTGTCACCACGATCTCCACTGTTATCGTGGTATGGATCATAGTTAGTTCTTACAGGTACTGTCTGAACCTTTGGATCTGTTTCTTCCGAAAGCTGAACCTGTACTGGTGACTTATTATAACCAAGCACACTGCCATCAGAATTAGACTTATCGTGAGTGTGATCTTTTGGCTTCTCTGCACTCGATGTCTTGGAATCTGGTGGTTTTCTGGAATTCCACAATAAATCAATATTAATGGTTAAGGGTATCTTGAATTTTAAATATTGTGAAAATACATAAATCATTGTGTAGATACTAAGTATGTATAAATAAATCTATAAAATAGCAATAAATTTGCTTTATAATACCTCAGAATAAAACTAGGTAAACTGTATTCACTATTTGAATACTTCAGGCAGACAGCAAAACTAAAGGAAGAACCTACCTATTGTGACCTCCATTATGGGCATCTGAAGACTTTCTGTGAGGTGACCGTGATCTCCGTGGTGATCGTGATCTCCTTCTAGGTGGCCGTGGCCCAGGAGATGACCTTCGTCTGAATTTTGGGCTAGGTGTTCTATGTATTGGCCTTCGCCCTTTTGATCTATTTGGGGAACGACATCTGGGATTCTTGTATCTATCTGGTGAGCTCAAGCGCCGATAATGTCGCTTCCTGTCCGGTGAATACCGACATCTTGGTGATGTCGATCTCATAGTCATCAGATCTAAAATAATTAATTATAATAATAAAGGTAATTAAAGAAATTAATATCATAACTAGGTAGGCACTTTTAACAATTTCAGAAAAAACACTGAAATATAATATATATATACATATACTCTGGATGTGTCAAATTCACTTTCATTAGAAAGTCTTTCAACTTTAGGCTATGATATAACTTCTGATTTTTATTTTAAAATAGCTAATGGTGAATTGTTTTGCTTACATTTCTGCTTATAAGAAATTAGTTTTGTAAACATGTAAATAATTATCACTATTAATTTCATATTTTATTAACTTATCTAATTATTCAATTCAGAGATAATCTTTCTTTTATTTATCACAATAAATAAACCTCATTTAATCATAGTATAGCTACATGAACCACAAAAGGAGATATGGCTAAACATGAAATTGGACAAGAAATACGGTAAAACATAAACTAATGTCTTGTATATTAAGGGTGTGTCCTTCCGATTAGATAGGAGATGTGGTGCTCTTGTCAATACAAGCTCAGAAATACAATTGACAAATGAAGAGTAGATTCAAACAACATAAAAAACATGGTTAAAATAACAGCTGAATAATAATAATAATATTTAATAAAGCGCCCCTACTAGCAGGAGCCATTCAAAGGTGCTATACAAATAATATAATAATACCCCAAATAATATGTCTGTAAAAATATCAGCAGATATAACTGCTGGTGCCAAACTGAACTTCATGGCCAAATAGATAAGAGTAGCATGCTACTGTATACTAAAAGAAATTGAATAAGGCCAAGTCTTAAAAATAAATTGGTTAGGGGTTACATGGCCAAAAATAATTCCATACAGTAGGTAGGAATTATTTTTTTATAGATTGTCTAGTGGAATATATTGCTCATGGAGCATTTTTTCCTTCAAATACACGCATGTCAGTAATAATTCAGACTAGATAGATATCATACAACTTACAAGCTTGTATCAGATATAGACTCACTAGTATTTTCAATAGGTTTTCGGAGTCTACTAACAATTCACAATCATCACATAAAGCACAACTGACCCTTGTTTTGGACTTTCAAATGTGGCGTGAATTTGTGGTGAATATGATAATGTGTGGAACCGTTTGAAGTGAATAATCCAGACCACAAAATATGTTGCATGTGATAAAATTTATTGTTTCATTTAAAGTCATTCAGTACTATAGGGAAAACATAAATCCACCAATATTGCTTGCTATTGTTGTAGTATGAATCTACACAAAACAACTGATTTGTTGAAAGATTTTTTAACAAGAATGTTACTGCATAGCTGAGCATCGGAACCATGTTCATTTGTGTTAAAGGTCCAAGCACTCAATGCAATTGTGCAAAATGTACGTTTTTCTGGTGTTCAGATGCTGGTGTAAAAGAACCAAGCATTGAATGTGCAAGCACCTATTTTTGCTTGTTTCAGATATAAAAAGATCCGAGCCAACGTGTTACAATCACATTGATATAATTGGACAGCTGTGATATCTTCGATCTCCTTTGTTCTTGTTTGAACATCTTCAAAGATGTCGAAAGCCTCAATCTAACTTTAGTTCAAATAAAAGTGTATTATGCTCAGTCCCATATTTAAAAAAAGAGATAACGGTTCGGGAGTTAGTGTGCATTAAGTGCTTGGACCTTTAGCACTAGCAAACATGGTTCTGATGCTTGGCTATGCAACCACTTCATTTTAACAAATATTCCTCAGTCCGCAGATAATCATATCTGCATGTGGTTTAAACATCATTCAATAATATAACATCACCATGCACAATCACCCCCACAAGCAAGCCAATTCATCCCATATATGCACACATAGTGAAGAAAGCCAATATTTCAATGTCCAAAAAGGACTTGATATTACTAAAATTTACTGATGCAAAGCAAAGCACCAATCAAATGACAAATATAAGCAGAATTTAAGCATGAAAAAATTGTTGAAATGTATTTTTCATTTCTTCCCAATTCCATACAGCAGTTTTGGAGTCATACTATGATACTGTCTGGTAACCCCCAACAAGATTATTTTTAAGAGTGGCCTAAGATGCTTGCATTAGAAACTGCTTACAATTTGGTAAGTAAACTTTTCAGTTTATACACATTTTTGAAATAATCAGATATTGACTTGATAAGTTGATTTGGTAAAATTATGGCTTCCTTGCTCTGTGTCCAATTATAAACACTAAATCAAAATTAACAGGATACTTCACAAAAGGGAAATCTTTGTATGCAACATATTAAAATAATGTGGGATGGGCATCATGTTTACATCTCATTCCTGGAACAAGATTCTTATTTTGTTATAACACATGAACTGTACTGTTGGTCAAGTTAAGGTTTACTCTAATGTTAGTAGCAATGAATCTACAGTGATGTTTTCCAGAGGTCACAACTAATCTGCAGTCATATTTTGCTTCCTCTCACCTCTGTAATTTGGAGTCTTTAATTACAAACGTGGCCGATTTTTTAAAACTAAGGAGTTCTGTGTGTGCTGAGCACTTTACAGTATGCTAAGAGATACAGCAATAACAACTACCCCAAAAAATAATTAAAGTACCTGACTGTCTAACTCTAAGCGTGTTAACAGTCTACTCCTGACCTAAGTGAGTTGTAAGTCAGATTGACATTTCTAACAGATCAGTATTATAATATCAAACTGGGTTAGAAGCACATGACTATGAACGGTTAATCAAATTTAAATCTATTGATATGATTCTTATCTAGACTATTAAGTATTAGGCGGAGCCTAGATCTATAGGTGGTCTAGTAATACTAGTATATCTAGATTAGATAGTCTATCCGACTTTGGCGACTATCGTTTTTATGAAGTATGTTCCGAAACTGCTAACTTCAGACAAAGGTTTCCTGATGAGTGGTGGTACTTACGCAGTCGAGAAATATATATTAAATTCACATAAAAGGAAATGCACGTAATAAAACTACTTACAAGAACAACGACTATGACAGACAGATCAACACAAATTATATTAAACAAGTTGGAAATAAAAGACAAACAGCGTCACCGAGCATTAATGGTTGAACTTTCTACTACAGTGATCGCTAAAATACGATCTACGGAATGTCATCACGGGACATGATATGATTGGGTTCAGTTTGCCCAGTTGTGGTATTAACATTCTATGACTATAAATTGTGACACCCTCATAATCTAATCACATATGACTTACATGATAAATCTCTATTCACAGTAACGTAGTGTTTTCCTCGTGAAAGGGACAGACCCATTATTGTTATTTAAGAATAAAACATTGAACACCAGTCAGTCAGTGCATAAACAATCAGTCAACTTGTGTGCGTGCGTGCGTGCATGTGATATTTATTTACGCATTTTACCTAATTAATTACTTTATTAATTATTTGGGGTCTTTTTACAAATCTAAAACCGAAACATATTTACAAAAACATTCGTCCATACATTAATATATATATGTTTTCTTCCATAATGCAAATAAAATGAATACTTTTACATAAATACTTTATAAGATCTACGTACGTGTTATACCTTATTATTATATCATACAACGGTGCACATCTGGTGAGATTAATTTATGGGAAGTGGCCCCCATCCCTTAGTTATCTAATGTGTCGTATATATATATATATATATATATATATATATATATATATATATATATATAATATATATATATATATATATAATAATAGCTTGGCAATTTTGTTTCGCAAATTCCCAGATGTTACATATATTATTGGTAGACAATAGCTAGCGACGGGTCCATATCCAATTGGTTGTTATGGTGTTTTGATCAGGCCTTTTAAGATTTGGAACCGACTGTACCCGGTGAAATGAAGATTCATATTGTTGTGCTTTATACAGGTGATAAAATAAATGACTATCAGACCATATATAGTTCCATTGAACACACACACACATTGTACAAATAGGCATCCGATAGGGCTCACTATATTTTGTTTTGGATCCCCCTTGGTGTCACAACACAATTGACTGTCAGCACATAATTTAATGCAGCAATGCTTGAAACGATGCATGCTATACCCATGCATCTATCCAGGTTAGTTACAGATCAATCATGTGGCGCTGACACGGATTTCACCCACCGTTGTGTGCTTAAAGATTTTTCCTAATGTTTTATTTGAAAAATTTACTTCATTTAACCATCTATATACAAAACCGGATAGACTAACAACTAATATATATTTAAGACTAAAAATAGCATAACAATATAATGTAGGGGATGTTGAAAATATTATAATTGATAAATCCTAGTACGTTTTTATGCAAGAAAAATAATCATTCGATTGGTCTTTCTTCGTAAGTGTTTTCATCATGTTGCAACTAGAATGTTGTCTGTGCGCATGCCATTTGTGTAGACAATAAATAACTTGAAAGGACACAGAAATCTTCGATCTCTACCTAAGTAGGTCATATATAGAGTGATTATATACGTCCTCGTGTACAGAACGTTGTGAGGCTGGAAATGACTGCTGTGGTAAAGATTACAGATGAGCTGATGCAGATTAGTCCGTGATGAATTTTAAGGAACATTGTGGCATAGTGAACGAAACGTGCCCACGTGGCCACAGAATGTGAGGCGCATGCATTGGTTACTGCTGAAACCGCAAAGAGCGAACCTCTACAAATAGGTTCACTGTACAACAATTTATTTGTTACAATCCCATAGTACAGATCAGTTTTAAATGTCGAAGAACAACACGAGTCAAATTCATCGCAAAAACTGATGTCCGAGTTCCGGTATAATCGTCACGTTTGTCATTTACACATCTTGGTTGAGTTTTCATGGAAAAAAGTACTTCCATATTTCCTTATATTAGATGATGTTTTCCAATATCACTGGGCCTAAGATTAGGATAACTGATAATTGCATAGATTATAATAATTGGGAATATCACTCACTTTTTGGCAAGTTCAGTTTTACAGAAAAAGCAGGCACGACTAACCGGAAGATTTCATATTCGATGTAATGAAATATCTAATGGAACATTTTTGTTTCACATACAATATTGGGAATATATGTTCGAAAGAAATTTCTTTACAGGTCCGTCTTTTCAAACAGTTTGCATCCGATTTATGGTCAATCGAATTTTCTTCTATAATATGTATGCCTACTGAAGATATCATGCTGAGGCTGGAATCATGTACCATATATTTCTGATAAAACAAATTTGCTGTGTACTTCGTGAAGATGTCGTGTTTCGTAAGAAATAATAGCTATATAATTTACAATGAAAATCTTATTTTATCAGAACAATAAATAAACGTTAATCAACGATTGTCAGCCTTTAATCAACATTATAACTTATTTTCGAGGCAGTTTTGATTATTTTGCTGCGTATTGTTTAATTTATGCAGTTGCGTTGAACGGCTATATCAAAGAAAGATATTGCCCCGGGTAGAACTTTCAATGTATTCCATCGTAGTCGATAGATCAAGTATCTTGGGCAACGCCAATTTAATACATCCATTTACGAAGACCACAGATTCATCCAAAATCATTCATGCAGACAGACAGCAAGACAGCGTCTCCCTCCCTCACAGATACACGCACACATTTATCCTTCATGGCAGAATGATTTTATTTTTGTTCTAGTGCATAGAACTGATCGATTAACAAGCGCGATACATTTCCAGCATGACAAGGTATTTGTTGTTATTGTTGACAGTTTCCACGTGTTACAAGAAACCCTGGTGAATAAAAGTCGTCAGCTTGATGACCTGTTCAGAAAAGATTTCCGCTCGTTTAGAAAAAAAAGTATATTAATTAGGCATTTACCAAACTGTCGTATTACAATATTTAGAACGTGTTTAAAGCTATTTTATGAACACATCCCATTAGATATTTTATTATTTTCAGCTATTTATATGTTTATCTCGATCAAAGTTTTTATCAAGAAGCCGGTTCCAGAAGGTTGACATGTGAATTAGTCCGTTCACTGCTTGGTGTTGGTGTTGGCCCCGACTGGGACATGTGACTGTGGTGCGACTCCGCAGGGAAAGTTTCATATTTGTTTACATATAAACACATGTGTGAGTCGTAAACTTAATGTTGTTGACTTAAAAATTAATATTTAAAATTTTTGCATTAGATACGCATTCATTTTATATAACTATTAATTATAATCTTCACATAAATATATATCGTATACATCAAGACTATTTCGTTAGGATTGTAATTGTATAATTTTTAATTGGTATGTTAGTTTTACATTCATATGTTAAATTAGTACTGGTACCTAAAATCTTTTACTTAGCTTAATGTTTACAGAGCATTGCACTAACCAATGCGCTATAAGAGCGCCAGGTTGAGCAGAATTTAAATATGTGATTTAATATAAAAATTATAGTTATCGAATTTTAGCAAATATACGTCTGATCAAACGAACTTTTTTTAATTTCTATGAAAAGTGCATATATGATGCTTATTTCCTTTCTACTTTACTGGATACAGTAATAGCTACATTATCTCCAGAGAGAATATAAATGTTAATCCAAAGATCATTTATGTAAAATATCAAAGAGCAAGGGTCTTTTTGCTGATCGTCATGGGACTCCATATTAGGATAGATGGTTTTGAAGTGATGATGATGATGATGATAGTGGTGATTGGTGTTTTACGGCCACTTTTGTTCATATGGTAGGCTAAATGGGCCGAGCGATCTCCAAAGGTAATGAAGCGAAGTCAAAGATGAAACACCCTTCGTGCAGCTAGATCGATATGCCCACGCCGAGATTCGAACACGGGTGGTAGTGATTTGTGATCCAACACACTACCGTTAGACCACGGGTGGATTTGTATACGTACCATATATATATATATATATATATATATATATATATATATATATATATATATATATATATATGAGATAATCAACGTAAACAGTACAGTACCTATTGATCTAATACTCTAGGTATAAAGTTGATTTAGGGTAATAAAACAATTAATTAAATATAGGACAAAAATATATATGATTATAATAATATGATTCGGGGTTGGGTTTTCCTGAATCGTTTGTCTTAGTTTTTCTTTCTCATAGTTTTGTTAAAGTAGTTGCTCCGTGGGTTACAGCTAATTACCTCTTGGAAGTTAATATATTCCGCTGTTTCTGTCGATATTTTAGAAATCGGAAAAAAATGTAAAATGTTCCTTTTTACGGCCATTATTGTGCACATGGCAGGCTAAATGAGCTGAACATTCTGCACAGAGGTAATGACGCTAATTGAAATATGAATCGGCATTCAGACATACCCAACCTTGGATTTGAACTAAGCTTATTGATGTCATTGGGAAATCACGCTATCGTTGAAGCCATGAAGGAATTCCACCGCCACCATATTAGGGCTGTCAAGTGAACTCCTGTTAGACAGGGCATCCATTTCAAGATTTTATTAATAACTTATAAATCTATTAATGATATGGCGCCAGAATACCTGTGTGAACTGGTGTCCATTCGAAAGTTATCCCGAAAACTCAGGTCATTCAGTCAGATACTATTGCAGGTGATTGTGCGTTTAGTGTTGCAGCCCGCACTTTGTGGAATAGGTTGCCTGCAGATATTAGAAATGCGTCGTGTTTTGAACATTTTAAATATCTTCTAAAAACACACCTGTTCAAGGTCGCTTTCACAGATAAATATTTATTATCTTTAAAATCACTTACCGTGATTTTATAGACATATTATTTGAGGTATTATTATATTACATATTATTTATACAGGGCCTTTGAATGGTTCCTGCTAGTAAGGACGCTTTATTAAATATACATTATCATTCCAAGGGTTCAATGTAATAGGTCGAATGTACCTGCTGACACACTTCTTCTTTATTACAAGAGATCAATTGTCATTCCTTTTATTGATTTACCTAATATTATTATGGAATCCTTAGTATTTGCAGATCCAGATTCCTTTCCGAACATTAGAATTTTTCTGGTATTAGGGTGTACTCTGCTTACCACATCTGCAGAAGCAGAGTCTAGATTCTCTGTGTTGAGGCTAACCAAAAGCCATTTGATGAGCTAGATGGCTGACAGGAGGTTTCTGCCTTAACTTTAATGAAAATACATCACCGTAAACACATCGATTCCAAAACAAATTGCAGATAGGTTCATTAAAAAAAATCGTCAGCCAGCTTATTAAATATTTAGTGACATAATACACAATATGTCACATGACTGGGGACACTTTCATGTTTCTATTAACAAATCGAGTAACCCCCCAAAATCCTAACAATCTGTATATACACTGAACCAATCACCAAGACTCATACAATGGTTCTTACTTCACAGGAGCGTCCACTTTTGTCAGTATTTATACACAGTATTCACTTCAAAAATACGAATTTTGTAGTGCTTCAGAAGACATCTAACCATTATCTGATTTCCATTTTTCTTCCACCCCTCCTCGGCACTTTGTGCATCGCATAATGCCTTCGCTCTTATGAAGACTCCCCTTACCACCCAACAAATTCTGGATTCGCCCGTGGGCTTCTACTTCCGTTGAAATAAATAAAAGTGTTTTTAATGATTTGACGTAGGGTAGCTGGATTAGGATGAATTGAAATAACTTTATTTTGAATTGTTCAATACAGAAATATTAAGTTTTACTGAATAAGAAAGTTTATTATTAGCACATGAATTTGGAATATAATGCTGTAACTATAGAATATCTTTGACTTCAGATTGGATTGTTGGTTTTCAACCGTTTTTTGCCCGTTTTCGCTGATACCGTTGGTTTGAGCTAACCTTGTGCTTCTATATAACAGTTTAAGGGAAATAAGTCACGGACACCGAACAGCCTTATACCTTGATACCGAGCCACAATGACTGCTGGTTCCGGTCTTAATTACTGCAATAATACAATTTAACAATGATTCATGATATCTTGTACTGCTCATAATCCAAAAAGCGGTCTAATCTTGATTTAAATTAATTCAGGGTGTTGATGTTGACGACATTTTCTGGGAGCGAGTTCCAGTCAGTTATAATTCTTTGGCTAAAAGAATGAGCCTCTCATATCAGAGGAATTTAAGTTGAATAAGGCGCTTTATAAATTATTATAATTTTTTTTATCATCATCATAAATTCTGACACTGCCGCATGTATATGTGTGTCTTACAGGTACAGGCTACGAAAAAGTTCATGGTGTTGTTGTTTTTATTAACTTCTATAAATGCACCAATAGAAAGGACAATTTATTTCTATATTTGCATCGACTAATATATAGTGATTCGTGATTCTTATCATTTCTTATTTGGAAACAAGTGTTGAAAAGAATCATTTAAAGCATATAATGGTATATATATATATATATATATATATATATATATATATATATATATATATATATATATATATATATATATATATATAACGTTAATTCGTAATTATGTATTTTTGTTTAGTTTTTTTTTATAGCGGATATGCTTATTTCGTGCGGTATAATTAAATGTTCAGCTAATTTCTTGATTAGATACCAATCTTCAAAATAATATTTTATTTGACCCGTGTTCAAATCTCGGGATGGGCATATCTGAAAGTTGTTTCGTCTTTGACTTCGCTTCATTACCTCTGGAGGTCGCTCGGCCCATTTAGCCTACCTTGTGCACAAAAGTGGCCGTAAAACATCAATCATCATCATCATCTTGACCACGCACCTCGATCATGCAGTTTATATAATTACATTATGATATAGCCTTATATGAATTTAGAAACAATTAATCATGCGTTATGATTTGTGCATTATTCTGGTGGATAAAAAAGCAAATTCAATATTTCTGAAGAAATATTAGGAGGAATTATATATGAACAGAGTGTGCATGATTACTTTTCGCAACTGTAATCTAGACTAATTATTGGGGGTATATATAAACATTATTTCCCATCTATATTTAGTAAAAGAAGTGATTTCCCAAAACATGGTACTCAAATATAGACAATATGATTTGGATGAGTAAGATGTCTTCTAATGGAATGGTCACTAGAGTTATTTATAATTTTATGGGGTGCTCTTGTGTGGAAACAAATTGGGGTATTAACCTTTACTACTTTAGGTTTGTTATTGGTTTTATGCATTCCGAATTGACATGCAAAATATCTCTTTCCTCACGTTCTAAAGCGAAATATATATTCTGGTGATTCTTCTCCGAGACCATTATTGTGTTACAAACAAAACCACGTGGGTTTATTTTGAAACGGTAAGGTCAAGGTCGAATGGATGCCCGTATTATTCCGCCATTTTGAAAACATGACTAGTTCGATTTAATATTTACAGATATTCGCTGGTAACTTATCCGCATATGTGTGACATAGGACATATGAATAACTCTGTGAATTCGCGTAAGTACAAAATTAGCTAATGTATCACATGTTTATTTATTAGTACGTAACCTCAATGAGGGTATAACTTTATAATAATAATCTAAGGTTTAGAATGATGGACGTCTAGAATCCATACTACTAGAGTTATATCTAGATTATTGCTTTGTTTGTTTAACAAGAGACGTAATTACAAACAACAGTTATATACTGATGATCAATATAACTGTCACTTTTAATTTTAATGTATGTAAATTTGAACACTTAAATGGTGAGTGTACTGTGTTGTCTACAATCGTATATAATATAATAACATTAACAATCATTGTTACAATGTTAATGTAACAATCACAATGACAATCACAATGTGACTGTCTGAATAATCATCATCGTCGCGTTGAATGTGAAGTGTTTTGTTGTTAATCCAATAAATGAATAACTATTTTAGGTCTTTACTATTTAAGACTTAAGTCGAGTTAAGAGTATATCTATTGAATTTTAATGAATATGATAATGATGAAATAATAATTTTGACAATCATCTGTCGATCTGAGCAGTTCATTGTGACAATCACAATGACGTCAGACATGCCAAGAATAATATGATATGCAGAAACAAATAATTATTTCCGTGAAATATAAAGTTAAGTTAAATAATATGTAGACTGGAGCAATTGGCATTAGAGTTATCAGGTTTTTGTTAAACGCTGAGCAGTATTCCCTTAAACTAACCCTATATATTTGTAACATTGCCTGATCAGTGATCACTTTGTTTGGCAGAAATGTACTAGATCTAGATGTGATATATAGAGGAAGACTTTAAATTGCCAAATGGAACAGTGTTATTAAAAAAAATTCAATTAAAGTATATTGGTGTACTGTCTTTGACAGGTCGTCAGA
Source organism: Paralvinella palmiformis (assembly GCA_025642065.1). Taxonomy (NCBI): domain Eukaryota; kingdom Metazoa; phylum Annelida; class Polychaeta; order Terebellida; family Alvinellidae; genus Paralvinella; species Paralvinella palmiformis. Next base: position 683,505 of record JAODUP010000044.1, on the reverse strand, counting down.
TGTTGTAATATTAGATGTGTGCCTGTATCTGGGGGATATTTTTTATCCAACTGTAACACATATTATACCAGCCATTTGATAGATTCAGTTTATTGGCTGGTATTCAATGTATCCAATGTCCTTATACAGCATTAAGGAAGTCATATGTCCCACAAAGTCCACTCAGTTTTCTGTGGGTTTTTATTCCACTGATATTTTTCAAAATGTATTAGTGAAGGGTAAGGGTAACACTGAACTATAATGGTTACTATATTCAGGTTAATTTTTAAAATATATGGTCAAAGATTTGCTAATTAAGTATTTTAATTGTTGGGAATTCATGTTCTTGATTACCACAGTGTTTCTTTTGTCTTCTTTTGTTTGTTAGTTTGTTTGTTTCCTGCCTGAAATAGTTTTCAATATATGTCACAGAAGCATAAATTTATCAAGAAAAATAAATTACCTCAACTTTACCAGTTATAAACCCAACCCAAAAATTAAGCTTAATTTAAGTAATGAAAAACTAACTATCTAATAAATAATATAACCTTTTTCTGTTTTTAAATTCTGATTTATCAGTTCTGTGTTTCATTTATTCAAGATTATGAAGACTTTTTATTGACATATCAAATGTCATATTATACTTATTTTATCACAAGATAAATATTTATAATATGTTGTACTGGAGGTATCCTTTAATTATTTTCATTTTGTAGTTTCTGATATTGTTATAGTTAATCAATTATTTTATTCAGTTGTGTGTGATGTCAGCCATAAAACAACCAGCTCAGTGATATGCACATACACAAATGTATTAAACTACAGTTTCTTTTCCAAAAACACATTTGATGTATGCATAGCTTGCAATGTACAAGTGATTGTCTAATCTTGGCAATAAAAACAGACAATATAAGAATCATCTGAAATGGATGTTAGCCATCGAAGAATAACTTCAACAAATTGTATATTGAGCACAAATAAATTGATTTTATCACAGTACCACTCAGCAGATTATTACCAAACCAATAGTATTATAAAAAAATACTAAATATTGATTTAACAGAGTGTCCTTACTAGAAATAGCCATTCAATTTGCTTTATAGTGACATATCATACATGATAGATACAAGACACAGTTAAACATTTAATTACAGAGCACTCATACTGTACAGAGATTAGAAAATTGCATAGCAAACATCTAGATCGGGGTTAGAATTAAATCAGGATGCGGGATGTTTTCCTGATAGAGCTACTTCTTGGTCATATATCTTGAGTGTGATCAGCACTGGGTGTAAATGAACCACTCATTCAGATATAAAAATTACAAGTTATAATCAGGTATAACATTAAATGTCACTGGATAATATCTGAAACACGCTGTTTTCAAAACTTGATGATGTAGGATATTACACCTGTAGAACAGGGAAATCTGTGTTGGTAAATTTCCTTTACAATTTATTTGCCACAGTTTAATTTGCAACTGAAAGCTAGACCAATCTGATATGATGTAACAGATAGCATAAATTTCAAACTGTTGGTGGAGAATGGAGTTGTACAAAATGTATACATGCATATATATATATATATATTATGTGCTTCCTATTTTCAAGTCATCCACATTAGTCACAGGCAGTCTATTTGGAAGGTTGACCGGCTAAACACTGTCTAGGAGTTATGACATTTGTATCATTCGGATGTATTAAACTGGGGAAAGTTGTTAAATTGTGTCACTCACCATAATTATTGTCCATCAGTTTGTTTATTTAGATTAAAGTGATAGTTGGGTACTTTTTTTTTAGTTTTAACTTAACTTTCAAAGATGTGCCAAATTTAAATTCTTGGGAAACTCCTTTCTGAATATTTATTTTATTCACATGGGGCCCACTTTGTTATCAATGCACAAACAAGCAGACGGTCAGGGGAAGTAGGATGTATTCACTGGATATAAATTTGGTTATCGTACTGATTTGGGGTGATTTAGTTTATATGGATTTGTTGTTCTATATGCATGTAAATAGTTTAATATCATCTGATGTTTAAACTGTTAAATCTTAAGGGCTTTAATGTGCCATGCCTGCTTTATGTTATAATTGGCACCCTTTGATTGTGACTTCTAGTGCATGACAACAGAAAGGATCTAATAGTAAGATACATGAAAAGAATGCTTGGATCTTATCAGGTGATTTTGGATTATTACCTACTTCACAGATTATTTTCTTAGTGCTAGGTTTTTCGTTCTTGGATTAAAAAGTATTACGCTGAATTTTGGGTCAACCCCTTTTATTGCGTATTTAATTAGTAACACATGTTGCGTATCAGTTCTCCAAAATATAATTGTTTATGTGTGAAAAAGACAATATTTGATTATCTTAACTATGCTAAAGGTCATATTTATACCCTTCATTATTTGATGTTGACTGGATGAATGTTGACACAGCAACATTCAGAACAAAGGACAACAGGAGCCTATGAATAAAAACTTGACAAAACATTGCCTTGCTGCTGCCATATCTACTGGAGTTGTTAATGTTAGCTACAAAACATCTTAAAACTTATGGCCAAAATGACCTTGTCCTAACAACATGAAGTCTCTAGACCTGTGTATTATGTTAGAAGTTTCACCTACAATGGGGTGTATTTATTCTGTTGTGATGATGTCGTCTGTCATGTTAACCCTGTGTGTGTTAGTTTTAGAATTGGCTGGCTTGTATTAATAGACAACTAAAAGGACATGACATTTGATGTTATTGTGCCAATATGTTGTTAAGATTTACTCTTTCATATTTTTATTTCATGTTATTATATCCTGATTTATTCATCAGACTATCATTGAGACAAGAGTTTTGCCATTACTTGATATGAGAATTAACCTCTGTCTATCAAATATAATAGCCATTTGGGTCAATTCAGGATATTTGCATCATGTATGGACAAGAGGGTTGCTAGGAAAGTCAATTAAAAAGATGTTGAGATGTTATTGATCCTAGAAAGTGGAAAGGAATATAAGAAAAGCAATATACAAACCCAAAGTGTGTCAGAATATAAATTTAGCATTTCTATTTCTAACATGTTTAGTAACTGCAATAAACAAATAATACTAATAGTTGTATATTATCCTAAGTAATTAATGATAATAACAACAAATAGGTACACAGATTCACGTATATATATATATATATATATATATATATATATATATATATGAGAGAGGGGGGAGATTGAATTTTTATTGCAATTACTTGAAAAATATAAATTGCTGTTAACTATGGCAAGGGAATGCTATGCGAAATATATTTTTAGGTTCTTTGTGCACTATTATATTTCTGACCCATATAATACAGCCTTTAACGATCAATAATACACATTACCATTGCTGATTTGTGCAAAAGGAGGGCTTGAATAATGCCAGATTGTATTACTTTATATAAAGTTGTTTCTAAAACCCCCACTTTTAAGTCACTTATTTTTGGACAGAGAATTATGTATTAGACACTCTTTGGTACAATATTTATATTGCTTATTTCATTAATTAATAGTACAATAAAATAAATTCGGTTTCCAGTTGAATATTTAGCACATTTAATGATTTATGTTTGGAGAAAATATTTCTATCTAAGTTGATTCAAACCCCAGACAAAAGTGGTCATTATTTGTGTAAATCAACTATATGATTTTGCTATGAACATATCCAAAATCATAAATAATTAATTTTATTCTTTCTACATTTACCCATATTTGTTGGTTGAATCCACCCTTTTTATTTAAACATATGTTCAAAATGGAGATAAATGAATATAATCTCTAGCCTTCAATAAATTAATATGCTTCTTTCTGTGAGTATGTGAGGCTGTTTCTGTGTCACACATATCAGAGGCATCCCCATATTTCCAGAATGATTAACCTTCTGACTAGAATATAAAATTCTGTTCCCACTTTCCTGTAAAATATATTCATGCTTGAAACTATGTACGCATCCTTGTAAGATTAGAGTGGTAATAAGGAAATCTTTGCCTTGTGGAGAGCTCAAATATGAGAGATATGTTACCATTGGAGGAAAAATTGGTTCATAAGAACATTCTCCATGTGTAAGTAACATATCAACATTTGTCACAGAAACTTAAAAAAACTACAGTAGTTAGAACATATAATGAATGGTCTGGATATGAAACTCCACTTCTCCTGGGTTCAAACTAACATTGGCATCCAAGGTCAATTCACTCAAGTGTTAGTTTTCATTTTCATCCCTGTAATCTTATTACCAATAGTACCTTTGGATGAATAGCCATATTAAAAGTGATTTTGTTCAACTTTTAGTCATTTAAGAGTATAATATATCCAGTTTGCTGTATAGTATATGGGACGCAATTTTGAGGTCATATAATCAGAGTATTTTGTTTGTTGAATTAAAGTGTGATGTGGAATTAAAGCAAGTGTATAAATATTAAATGTAATTATTGAAAGATTAAATATTAAATAATCAAATGAATAACAATAGGACACATACATAAAAAAGATTTGCAAAATTTCTCTCTCTCTCTCTCTCTCTCTCTCTCTCTCTCTATATATATATATATATATATATATATATATATATATATACAAATTGGTCATATTACAAGTTTTTTACCCCACGTTTTAAAGAACAGTGTGCATGCACACACACACACGCATATATATATATATATTATATACTATATATATTATTGCAGATTTGATCAATTCACACACTGTTATAGCAAGCCAATTAATAATGAGTACCGGTAACTGAAACAGTTATAGATGGTGAAATGTGGATGTTATTTACAAAGAAAGCAACAATTGGGATCAGTTCAGCAGGGATAACTAGGATGTTCAGCGCTTAGTTAAACAATCGTATGCTAAATGTTGATCTTTCTTGTAAATGAATTTTAATGTACAAACATATATTTGATTTACCAATTTTAACAGCTGTTAACCAATTATTTACTTGAAGCTCCTTTGTACATACTTGGCTGTTAGATAAAATGGCAGTGTGCTTATCAAGAAAATATCTGTTCTAAAACCCCCTCTATTTTATCAGTTTTAGTAGCAACCTTACATATATTAGCCCAATTATGCTAATACTAGTAGTAATAGTAAGCTAAAATTAACAGATTTGGTCAGTTGCCTAGCTGTGAGTCAACTGCCTAGCTGTTTATCTAATATATATATATATATATATATATATATATATATTATGTTGTGCCTTATCGTGGCATACATCTTTTTTTGTTGGCATGACTCAGCCCACTGCCTGTCTCTGTTTAGCACATGGGTCTGGTCTTTATCTTATTAAATGGCTTGTTAAACCTGTTAGAAGTCGGACCACAGAAACACGAATATCAGACATAGTTCAAAACAATGATTACAGCTTATTGTAAGAATACCAACAGTTCTTTGTGCTTATTTTTATGGCTGTAGGTACATTTCTGCCCTGTTTCGGACGTCTGTACTTGAATTTGAAGTGCTTATATTTTTATATTGATTTAGCCTGATATACAAATTTCTTTTCCTAGATGAAATCAAAATCAGTTTTGTTTGGTTATTTAATGCCAATAACTTCTTGATTTTAAATAGTCCACTTTAGTTTGCTCTGAACATAGCAATATGTATTTCTGGTTGGTCCATAATATTTTTATTGCAGCTGAAGATGTTTCAGTAAGTGTAAGTAAGTGGGAACATCATTTATTTTTTTAAATTACAGAGTTTATGTTATGATTATTTCGTTAGTTTTGTATTTAATTTAGTGTTGGCTATATAAATTTCTATTTAAACCGAGAGTTCATGCAGTTATGTAATGTAAATTATAGAGATATAAAAGTATATTTAACAAGCCAAACGCAGAGCTGTACAATTATTTGACTGAACTACTTATTTACCTTTCATTGTTTGTGGATGTGACTATGGCTAATTCACTGTCAAGTAAACATCCTGTCAGCTTCAGTATTTATCACTGCTTACTGGAGTATTATTATTGGCAATTTAGTAGTCCTCAATTAAATTATATATATATATATATATATATATATATATATAAAGTGCAGTAGGACATGAACACTAACAGGAAACTATTCCCAGCAAGTTGGCTATTCAAAGCAGGATATACTTAGATAGCGGACAAAGGAGTAACATTAACATTGTCTGAACATTGTGGTGATAGAAATAAATTAGAAGTTTATAAGTAACATATCTGATTGATAATTAAGCCATCAAAGATGTGGAATATGTTTTAAAAGGTAGCAACGGTGGATTTTTTTATGAATGCAAACAAGCAGTAAAGTCAGTCTCAGAGGGAAAGAAGTATTTTTCAGCTGAATACTTGCCAGAAATGGCTCACTGAGTGAACATTGGGAATATTTAAGTGTAATGTGTTCTGGATAGCAAGCATTACCTGGTGGACGGATTAAGAAGGAGGACCTGGTGTGACCCCGTGAAGTAACCGTTTGGATGAATAGGCTCAGAGTCCTGTAATTGTACATTGTTAACAATGAACAAGTCCATTAGCTTTATAACATACTTTGTCAGGGTATGTTGTTTGATAATGGGTTTCATGGACAGCTGATTTGTGGCTTGTTTTTTTGGTTATTTAACTGTATGCAGTGCACGAAGACTACCGTGAATTAACCGGTTGACTTGTAAATTGTTTGCCATTTACATGCAACAGGCGGGTAACAGGATACAGCAATAATATCTCCGATGTTGGTACATGTGTATGTCATCAATACTGTTATCCATTCATCCATTGCACAGTAACTGCCTGGGTCTCTTGCTGGCCAGCATGAGCAGTCGTAGCTCCATCAGATTGTAAGTTGTCATTTGAAGTGAATGCCTTTCTGTATATATATATATATATATATATATATATATATATATATATATATATATATATTATCTGCTTCATTCTTTAACCAAACCTACAGTATGTGCTCAGTGTATCTGCGTAGAATGATATAACAAATTTGTTCGGTCATATGACAGCTGAATTAATATTCAGTCATGATTAGTGAGATCAACTAATTTAGGCTGCTGTAGAATCAAACAATATCCGTAATTCCTGGGTTTATTCAAATTCTCTGAAGGTCTCATATTTTATGCTATTTCTAATAGCTAACTATACGTATTGGACACTGAGTACATCCATACTTAGCCTAATATGATAAAGTTTCATTGAACACTGGTAGTTGATCATGTTACAATGACAGATATTACTGTTAGCAGATCATGCATGCTTTCCGAAAGAGGAATTTAGGGGCTATGTGTATTGGGAATATTTTGCTAAAAGGAACAAAACTTGTTTTATAATGGTGTTCGTAACAGGTTGGCTCCAGTGTTATTTAGGTACTAGTTCTTGGGTAGGTTCTCCTAGGCAAGTATGGTTTAGGGTTGATTATTTAGATATCATTTATATAATATAGTCAGCTGCCTGCAGGATGCTACAGCATGTTGCTTTATAAGGAATCTCTGAAAGAACTGTACAGACCAATAATGCTGTTTCAGGTTGCTTTTTGTTAACAGAAGTTTAATACATTTAAAGTTAGGGGAAATACTGATTGGTAAATTTAGACGTTGTTAACAGATATAAATTTATCGTACATATCTTATTTAAAGGGAATTGCCGGATATTACTCTGAATGTTTATTGCTGCTATTGAGCTAATGCTGTTGTACCAGCTGCTTTTTGCTGTACGATCTCGATAAAGTATGGTGTGCCTATTTAGATGGATACTTACACATGCTTTCACATAAAATAAGTTCAAATAACAATACGTGCATAAAATCAAATATTCTGCCTTCACATGCGTACACACACACACACTGATAGAGATAGAGTTTGCTTCATGGCTTATATAGTTAAGGCCTTTATCATATATAATATGTGCATTTTGCTATGATTCAGGGTTTCTTTATAATGGTGAGCTATAATTAAATACCATTTAGTGTAGCTATGCTTGTGTAACGGTACACTACCAGTAGAAGTGTGGTTAACTAAAACCATTATTCCTTTGTTGGCATCTAAACTATGCTGACTCTGTAACTCTAAACTTATTTCATTCAAGGAAATCTATTTTACCTTTACTTCATTTTCAGTTGACATTATGTCAAAGGTAAATCAATTATACTGTTGTAGAAAGAATATATTTTCTAACACTGTATAAACGTTTGTTATATTTGTCATAATGCTTGTATATTATATTTCAGTTACTAATACCTGAATTATGCAAATAGTATGTAAATGGTTCGTTTACCTGACTTTAGACATGACTCAGGACATGGTTTTCAGACCAATAATCAGACATTTATGTATGCTTTATTCATAAGTCATTTCAAGGCCTTCACTGTTATTTATTCATAGGATGATGTATGCCAGGCCGTATTTTTGTTAACAGAGAATAGACTGTTATAATGAGAGAACAAGAAAAGATATGGCACCCATGTTTGGACTATGGAAATATTGTGAACAAGGGTACAATAGCTGCTGTATATTTATGATGTAGTTTTATATGTTTATGCAAGTAACCCTGTTGACGTGTCACTTGTCATTTAGGATGTATGAGTCTGAGCTTTCCTTTTTAGGTAGGATCTTTTCCTGCATGTGACATCATGAATTGGGTATAGATATTTTAATTAACATATGGAAATGGATAGAACTGTGCATTATAAAAGTATTTTTTGAGCCATATTTATGAGAAATAAAAATGTGTATTTAATATTACAAAAATGATAAGTTAATATAAGAAATTAATGCTTACAGAGAACAGAAGAGATTAACATTCTGCTTTCTTTGTGTGTGAATTATAAGGGTGACAAAGTGAAAAAAAAGATAGAGCTATCAGAAGAACACTGCCAATGTTTTGTTTAATATTAGTGAAGCTTGTCATAGTCATATAGCAGTTATTACTTTATGGACGTGTATCTAGAACTTGCCAACTTGAAGCATTCTACTACTGAATTTGATTTCCTGTCTGTTGTCATTTAATCTGATGTCCATATGGAGCAAACTGTTGGTTTTGGTTAATTATGAAGGTAGATAAAGTGATAAGCCAAAACAACAATAATAAGGCTTAAATATTTATCAATGCTGATTTTTTGGCTCCTGAGTGTCACTCCAGGGATGCTCACAGCTGGCCTGTTATCAATATACCAGCCCTGAGTTGGGCTGTGCAAGAGTTAGTTAGTTAGCCGTTATCAAAAATTACATTACATTATTAGACACTTGACTGATAAAGTACACTATTATTAGGATTTTCATATTTAGTATTAGTTGTTGCAATGATGAGTATGTGTTTATTTGGTATTTACTTGATTAAATGTTTATTCAGATACAGATAATTTGGAAAAAGAACACAACATAGTGATGCAGTTGTGTTACAACTAGGTTTGTGTGTGTGTGTGAGCAAACATAATGTTTAAGTTGTCCATATGACATTAATGATAATGTGTGTGTGTGTGTGTTGTTGTCTTTTATAGGTAGCTCCTTATAAATCAATGTACATAATATTTTTATTATTCATATACTTGAATTTTGGTATCCATGTGCTGGTGTATAAAAGATCTCGTGTGATATCAGCGTTAAGTGTACCCCAGAAAGCTGTAATCTCTCTGGCTCTACTACTCCGGCTTTGGCATAGAACAGACTGCTATCACTAGGCATCTGTCAGTCAGGATTCTGATTTTATGGGTTGTGTTTAATGTTACTGTTGCAGGAATTAGTCTTTTCTTGTGGCCGAAATTTGTTGAGTGTGGTTAAATATATTGAAGGTTCTGTTGGATGTTGGAAGGTCTTGTTGAACAGAACTAAGTAATTATTGACAGTTCATATATATGTATGTGTTTCTATAAGCTAGTGGTGTTTTTTTGTTTGTCATCTTCGACCACTTGCTTTTGACATGAGCACTATCATGTATAATGTGAGAGCTGAGCCATATAGGTTTATGTTTTTGTACCTACATTAATTCATTTAGTCAGTGTTTGATTAAATAGTTGTTGTTTTAAGTTGCGCACATGAATCTTGTACCGTATTATAGTGTGTGTACAGTATTTCAGTTTGTACCATATTATAGCGTGTGTGTACAGTATTTGAATCTTATACCATATTACAGTGTGTGTGTACAGTATTTGAATCTTGTACCATATTACAGTGTGTGTATACAGTATTTGAATCTTGAACCATATTATAGTGTGTGTATACAGTATTTGAATCTTGTACCATATTATAGTGTGTGTATACAGTATTTGAATCTTGTACCATATTATATTTATAGTGTGTCTGTACAATATTTGAATCTTGTATCTAATTTCAGTCAGGTTTATCATCCAGTCTTCAGTAGATCTGTCATTAGACAACAGCTGCCAAGTTACTGTGTCTATACTTTTGGTAATCTTCTGTAACAGTGATATCACACATTTATCCGTGAAAATACAATGTCACATGGATGATTATACTTTCATACAGCAGTTGTAATTAACTATTGATATCAGTTTGTATATTATATGAATGAAGATTGCTCAGTTATCAACTGGTGTGTGTTCTTGTTTCCACAGACAACCCAACAGCTGCTTTTTCTCTCTTTTCAATCTGCTGAGATTATGACTGAGTATTAAGCAATTCTTTGACTGTCATGATTTGACTTAATTTTTCATATTTCAGAACTGGTGTTAATGAAACTTGTGGGCTCCATACAAATATTATGGCACTGACTTATTTATGTGTGTGTTAACTTTTGTTTAGGAGCCTTTCATTACTAATTGTCTCAACATCTCTCTGACCATATCTAGCTCCAAGATGTTTGGGTTTATGAAGAAGCACACGGAAAAGGACAGAGAAGAGAGGGGTCGTAGAAAGCAGGAGAAGGAAGAGAAAAAGAAACGTGACAAAACAGAAAGGAAACATAGTAAATCTGACAAGCAGGCTGCCACACAAGAAGAACTGAACCAGTTGGAGCAGGCCAGGAGTCGCTTGCTGCACCAGAGTAATGTAACAAGAGGCAGATCATTCAATGGCAGCAGGCAGTTGACACCTGTTGAAGTTGAGAGTTATGCTTCTAATGGACAGCAGGCATCTGTGAGCAGCCGTTATATCAGCCAGGTGGATGCGGAGATAGGCAAAAGGCACAAGGAGCCACCCCCTACTAAGCCAAAACCGAGGAAGGTCATCCTGAAAGAGAAGCCAAACAGTGTCTCCCGTGGTGTCCTGAACCATAAGGCATGGGAAGATCTAGATGATCCTGCTTTGTTGGAGAGGAACACCAGAGAAAATGAAAGGATTGCTGATTCTGTGGAGGCAGATGTCTCTAGAATGAATGAGGTGACATCTGTTGGTTCATCACCAGATGATCGTCCTCCTCCACTACCTAATATCCCACCACCACCAGAAGATGAGGAATGCCCTGATACACCACCTACGCCATCTGAGAAAACTTATGACAATATTGACTTTCACTTACCAAACCTAGCACCACCACGCAGTCTAAATCCGAGGGATATTTCACTGAAACGCCTCCCAACTGGTGATTTTGGATTCAGTCTGCGCAAAGGTATTGTTCTGGAAAGATCTCTGGATGACAACACAGAACGCAAGCGGATTGTGATATTTGCAGAGCCCAGTCCGAAAAACACCCAGACAGGCTTGTTACCTGGTGACCGCCTCATTGAAGTGAATGGTCACAATGTAGAGAATGCCACCAGAGAAGAAATTATAGAGCTGATACGCAAGACAGGGGATAGGGTGTTACTCAAGGTTCGTCCAATACCTGAACTGAGTGAGCTCAGTGTTAGATCAGGACTTGAAGGTGAGGAGGTTGGACTTGGTGAGCAGAATGTGAAGATGGGCACTCTGAAGAGGAGTGGCAGCATAAGATACAAATCTAAGCCGGTAAGTTGTGCTAGACGTTCATTTTATCACACTTTGTTTAACATATGTGACTAGTTTCAGCAATGAAATTTTGAAATTGAGTATTTGCAGATTATATATAATTAAATATTAGTTAATTCACCCATGCTCTTTGAGCGTTCTTTCTGCAATTAATATTAACCAGGAGTTCAGAACCTAGCCTATATTTAATCTCAGCAAATTACCATGGATGATTGCCTGCCCTCTTAGCCTTCCAGTGTGTACAAAAGTCTATAGTGGCCATTAATTTTGTTTCCTATAGTATGCTTCACTCATTGTTCACCAGGTGGTAGCACCATCAACAAGATGCTTATTGATAAAAATTGGAGAGTGGCCAGGGAAAGTTTGGTTTCTCAATGAGATGTTTAAAACTTTAATTGTTGATCACCAGATATTTTAAAACGGTTATTACTGGGCATGTGTCTTAGTAAACAAGATACAATTTTTTTAATGGTACCTCTCCAGATCTAGTACTAGTAGTATGTGTATTGTCTTACAAGTTATAGTGTTCTGTAGCATGTGTTGATATGTTTACACACAGCAAACATTTCAGTTGATAGGCAAAGCCCATTGCTGTGCCTTAAAGTTGTAAAAAGAGAAATATTATTGGTTTATTATCAACCTTGAGTTAGTGGAGGTCGTAAACTTAGTGCTACTGAACAGTGAAAATATATTTCAGTTGAGGGTAAAATACTATGTGTACTTTATGTCTACAACTACAAAGGCTATCAGAGGCTTGCTGGGTACTTTTTAATTGCTGTAGAAGATAATGTGGTCCAGTTAGTTTTAAAAGTTCTAGTACTTATCATATTTCAGCAACAGCTTTGTTATATTTATTGAGGTTTTGTAAGGTATCCAATAGAGGTAAACACCCTAACTCTAAGTCAGTGTCAAGGCTGAGATAGTATTAAACCGTAATAAATATTGTATCCGCATTGATGTGGCAACATTGTATGCTGTAGTATTTGCTTAATTAATTATCATTTGAAACCTGTGGCTTGACAATTGTAACTGATTTTTGTTAGTAGACTACTGTATAAAATGTGAAATGAATTATTTGAATTACTGAACAATGCTTATCCATTAATTGGCTTGACATATTGATATACTGGGTAAAGGAACTGTTGTTGTGGCGTGCTAGTTAAACCTAAACATGCCAATTACAGAGCCATGTACGGCAGGAGACCAAACGTTGGCAAAAGGTTTTATCACGTTTCTGTGACCATTAAATCTGATTAATCAGGTTGTGGTAGGAGACCATAGTCAGCTTGAATTCAGTATCACAGTCAGTCAGGTGTAAATTAGCAAATAGGACTTTAGTCTACATAAGCTTTACCTTGTGCGTGAATGATTGTGTGTGTGTGTGTGTGAATGATTGTGTGTGTGTGTGTGTGTGTGTGTAGAGATTGCGGTCTTGTTATTAGGCTATTGTGTTTGTGTACAGAACATACAATCTGGGTTTGTGTTGAGATCTATCCATTCAGGTGATTTTGTTCCTGAAATAACGTCCAGGCACATGTGACAATACTCAGCACCTCTTTATTCTGGTTTAATGTAGCATAGAGCAGAGGTCAGTGTGTGTAAATACTTCAGACCTAAAGGCAAGCCCCGTCTGTGTCAAGGAAAACTTGGTTTGGTAGTAGATAATATGTCAATATTACGCTTGTGCTGAAAAACATGAAGGAACGATGCCAAATAAGATACATGAGTCACAGTTGAACTGATAACCATTTGTTGGAGAGATGGAATGGTCAACAGGTTGTAATGCAAATGATTATCTGGACTTATGTGGACTACACTTCAGGCAGAGGGTGCCAGACTATATTTTCAAGAGGTGGAATTATTATGTGGTTATCAGTCACTTCAAGGTAGGCATAGTATATGTTGTCAGTGTGTGTGTGTGTGTGTGTGTGTGCGCGTGACAACACTCAGAGATATCAATAGTTGTTAATGTAATTGTGAGTGAGCTATATATGCAGAAGTCCGCAGATCCTCTGGTTACTGCAATAGGGTGTATGCTAACTCATAGAAAACTGTTTGCAATTATGGTCATGTATTTATTTATTTGTCATCCCGGTATACTTCTGTTTTCATGATGGCTGTATGTGTATGATTGTATAACTTCATGGGGCTGTTTGCATGTTTATTTTAGCTAAGTTACTGTTGTATCTCAGCAGTACTTCAAAATTACTGTCCATATATCTGAACACTACAAAATGTATTTTTAATGCTTTTGTAATCATCTCCAACACATTTATATTATGGCACTAGCTAGAAGGTAAACATGATACTCCCTTTGTTTGGAATTTGTGATGACCCTGATGACTGTGAACAGATATCTTACGAACAACAAGAAAATTGTCGTGATTAATATATTTTATATTAGTGATATTGTCTTGCTTTGTGGCAAGTCTGTTTATTGATCTAATGATAAATGCTCCCTACTATCATTATGTTTATCATGTCACTCCGGTTATTGTGCGAGCTTAATGAAGCATATACTATGCTTACCTTCTGCGCTAGTATTTATGTGTGTATGATCAATCAAATGTTTTTACATTTTTTATACCTTTATCAAACGTTAATACAAAGTAGAATTAAGATAGTGAGTGATTACTGCGGTATTGTAGTTGATTATATTATGATGTATTTATTATGCTTCAGATAGTGTATTTGTTTTTATATTTTATATTAGTAATACAGTGTACAGTGAGAGTACCTTTTTAAAGTTATGTAAGTGGCATGTCTTTAAGTGTCTTTTCAGTTTCAAAGTGACAAATTTCATGGTTTATTTCATGTCCCACTTATACTGTGCATATAAATGAGAAATCATACTTGTGTTACTTATAATACACTTGAGTAAAAAGAGCCCATAATGTTTATCTTGTGTTTTGTTTTTAACCAAAAGTTATTATTTTTATAGCAAACACCATGTAAGCAAGTATAACATTAACAGTGGTTTTGTTATTGTTCAAGCTAAAAAATAGCAAATTAACTTACCTGGTGATTTTACAGAAAAATAAATTCAAAGGTGGTGTTATTTGAATTAAATGTATTCAGTCTAAACTGCAACATGTATTAAATTTTCCCTTCTGACCTAGCCACATTATGACTGTTATGACAGAAAGTGGAGTAAACACCCATATATAAATGCAAGAGTATTAATGTATTGGCTGATGTGATAAAATGTTGTGTGTATTGATTATTGGTGAATGGAAATTTCAGTTTCCATCTGTTACAGTAGTGTTGTTGTTTTTATCAGCTGGTTTGTGTTATTATGTGTAAAAACTAAATCAACTAAATCCTGTTGACATTTATAGAGTATTCATGTTGGATCTTCTGTGATTTGTCTGTGCTTTGGTGTGAAAAGTCACATATTTGCTGTGTTTAAACACTCTAGAGGAAGTTAACTAAAATTCAGCATGGAATGTGAAGATGAATTAATTTATATCATGCAGATGTATAAGCCTAAACACAAGGTTCTCATTAAACTACAGGTTGGTCTTTATCATTTCAAACTTATTATCACTGTCTGAAATTAATAGCTGATTCATGTACAATTATAACAGGTGTTAGATATTTGAAGGTAATATTATCAGAGTATTTGGTGTGTAATATATGTGTTTATTATTATTATTATATATACCCAAAATATTTTTATCACATATAATATTATGTTGATAGCACCTTAAAGTTTCTTGTATCTCATACCTATAAAAAAAGTATGAGACTAAAATGGTTTCTGTCTGCATATTCTGAATCCCAGATGATTATGTCATTTGGAGATGACTTCGGTTTCATTTTTAAAGAGTTGTCATTTTTGGGTCAGGTCTCAAATGATGAATATTGTACACTGTGTGGCATATGTATGTAAAACACCGGCATGTTTATGTGGATAAATAGATTGAGAATAAACTACTGGAAGGTTAAAGATCACAGGCACTTCAGTTCGTTCCTTTATAAACAAATACATCTGTCAAAACAAAAGTTAAAATCCTCCAGCTTGTTACATATATGTACTCATGTTATGTTGATAGTAATAAGATTGATGTATGTACTTAATCAAGTTATAAGTGTGTAAAGTCAGTTTCCATAATCATGATGCCATTGCAAGTTGCTTTAAGTAAATCTGTACTATTACTAGTATTACCTATCACTGACCTGGGTTTTAGTCCATAAAAAATGATAATTACAAGAGAAAAAAGATGTAAGTCACTCAACGTGTACCCTTGTAATAAGCTCAAAGATCAGCTTGTATAGTGTTTACAGAATTGTGGAAAAAAATTGGCTCATTTGCTTAAACACTGATGTCATCAAATTTGATATAAGTATATGATTTGGAACAAAATATTAGCTTTAATGTTATGCTTATAACTAATATTTATAAGAATAAGGTATTTAGATCAATTAAAAAAATTCTATTTTAATAAAGTATTAGAACCTGACATGTTTGTAAGTTATATTATTACTACTCAGGACTTTGTTTCATAGTTTGATGACATCATGCAACTATTTCTTCTGAATTAACAAGAAATTATTTCAACATTCCTTTAATTTGGAAAAGTCTTCTGAGATAGCACAGTTAGTTAGAGTGTAAGACTCAGCCAAAGGGTCGTGGGTTCGAGGCTCTGGAGCTGCAATGCTGTCATTTGGCGACTGGTTCACTTATCCATAAAAATGAGAACCTGACAGGACATGATGGCTATGTGTCTGGGTAATGCTTTGGGCCTATAATGGCAGGATGCGTTGAATGCTCTATTGGGAGTTGAGATGTATTGTTGGATTGGAACAGGTTTGACTCAGGGATAATAATACTCTGAAGTGCCTTAGAGCAGCTATCTAACTGAATAGGGTGCTATGTAAATGCCACATATTATTATGTTATTATAATATATATATATATATATATATATATATATATATATATATATATATATATATAATAGTGAATAGGACTTTTAAGGAGGAAAACTGTTGTTTGGACTGTAAAGTTTACAAATTTATGTAAGATCTGTTTGGAATTAACAGCTTGTGTAAAGTGATGTTATACTTTTGGACCATCCAGTCTGTATCCAGCTTCAGAATGACAGCACCAACATAAAAGTAATAGACAATTCACCAGCACTTTGGACTGGATTATTTAATATTTGGTTAATAATGTTCATATTTTAACATCAATTTTTAGTTTGGGTGAACATATTTATATTTGTCCTGAAAATTTCAATGAAGTTTTTTGAAACCTTTGTTGACATCAGTTTTTTTATGGTCACTTGATTGTTATTATATATTTGTGTCCATGAGGTAATAACTGACACATTACTGTGACCACCATTTTGTTATCATTCACATTGATATTATGTTATTTCAGGCTAAGTCAGAAGATCAGTTAGCTACAGAACAAGCATGGCTCTCAGCGGAAAGAGTGTGGCTTGTTCACAAAGCTGGCTTTGCAGCAGCACGTCTCCTTAAGGCATTAGACTGTGGCGATGGTGTTCCTGAAGGAAAATGTAAAGTGAAGCTGGATCATGGGGGTGAGATCCTGGAGGTGGATGAAGAAGATGTGGAGAAGGTAACAGCTAATAGGATGCTACTATGAGCCCTCTACCTTTGTCATTTTGTTTGTTACCATTTGTGCATTTATTCTAAATTCATTTATAATCTGCACTATTTGTTACTATTATTTTTATTAAAATATTAGTATTATCATCATCATCATCATCATCATTACTTTCACTGAGTAATATATAATGTATTTACTCTTTACTTGTTCGTACTTAGATGAATCCGCCCCAGTTTGATCGTGTGGAGGATCTAACAACACTAAGACATTTAAATGAATCGAGTGTGCTCCATACACTTAGACAACGATACGGAAGTAATCTGATTCACAGTTATGCTGGCCAGTCACTTCTCATAATAAATCCAATGCATCCACTGTCTATCTACTCAGAAAAGGTAGGATTCTAGTTTTGTGGTAGCTCTGTTTGACAGGTTTTTATATACATTTTTAGAAATAAATAACACTTGAATAGAAGTGCTATCTGTTAGTGATTCCCTTTTAGTGTAATAATTAATGGAAGATGCTGAGGTTAGCAAGTAGCAGGTTAATCCTGGATATAATAATAGCAGTATTTATTGATGCTTATAGGTAATTCAAATGTTTCGAGGCTGTAAGCCTGAGGATATGCCTCCACACATCTATGCTACAGCTCAGATGGCTTACCGCAATCTGCTAAATACTAGACTAGATCAGTCGATTGTGTTCATGGGTCGTAGTGGTAGCGGTAAAACAACTAACCTGAGACACCTACTGCATTACTACATGGTGGCTGCAGGGACTGTAAACAATGTTCTGACTGGTAAGAAATGACGGATATAATATTCTGTGTTCTCCTTAGCAGTTTTGGTGTAAACACAGCTTTGTTTCTATCTTGTATAAATTTTAGTATTGAATTGTTATTGGCATTTGGTTAATGTACGATCGGATTAATTTCAGTTAATTAATACAGATATGAGTAGCATTAGCTAAGAGTGAATGAGCCACATGTGAGTGAATAAATGGAATACACGATGCAGCATTAAAAGGAAAAACATGATGAACCACGAGTCTTAAAAAGTAGTACATTAATAATAAGCCATTAGTAATACAACATTAAATCTCTCAAGGTTCGTATAATATTAGCATTATAGTACAAAGGACCTTGCCTATGCTTAATAAGCCTTCCAAATGAAAGAAATTGAATACATCCGTATCATCTCCTTCATTATCATTATCTATGGTTAGTGCCCCGTGCTCTTAGCCAAATTACAAGCCATACTTGTGGCAAATCTCTGGTCTTGCTCAGACTAAGACAGTTTGGCTGAAATCAGTACCACATGGGGATCACTCTGATCAGTGTGTTGTATGTGTAATTTGATGTACTAGGTTCAGAATGATTTTGTCCAATCCTACTTCAGATGTTTAACTTATTGGTCAGTTTGTTTACATGTATCTGTCTCAGTCTAAAGGCTTTTATCTGTATTCAATCTGTAACCCCTATAACTGAATGTGTGGGAGTGACTCCTTCCCCTTATCTATGTGTGTCCGAGGTATTCTGGTTTACAACAATATTGTTTGTGGTCCATTTTCTAATTCACATTTTGACAACACTGACACCATGCTTCAGCAGAAAGTTTTTCTTTCCATTGTGCAAGTTAAGCATAGTTCATCCTCGTTATCCAAATTAAGCTCACTACTAGTGTCACTTTGATTGATGTGTGGGTAGCCTTCTTTCTCCAGTTTATAAAGATGCCCTTTAAACCCTAACATTTGATGCCAAAATATTCACTAATAAAAACATAAATAAAGGCTCTCAAGTTAACGCTGGCTAAGTATGACTGGTATGCAAGCAGACAGCTTTCAGGATCACAGGAATCAACTTACTGATGTCAAATCTTTGTGGCCATGCATAGAACCAGGCTATCAACTGCGAATAAATACTACATTTTACTGATCCAACAAATGTAAAATTGTGACTATTTTATCACAAGATAAACATTTATAATGATCTTCAGGAGCACTGACATACTCTTGATACTAACAGCATTTTAACATCCTTTTCTTGATCGTTTAATTTTGACCAGATTTTTATTGCTGTCAGCTACAGAGTTTTAGTTAATTATATACAGAGTGTTTGGAAGATTAAGTAGATTACCATGTTCTTTGAATCAGCACACGTTCATCAATATGTGATTTAGCCATTACAGAGATAAGACTTCCTTATCTAATGATACGTTATTAGCATAAATCAGTTGTTTGTGTGGTCAATATTGGCTGGTCTCTATTCAACTGATTAATTAGTATGCCTCAGAACAGTTTCAAAAATGTGGACTTGTATGATTTCCTTAATTATCAGTACTGATGCCTTACACCTAGTCATTTTATTTTATAAATGTAATCATGTCATCAACTTATTGGTTTTATGTGTTTATATCTGCAGCCTTGTAATATGTAAAGCATCTTTCAGTTAAAACCATTCTTTGGAGATTTTCCTCCTACTCCAAAATATATAGTTTCTTATTAGAACTGTAAATGAGACTGTTTCTAGTCATTTTATGTTTTAAGTTTATCAGAAATGTGATTTTATAGAATTCTAAAGGCATTACAATGTGTGGATATTTTAATTGTTCATATGGAGAAATATATGTCCTGAGTAGCAATCAGTTGTCATATAGGGCATCCTCATGAATATTCAGTTTTGTCTGTTATCACTTGGCAACTTCCATGGGCAGAGTTGTGTTCATCAATGTGTGTGTGTTTTGACATAGTTTTGTTTGGTTATATGTGTAACATCACCACTCTCTGTGTGAGTCAACAATGAACATGCATGCATATACTGTTAGCTAACTATTTAGCCACATGACAACTAGTACTAGGTAATCTGTGTAAACATGAACTTAGTATGTTGTATCTACCCACAAAAAAAGCTTAACTTCGAGATAACTTGCCAGATCTAAGTGTTAGAATAACTGATGAAATTATTAGTAGTAGAATCATCTCAAAACAGTATTAACCATCAAAGAATTACTTTATATTTCAGAAAAATGCTCTCTGTGAAGTGATTACATAGTAATAATAATCTCAATTATTTTGAAATAAAAAGAAATTACTAAAAGGTTTGCGAACCTCAGCATGATTAATAAAAACTAATTTCATTTTATGCAAGTGAGATATATTAGTGCCATCCATTATTATTTTAACCTCACTTTGTTGTCTTACAGTTGACAAGCTGAATGCTATATTCATATTACTTGATGCCTTTGGTAATAGTCGGACCATAATGAACACAAGTGCATCACGTTTTACTCAGATCACATCACTGGATATTGATAATGCTGGGCAGATAGCTTCAGCTTCTATCCAGGTATGAATCACTGTAAGCTGTGTACTGCTTGTGTGATAAGAATGTCACCATTAAAATAAATGGCAATTTTTTAAATTATTTATTGAATCAGCTATATATTTTAGTAATAATAATTTCAATCTGTTTACTAAAACACGATTTATAGAGTCCCAGAAGTTAATGAATTCAGTCATGCAGCATGACAACAAAATTGTCATTACATAACTTACCCCTCTAGGTACTGATGCTGGAGAAGTCACGAATTACTCGACGTCCTGAGGGGGAGCCTACTTTCCATGTCTTCTATCAAATGTTAGCTGGCGTTAACTCCCAGCTGAGGAAAGAGTTACAACTGGACAATCTAAATGAACCCAATCTGTTTATGACACCACTACAGAGGGTAAGTAAACACCGTTTATATAGCCGATATATACAAAAACGTGTCGGTGAAATGGTTTTAATCCATGATGTTCTGTATCCTTTGCCTATGGTTATTAATTGTGAAGCTAGCTTATGTGAGAAGATTGTTTATATATGAGCAGATATTTAGTTATGTGTTACTTTTAATGGTCATTATGATGATGCTGCATTATTTATAGAATCACTGCGATTTTCTACATGATGCCGATGTTTCTATTTACTTTATGATCATGATATAGCTTTTTTGCCTTTTCTTTATCTGATAAATCAAATTTGGTAAATAATTGTATCTATGTGTGTGTGTGTGTGTTATATATATATATATATATATATATATATATATATATATATATATATATATGAAATTGTATTCAACTCTTGTTGGGTTTAGGCCTTAAAATCTTCACGCTTTTTGCATATTGGCAAAAGTAAAAGGGTAAGATGCACTGTTTGAATAGGATAATATGATGGTAAAGGAACTTTATTTAGTTTATCCCTGCTCTTTGCTATTATTGCAGTCAGAAGACAGGGCAAAGGCAGTCCAGAATTGGTCTAAGATACATCACTCAATGACAGTACTTGGAATATCCGAAGGTGAAATGAGTGCCATGTACTCTGTACTAGCAGCTATATATCACCTGGGTGCTGCTGGCACAGTCAAAGGTAGATCATATTCTAGAAATTCTAGACATTCATTTTTTTTAGTTTTATTTTGAGAATTAAATCTAGTTAAATTAACATTTAATTATATAGACTGTGTGCAGTTCAGACTAAATGTGATAATGTAATATGTAATTGAGTTGTAAAAATTTGTGTTGATTAAGAGTACATACTGGAGTGATAGTCGGGTTTTTCTTGTAGGTGCAAACAACAAGTACCAGTTTGCTCGTCCAGCTGCTGCACAAAGGGCAGCTGCGGTGCTTGGCACCTCACTAGAGGAGCTTGCTCGAGCAATTTACACACCTCCACAACAAGTTACATCAAGATCTTCATTCAGGTACTGTAGACAGTACTAGGTGTACTTGGACACTCCTATAACATTACATCAGTAAAAAAGGCGCTAGTGGTTTGGCTTTTCTGGTGTATTTTTTATTGCATTAATTAGCGGTGTTATATTTTTCTTTAGCATCTGAATGGTGCAAATTCAGTTTCTCATTACAATTTGGTATTTCAATCTTAATTCTGAAATTCTGCTTCTAATAAAATTGATCATGGTAAAAAGACACTATGACTGGTGTCCTACGTTCGTGTAGTTTTCAAATGAAAATCCTTTAATGTTATACGTGGTTTTTTTTTCACATAATTATTCAGGTAATAAAATTTAAATAACCAAATTTAATTTAGATTATTTTTGCTAATCGTGTTTTGTTTATTTCTAATAAATATAGTGAATCATGGTTCCTTGTTACTATTTAATAATGACCTTTTGTTTGTGGTATTCCTTACAGAGGTGCTTCTGATAGACCCAGCACTCCAGAGAAAAGAGAAAAACTGAGTGGTGCAGAAGCATTAGAAGGTTTTGTTATTGGCCTGTATTCTGAGGTTTTCCATGCTTTGATTTCCCTTATTAACAGGTAATCATCCAGACAAGTTTCTTATATTAGTTGGTTAATGTTACATGAGTTTGTTTTGGAGTGTGGTATTTATTCTGGTTCATATTGAATGTCTTCCTAAAAGATACAAATTTGATCAAATTTAAAGTTTTATAACTATCATGTTCTTGTTATTGTAGATCGTTGTCTTCAAGCTGTAGATCCATGGCTTCTCTTATTATTGTTGACACCCCTGGATTCCAGAATCCCTCTACATGTGGTAGACATACTGGTGCTACATTTGAAGATCTTTGTCATAACTATGTGCAAGAAAGACTACAGCTGTTATTTCATGACACTGTTTTCACACACCAGCAGGATCTGTATTCCCAGGTATGTTGGTACCACAAAGGTTATATGTGCCTGGATTCAACTGTGCTACATGCACACACATGCATGCACACATACATGTGAATACGCACATATACACACACACAGAAGCAAAATATTGAATCTTATATTTAAGTTGGGTAAGTTTATTATTATGTTTACTTGAATCCTTAATCATGTGTTTGGATGTTGTTATTCACAGGAAAATATAGAATGTGACTTTGAGCCTCTGATTAATAGTCCAGCTCCTATGGTTACACTGATGGACAAATCTTTGCCCCAGTCCTTGGTAAGCATATAACATATACTCTGCTTATTCATGACTATATATATATATATATATATATATATATATATAATATTAGGCTTTAACTGATGTTATGCAGCATAATATTTCACTGACCTTTGATGGGTAACAATTTTCAGTAGTAATATTTTTGTTGTCTTTTAATTGCTATGCATTATTAACTATTTTCCACTATTTATCCATTACTAAGCCTGGATATGTTCACATTACATCTTTAGGGACTTTCTGTAGTCTAATTTGCTGCCATACCAATTTCTTATATTTTTAACAGTACTTCTGACAGTGACTGGTTGAATTGCATTTCCAGTCTAATGACAAATACCACTCGCATTGTTATTTTCATATAATTATGAGATTAAACTCAATTTGTATTCTTGTGACAGGTGAGAACTCCCACCCGTGATCCTAAGGATGACAGACGTGGATTACTTTGGTTACTTGATGAGGAGGCTATACTACCAGAATCAAATGAAAACAGTTTTCTTACTAAACTGTATCAGACCCATGGCCAGCAAGAACGACGTACGTGCTCATAATCTCTACTTAGTAAAGTTATTTAATTTTATTGACTTCAGAAAGGAATGTTTTATGAATGTGTGGTGTTGTTTGTAATTTGTTTCTATGTTATAGTATTTACCTTTATTTTTATGTTTGTTGTTTAAGCGTGCATGTGTGTGTGTGTGCGTGTGTGTGTGTGTGGGTGGGTGGGTGGCTGTTAAATGTTTTTCATTAGATTTCCTTTTACTTGGATGGATCAGTTTTTATGAGCATCATCTTTTTTTTTGTACTCTTAAAATGTTTCTTTTATTGGTTTGTGCTGTTATAGAAACCAATGATGAAAGCATGGATGATGAAGGTAGACACTGTTAAAGCTTAATTTTGATCTCCCTAACCCCAGTATTGTCAATATATATACCACATGACCTTTTCGGCTAAGATTACAAGAACAAGCTGTTTTATTTGATTTTAACTTTAACTGAAGCTGCCAATGCTGTCTGCGTTATCAGTAATGCAGCTCTTACCTGTTTAGTTTGTCGACGACTAATATTGGTTAAATAGGTTTACTGCTGTGTGATTAAATATTACAGGAAATCTACTATAATTAAAAGATTATGAAAAAGTTATAACTTTGTATTTAGATCCCTATACCTGAACATGATACTCATAATTAATAACGGCAATGGTAATCATTTTTAATCAGTTGTTATGCTTGGCTAATCCTAGTTAACACATATGAGATTGGTATATTGCTTTGTTTTTCAATTATTCATTTATAGTTAGTAGTAACTGTGTTTTTGTTTTAATTTTGTTTGTCCATCTAACCGCATACTTTTTAATGGAAATAATATTGACGGATATTTGCCAACTTTATAGTTTATAGTCCAGTAAAAAATTAAAACAAAATACAACAGCTAAAACTAAAAGCATAATAAATAAGTGCTTTAGTTAAGAGCTATGTGAAATAAGCTTTTGTGGTTCTGTTCTGAATTATTTCTGTACGTTAAAGGTAGAAAGATGTTTTATATTCAGTTTTATTGTCGTGTTTGTGATGTCTCGTGTTACCTACATGTTTAAAGATATGTTGTATTTACTTTCACTGTCTTACACATGACACATGTTTTGTATATTTGCCCTCTTTTTAAACTTCTAAAGTTCACTGATTTCACATGGTATTTGTAGATGGTTAATCTGTGCATTTGCCTTTTGTTAGGTGACTCATTGTTGAAACGGAGTAGTCAGCCAGGTACCTTTACTCTGAACCACTTCCAGGGAACAAATCCTGTCACATACTGTACAAAGGGCTGGCTGCATGCTGCGAGGGAGAACCCCGTAGGAATCAGTGTGAATATCTTCCTACAAGACTGTAAAAAGTAAATACCGATACTTTTATCTTTGATGAAAAACACATATACTGATGGTATTTAACTATGAGCACTAAAACAACAAATATAATAAACAATGCTTTCATTATCACAGACAAATTTCAGAGTTTTATTCTCTCTATTTTTCTGACAAATATGATTAATTTTAAATAATAGCTAACTCAATTAACTGACTATGGTCTGGTTGTTTTAAGAGTATAGACAATTGGTCATGTGGCTGAGCCAGATTAGTCACCTCTGAATTGAGTGCTATATTATAGTAACCTAATCTGTTGTTAATCTATTTGTAATGCATTTTTCTTAACAAATAAATCTGAATAATTATGTTTTGTATAGTTGCTCATGATTTAATTTATTTTTATGTGTATTATTGACTTGACTCGGGGGGGGGAATAGTACAGTATTTAAAATGGAAATGTGGCACTCTATCCAAGAGTGATTTGGGGAGGGGGGGGGGTGAAAATTATATGTCACATGGTATATTCTTTTGTTCTGCATTGATCACTTTAATAGTATGAAATACAACACAACTGTTATAGTTTGTACTACTGTATTCATTAGAGGTTTATCTCTTGATCTTCTACTTGAGGGCTGAACCATAACAAACTGTTCAATATTTTCATTATGGTCTCTTTTGGCTGTATGCCTTGATCTACTTCAAGGTCGAGAAATCATGTTGGCAACATGAATATAATTAAATGTAAAGAAAGACACTAGACTAGATGGAAGTCTTTTTGCAAATTTGTAAAACAAAGCAGTAGACTGGATTTAAAGAATTAGAAAACATCCTTCTTGTTCTAAACCCGTTAAATAAACCTTATTTGCTCCTGACGTTAGCAGTTAGTAAGGCCAGGCCAGGCATATCTCAAACACTTAATGATATAGGTCTGTGCTACTACCATGAGCTTCTTGTTTATTCCAATGCTGCATGCCATAGTAATTTCTTCCCATTCACTTTGTATAACCATTGTAACTATCTACGAGAAACAGAGAAAATTGAGATGGTATGAGGAAAGCTGTGGTTTCTGATTCACTAGTGTAATATTATTTTAGTAGATTATGAAGAGTGCATAAAGGCTTAAGGACTTAGGGGTGAATTGTGAAACACTGTTATGGCTGCAGGTTCACGATTTAAAATTAATTGCATAATTAATAGCATTATCCTTACGTTAATGTGTTTTGATTGAATATATGATAGTTATAAAATATATCTTTCTATTAGGGAAGAGGTTACTTCTTTGTTCTCTACGGTCCGTGGACCCGGATCTAGTCTTGGTATCATGGTTGGTGCTGAGAGTTCATCATTACGCCGTGCATCAAGTATAAGACGAACAGTAAATACAGGCACTGCTAATCTGAAACGAAAATCAGTTTGTCTTCAAGTAAAGTTCCAGACAGTAAGTGAACCAACTCATAACTTTAAGTTTCTATGTCATATAGCTAGTTCCTAATTTAAGATATTGACCAGTATAAAAAACAATGTGAGATACTTGGTAACGTCAGTGGTGTCATATTTCTGCAGTAGATTTGCAATTGTTTTGTGTGCATTTTCAGGATTCCATTATTGAAACAGTTCGACGTAGCAAGCAACACTTCATCCACTGTTTCTTACCTCAACACAATTCTGGATTGTGTGATCTGCGTGCGACACTCTCGCCTAATAAACCTGCCACTGAGGATATAATGCTTAATGTGCCACTGGTCAGATCCCAGATAAGAGGCATGGAAATTGTAGAAGCAATTCGTATATACAGACAAGGTTAGTTGTTACAATTCTAATATAAATAAATATCTTGATTGTGACATACCGTCGCCCTCCTTTGATGTTGCAATTTATTACATGCGTGTCCGGCTTTTGTGGGGTTTTTTCATTGTGGTTTATTCATATGTACTTTCATTTAAATCATCATTCATTTTTCATTTCTCAAAAGAATTTGCTTCACTCTCACATCATTCAAGCTGAGGTAGTTCAGAAAATAGAAAGATTTACTATTGATGTAGTAACTTCATTATTATATGAAGTCAGCAAATGGTTGTTTTGTTTAGTCTTAATCAAGGCTTCTTAGAGAAATGAGTTGATGAGGCTGAAGCTTTTTATTGATGAATGAACCATTCTATGAATATTGGGAACATTTTGATTAAATTCAATGATGTGAATATTTGCTGTGTTGTCATTTACTGCCAAATGCTACTTTTAGATAATAGCAATAATAATTATACGTGATATTTATATAGGGCCGTATCCAGTTTGATAGCTGCTCTAAGGTGCTTTACAGTATTATTATCCCTGACTCAGGCCTGTTTCAATCCAGCACATGTCTCCACTCTTAAAGGAGCTTGCAATGCCTACTGCCATTTTAGACACAGAGCATTACTCAGACACATATCCATCACATCCAGTCAGATTCCCATTTCTTCTGGCTGAGTGAACCAGTTGCATACCTGTCAGTCTCCGAGAAATGAAACAGTAGTTCAGGATGAGTAAAACCCTAAAAGTGTGTCAACAAATCTGCAAGTTCACTGAAAACTGGACCACCATTATTGGTCTAAACTATTATTTATTGATTCTGTAATTAGTAACATATTATGTATGAATCAGGTGTTCATATTGATCATGGCTGTGCTTCTTGTGCAGACAGTACCTATGTCAAAACACGACGTTTTACTGGTGCTGCTTGTTGTACTCTTGTGTAGCATGTTTTACTAGAACCACCATCACCTCTGATACATTAACCCCATCGCATCACCTGTCATTGTTAAGCTTGCACTGTAAAAATGCTGTCAGCATGTCCGTGTTAAGGCTCTGACGACACTCTGCATACACTTTCTGGACAATGGAAAACTCTCTCAGCGTCAGCATTGCTGTGTGGCAAGCTGAGAACAGAGACCATTAACTGTGCAAGTGTGGGGAACCACATCTGTCCCTTTGCCATCTTTATCTTCATGATTTCACCTCAGTAACAGTCAGCAGATTTCTCTACACCATCTTCTTCCATGCCGATCTCAGTGTCCTCCATAAGCTCGTAGTCCTCAAATTCTTCTTTGAGACCTCTTGGTCAACAAGAGGAGCAAAGCATTCAGCCAGATGAACAATTATGGCATACATTAGTTTATCGTGTTTGGTTTGTGTTGTTCCGACACAATTAAGTAATTTATCACTCTGTCTTCATATGGAAATATCTTCACCATTCTCTGCACAACAGCACAGTAGAATTTGCTTTAAAAAGGTTTGCTATCTGGAAACATTACTAAGTCTGTAAAGTGGTCAGCTACAGACGCCAAGAGGTTATACTTGGTGACAAATTGTTCAAAGAATACCTCCTCTGCCTTTGTGTTGGCCGCTGACATCTGTGATTTCACAGGGAAGAACGACGTCATTGGTATGTGTGTGTTTTCGTCTTGGCCTCATTTGTTTTGTGTACTGCGGTAGCCAGGTGCATAGTCACATCATAGATGCTTGATACAGCTATTTTACATTGTGAGAACATATGGTACCAGGAGCATACTTGCTGCCAGGTATGCTAGCAAATTGGCAGAGATTTACCACAATTACTAACAGAATTAATACTAAATAAAATTGTTATACTAAATATATAGTGGTCAAACAATTAGAAAACCATATGGTTTTTCAACTACGCGCATATTCATAATTTTATTAATAAAACTGTAATGACTACAGCTAAACCGTAGTACTTGAGAGGTCTGCAGTCACCACATGACAGCATTGCAACTTCAGAGCCTTTGACCCACAACCTTTCAGTTAAGAGCACTAACTGTGCCATCAAGGCTCTTCAAATATGATAAAATATTATATATGGTCATGTGTTGTAGCATTTTTCAGAGCTCTGACCAGGCATAGTATGTACCTGCTATGAATTTATGTGGGAATTGTTCACACATCAAGCAGTTATGTATAGATTAGTTTTGCCAGTGCTAATGTTCTGTGGAGTAAAATATTTTACAATGCAGACAGCCATTAATGTAAATTTCTCCTATTATCAGCTGTCATTTGTCTATTTCTTTGTTGATAAATTCCATCTAATATTCTTGAATGTAGATACTTCTTGTGTATAAGATGAATTGCCTGTAGACTTTTGGACTATTTCCTCATGTTATACATGAGTATATGTAGTATTCAGTCATCAGTCAGTACCTGTCAAATGCAATTTGTTTTTTAAATGTCATCTGCTACCACAACTATGCAATTATGTCCTATCACTGAATTGTGGATACCATATGTTACTGGTCTAGATAAGCTGATTTAGGCATATGTAATTTGAGTGCAACAATAGTAAACTTGCTTACTGTAGTTCATGGCTGTTGAGTAAAATCAGATTCATGTTTGGCTCCAAGACAGGAATGAAACCTTTTATAAAATCCACCATGATAGAATAAATTAACAATACAGTTATTAGGATAGACCACTTTTCAGCAACAATGACTTAATTTTTTGGTGTATCACTAAAATACAGTACAACTAAATTGTATGCCAACTAAATGTATATCTTGTGAATCAGAAAATTGTTCATTAAAGATGTTAATTTATCTTTTTAACTCTGTGCAAGTTTGTGGCCAAACATCCTTGAGGTAGAATGTGTTTATCAGAATGAAGCTAAGTAATTTGTATTCTTCACTTAAAGGTGATGGGAAAAGAAATTTGAACCACTAGCAAAAAAGGGTCACAGACAGTATTAATTGTACGGAATTAGCTGCAGCAAGTGCATACCTGGACCCCGGGCAGCCACCTGTGCTGCCAATACCTGGCCATGGTCCACAAGAAGAGTTGGATTAGTGTGTGTTTGTTTGTGTTGGTATAAAGTTTAAATATATTTTCATAAATCAGCACACTGAGCCTGAATGCGAGTATTTCCCTCTTCCTATCGCATAATTTCATTTAAAATAAAGTGGTATTTGTCTGTATACGGGAGCCCGGTGGGTGCATGGGCTCTCCCATATGTGGCCTATACTAGTCTATACAGGGATGTACCACCCTCAGTGTGTCCTTTTAGCCATTTTTTGGGGGGTAATTTTTGGGAGGTTGTTGTTTTGGGCCGGATTTTGACGGCACTTACATGTCGGATATAATCATTGGTGTTTGATGTACGTTTCATTGCACAATTGTAGGCAACAGAATACACCATTTTATATGTTTAACAAAGACAATATGGAATATGTAACACAGGTTAAACAAGGCCACTTGGAGTGTTTGGGGTCTTTGTTTGGCAAAGATGATGTCACATTCCGAAGTTTTCCGAAGATTCTTGAGCAAGTTTTAAGGAGAAAAAAAAATTCTGATTGAAATTGATTTTAATATATAACACTAACATTTTTACTAATTATCAGTAATTTTGGAAACCTTTTCCTGTGACCTTTAATTACATTAGTTTTACCATGTGACTATCACTGGCTCAGTTGATGAGAAGCCAAAGATTTAATTGTTGGATTTTCCTGCTAACTGTGGATTTGGTAACTTGATAGCACCTGAACTTGCATTATATTGTGACTAGTACCAATGATGGGTAAAAACCTTGCCAAGCTAAGTATGACCTGGCACTAGACCTTAGGTTGGGTATCAGTGTTGTGGCATTTCTGGATTTAAAGGCATAATATTTATTGTTGACATATTAGGATGAAATAGCTATGTTTTCACATTTGATCAAACTATAAGTTTTGGTTTGTGTGAAATTGTATTGACATATTTTTATGACACATTAATGTTGACAGCAGGAAATATTGAAGATTGCTTGCTGATGCCAGTCACCAAAAATGGAACTGCTTGACCCTATACAAAGGCCATACAGTTATAGCACAGTCAAGCATCCAGGAGACCAGGTTCTCCAGTAGTACTGTGACAACGGCAATTTCTAGTTTTATGAGCTAGCAGATGATTATAGTGTACATGAGGGCTAAGACGAGCAGATGATGCTCCATGATAATGAGTGGCAGGAGAAGTGATGGGCCTTCACTTGGGGGGATAACCTTCACAGCATGGCGGTGACTGACCACATTAAATGGCTTTACCATCTTACTAAACTAATCTGGGATATTAATAATATCTTGAGGACATAAAACACTGACACTAATCAGTACTTCTGCCTCTGAATGGTTGGATTCATCAAATAAGGATGACACTGGAAATTGTTTTAATTTAATACCCTCATATGCTGTCCATTGTTTTATAATCATATGCCATAGAACAAAACAGAGTTTCCAGTCAAGCTATTAATTGAACTATTCTGGTGTTGTTGTTTTTTTTTTGGTAAATTCTTAGTGTTAATTAAGAGCCTGCTTTTGTTACAGACTGTGGTCAAACCTATATGTCTACAACATGTCATTGTAGAAAGCAGGAAAATACTTTGTCATTGATCCAGCACAGAAACAGTATTACAATAAAACACTGTTGAAACAACGAAAAATACAAAAACATCAAATGTTTTGGCTTGGGTTCCACAGTATTCCACATATATCTTGTATTTGTGTTACCAGTACTTCACTTATTAATTTACAAGTGTCACATATTATAATAAATTAGTCCGGTAGCCAAGTCTTGTACGATAGATCTCCATTCTTAGCTGTTCGGTACACATCTCCGAACGGTAATTCAGGTGATAAACCATGTCATAGAGAGAATACTTGGTCACGTCCCAGAGGTCATTGGTTTGTTACATATCTGGTAAAAACATATCTGTGTGTTTGTTTAGGATTAGAAAGAAACTGTGTATACAATAAATAGACTTTTGTCATCTGATAAATCATGAAGCAAAACGTCTACTGTGCGAGAAATCACTGTCAGTTCTCTCTGTATTATGATATAGCCACAAATGATAGTAGTGCTAAGACAAGACATGTTATATGCTCTGATGGTCACTATATGTCTTTTTGTCTGTTGATAACCGATATTCAGCTGTTAGTTGAATGATACAGAAACCAGTCAGTAATTAGCTTCTGTCAAGTTCGATATATCGCATAAATTTTGTTAATAGGGATTTTAAAATTTAGCAATTTATCATAAATCAAAATAAGACCTGTTAGCTGCATTATGTAACCATTTATAGTTGGCACATAATGAAATGTTCACAAATATATAGTGTAATTTTCAGGTTACAGATTGGTTGGTTTTGTTGTTCGGGGAGAATCCCCAGGCTGTCGCTTAATCAGCACAGCCTCTATGTTCGAGTGGTTGAGAAACCTCCTCCCCCACCACTCACAGGGGAGCAGTACGGAAAGATGGAGCCGAATTACCCTGAGGGTGGTCACTGCCAGAGTGTTTTACGTCCTCAGGGGGTTTTTAACGTCCCCCTTTATTTTAAATAATTCTGTGGAGACGGCAGCGCCATTTAACGTGGTCAGCCACCCACGATGTAGTGAGCCGAGAAATTAATCCCTGGAAAAGTTTCGACCTCTTACGGGGTTCGAACCTGCGACCGTTGGCACCAAGTGCCGGGTGCTTAACCGCTAGGCCACCGGAGCTTACAGATTGTCATTTTGCCCTGTATTTATTTGACTTCACATAATTTTTATTCTCTTTATTAAACAAGATATTTCTAAACTTATGATGCTAGAACAGTCAATTATTTTGTTCTGTGTCCCAGCTTATGTTCACTTATAATGATATTAGCCTCAGTGGAGAAATAATGACATTTTTCCATTGGATTGATGGTTATATTTGGTCAAACTGGGATGTTATTTTTATTTGACTGAGCATAGTTGATAGCATTGATTGATCTCGGATTAGATATATGTTACTGATAATCTTTGATAATCTGCTGCTGATTATACAACACTATGTGACACTGTGTACTGATTAATTGGCATTATACGAAGCTGTGAACGTTTGGCAGGCTTTTTTGGTTATGGCAAGAGAAATTAAATATTTCTGACGTGTGCTATACGAGGTAATCCCAGGCTCTGTGTGTGAATTATGTTCGGCCGTCTGTAAATGGAATGTCTAAAAGCCGAGGAGGCCCCTGTTCAACCATCGCGCTGCCAGCTGGGGATTGCTTGATGCATCCAGATAGACTGTATAACACGGCAGAAGTGAGCATGCTGCGCTTCAGTTGGCTTTGTTTTTGATCTTGTGAATGATGTCGTTCATCAGCTTGTGGTGTATTTGTGAAGTACAAGAATTGTTTGGGATAGTTCATCTTAGTGTTCTGTGTAATCTTTTATTTAGTTATGATATTTAGTTAGACTTCGCATGAATAAGTTTGGTTATGGCTTGATGTGATCACAATTGGATAATTGTGTATGTTTGAAATCTGGAATATATGCAAGGATAACAAATGGATAGTAGTTGCGTTTCGTATGTTGTTTTCACCATACCAGATGTTCGTATGAACCAGATGTATTATGAGTTGGAATTAATTAATTAAGCCTGCTGTAATTATGTTATATTATGTCTTTGATCCTGTTTGAAGTTGTAAACTGTATTTAGATCTGAGCCTTTTTCAATTTCCTCATTTAGTTTGGAATTATATAATATATTTTTTTCATTTTATGGGGGGGGGGGGGTTGAAGAAATGTTAGAGAATTACAGGCTTTGTGCTGAAATAGATATCATCATGATATGTATTTTATTTCAACCTGATTAATGTCGAAAGCACGATGGCAAGATGAAAATATATGTGTTGGCCGTTTTGTTTAGTTGTATCATGTTAAATTTGTTATCTTTAAATAATGGAGGTTGTTCTTAGATTTGTTGATCGGGGGGGGGGGTATTTATAGTCAGATATATTACAGTCACGTTATTATTAGTCACGTTACTCCATCTAAAATAGTGATTGTTAAATAACAGATTGGCTAATTATGCAACTACGTATTGAAAGCAGAGAGTAATCTGTGATGTGTGCCATTTGTTTCACATATCTACACAAGACCGTCAGTAATAATTAGTGACCTAATATGTGGTACTGTTTGATAATTAGTCTGCCAATTTGCTGATCGACTGACTGTGACCATTTATTTTGTGCACACAGCTTACAATTTATTGCCATCATTATGACTTAATGTTAAAATCAGTAGCAATTAACTGAAACCACTTGCAATCACAGCTTAGCTGACAGACTTGTTGGTAACTGTTTGCAAATGAAACATACTATACGGTATAGGTATGATAATCTGAAGTTTGGACAGTGGTGGCATGTGTCCAAGCACATCTGTGGTAAGAGCCAGATTTGATTTCAACTCGTACCCATATGGCCTGTTGTGGACGTCCTTTTCAGTCAACCGTGACCAATTTGTTGATAGTTGGTGTTCAGTAGAAGTTGGCTTCGTCTGGAACATTTGATATCTCAGTTATTCTTGGAGCTAGTGGTACCAGTAAATACTACAACAGTCACTGTAAGAGATCAACTTGAAATGCTCTCTCTAAGTGTGTATGTGTTGATATTTACAAGAATCTCACATATGTGCGCTGAATAAACAGCTGCTTTAATGGCAAGTGGTGTGAAAGGTCCAGGCAGAGTATCGGTACTGCTTGGTAAGAATTCGGCTGTAAAGGGCTTGAGAAAAGGTCCTCCAGTCGTGGAAACAACGCATAAACAGGTACCAGACTCTGAGGTGTTGGATTCTCATCGGCAAAGACTTTCAAAGACCACACGTGAAAGTCATAATAGGAAGTCAATAGGTGGTATCACATTAACCTGTAAGAAGTTATCACCACGGAATATTAAAACGAACCCAGGTAGGATTAATGATACACCGTCTGTGGTTAAGGTTAAATCGCCGACCTCTTCTCCAAGTGTGTCAGCCAAATTCGATTGTCCATTTACGACTGGAAAGCAACGTGATCAAAAGCAGAGTCATCAAGTTAAAGATAACATCCATAATTCTCGTTCAGTTAATGGATGTGATGACAGATCTGTAACTGGTGGTAGTAGGAATGTAGTCAATAGCTTACATCGATCTCGATCAGAATCTAGAAGCTATGGCTTAGGAGTGTCAGCATGTGATGGTAATCAGCATCAAGAACAATACAAGAAGATGAAAGAGATCACTCCTGACCACACCACAAGAACAAGAAGTGCATCGCCGGGACAGAAGAAAACAAGAAGTGTTTGCTCGGGGCAGAGTCAAGCCAACACTGCTGATTTAGGACTGACAAGAGCTCGGTCTGCCTCATTCGGAACCAACAGAACATTGGCCAGGGATGTACTAAGGTGTTCATCGGGAAAGACCACACCATCTAAAGCCACGTCAGTGGAAAGTGGCAGAACTGAAGTGGATTATTTACAGCTTAAAAGAACAGCTATCAGTTCTGCAGCACTCCAAATCAAAACTCGTGTTGGAACATCCAGCAAGACAAGAGATGCACATGGTGAAGAAAGATTTGTAAATACTCCTGGCAAAAGAGTGAGAAACAACCAAATACCAGGATCTGCAAGTCCTGATCGTAATATAGTTAGTTCAGCCCAGAGCTCTTGCTCTGTTATTGAGAAGGAAAATAAAGACTTGCCTTCCTTGGAGAGGATATTATTGCAGGACACCAGTGACTTCAATGCTGTGCATGTAGCAGGTGGTGTAAAAGCTAATCAACCCAATAAGATCCAAAACCCAACATCCAGAACAAGGAGAAGAGCTTCAACAAACAGCATGAACCAGGACGTCTCGCAACAATCCAGAAAGCTCCTGAATGATCCTTCAATGACCACACTAACAGCAAGATCCAGTTCCTTGCAGAAACTGAATATTTCTACATCAAGCACAAAAACTATGGGAAAGTCCGCTCCCTGGGCATCCAAACCAAAGACGCCAGTCAGTAGTTCTTTGCAAAATGTGTCAGATTGTAAGCAAAATAAAGGCCATGATAACAGTAGTGAGACAGACAATGATTTATTGCGGAACACGAGTCAGGATAGTTTAAACAGGATGGCCAGTTCAAGACAACGACCAAAGCTTCCATCTTATCTTTTACCCACTACATCAAGTATAAATAAAGTTCATAATGAACATGGCATAGTACAGGTGATATCACAGGTTGATTTCGGTGCCAAAATAGGTTCGGTGAAGTTGAGTACAACAGAAAGCCAGGACCACAATGATGCTGAGCTAGTTTTGTCACCAAAAGTGAAGGAACACGAGACATCACATTCAGGCAATTCCCATTCTTCTTCGGCCTCTTCAGACAGAGGAGCCAAACCACTGTCAAGAAGGGAAGTATTTAAACCAGCTGGTGCTGTGTCTGCTTCAAGATCGAATCATCAGGGTGAAAGCAATACTACCACGCATCCTGGGAAATATTACCCAAAAGTAGATGGCTCCGGTAAGATTCCAGCTAAGGTGGCTAAGGCATTAAAGAATAAAGTGTATCAGTGGGCTCAGACAGAGAAAGCCAAAACTAACAGATCTCAGTCTGATTCTGAGCTAGGTTTGCTGTCAAAACCTGCCGATGGTAGACAGGTCATGCTTGAAATGCCAACTGAATTGCAGCTGAGCAATGACAGTGGCCTGTCCAGCTGCGAGCCCAGTTCACCAGATAATAGTCACCAAGGAGAGCAAAACACTGGGAAATATTCCACGAAGATATCGCCCTCTGTCAAGTCTAAGAATGATAACAGGATAAATGGTAATATATTGGATAAGGGCATTGGTTCTTGTTTGAAGAATCAAACACCAGAGGACGCTGCAGAGGTTGGATTATGTGGAGATAACTCTGAACTAGATGATGATGTGTTCCATCATTCACCACCAGTCAGTAATATGAGTGTTGGTAGTCCACATGAGAGGTTGTCAGCTAGCATAGCAACAGTAAAGATGGGATTAAAACCTGTAGGACAAGCTAATGGCCAAATATGCAGCGGTAACAAAACGTATTCAAACGCCGAACTTGTGTCGAGGCAATCTTCTGGTGCTATGTCAGTCCAGGAATATCCTAGTAAAACAGCGGATAATCAGGCCAAGAATGTATCGCACAGAATTCCAGGTGAGCGTCATACCGTATAAATAACTACCTGGACATCGATAACCGATAACCATATAGTAAAATGTAAATAAAATCAAGGTAGCCCTCACCATTCTGACACATTAGTCACCATATTGAAGCCTTTAGAGGACAATCACACACTCACATACCTGTGTGTGTAGGGAGGGGGAGGGGGTTGTGCATGCACTCCTCAGCACTTATGCAGATATTAATATTTCTGTGTCCTTCGTCAGTTTTGTTAAGGTCTTCACATTTTATAAATGGACACAGTTGAACTATATGTATATTGTTCATTTGTTGTCAGATGAATTTTAAATAATTTTTGGACATTGATTCCCAGAATCTTTTTCAATTGTTTTTTTCAGGATTTTTATAGTCCTAATCTTACACTTATACATCAGCATGCTGACATACTTGTTGTTGTTTTTTGGTTTTTTTTTGTTCATTCATCTAAATGTTAATCATTGATTCCATCTCATAACTGAAAGTTCATGATATTTCATTTTCTTCTCTCATTAACTATAATTCCAGTGACAGGTAAAAACTAATTAAGCTTCAGTGCTTATATAAAGTATACTTTGCTGATTTGAGTACATTGGCATTGAGTTTATTAAATACTGTATCCATGTTTTATTGAATGGAAACGCATCCACAATAAAGAGGCTTCTGATATTCAGAACTTCTGATGAATAAACCACACGTGTCTGGCAAAATCAGCTGAATTATCACTTTGTGCTGTAAACTTGAGCATTCATTGATGTGAATAATTTGTTTCAGGGTTCCCAGAACATATGCCTTTCTCAGACTTTCGACATCGTTTTGAAATCCTGGCTCCACCAGATTCCAAACCAACAAGTGCCGGTGTGGATGATAAACAGGTAAGATAAGATATTACTACATGGTCGTACCACACAGTCAAGTGTTTATTCTTTTATTGTTATCAGTACCTTTGGTGTGCTGTATAGCATAAAAAGTAATAAATCAGCACGATAGAAGGCAGATCTTAATCCTGTATATTTATTGTTTCAACTATGTTTATGCTCGTAATGAAAGTATGGTATTGTTGACAAGTTTGTGAAAATGCTGTTTTTATCTAATTCAGGCAGTGGACCACCTGCTGGATGTGCTTGAAATTGAAAAGTCAACTTACCGACTTGGCTTGAGCCAGGTGAGTCTCATAACATGACAACAGCAAGTAAATTTCCCCATTATAATGAAGCCATTACAATTTCCTTCATTTATAAATCCAAACCATTTCATGAGGCTGTTATGACAATGCTCAATGTACTTTGTTTCATACAGGTGTTCTTCAGGACTGGCTGTCTAGCACAGTTAGAAGATGCTAGAGAAGAAAAGATAGCTGGAACCGTGATAGGTCTACAGAGTCTGTGTCGAGGGCATCTTGCCAGGCAGAGATTGAACAGACTTAAGGTAATACAGTTTTGATCTTCGTTAATAGGTTCGGTAGTCACAGCTCACATTATACTATATTTGTGTACTCGTGTGTGTGTGTCCCTCATACTACTGCCTCACTTCTGGGGATAAAAGCATATTTTCACCTGCCGTCAAACATGTGTGTCTGACTGTTTTGTTTTTGTTTACAGTTGCAGCATCTGGCTGTATCCTGTATCCAGCGTAATGTCCGTAAATTTATGGCAATCCGTAACTGGTCTTGGTGGCGTCTCTACACAAAGATACAGCCACTGCTTGATGTTCATCGTACAGAAGATGAACTTAGAAACAAAGACGTAAGTGTGATTACTTTTAAATAGCGCGATTTTAGATGGACTGTATACCCGTTTGACATAAGTGGGATGGAGTTGTGATAATCTCATCATCTTCACCTAGTATGTTTTGTTGACATATTTGGTTAATTTTGTGAAATATTTGGCTCAATAAGTCGAGGGGCAAGTTTATTTTTAAGCTGGAACGTTAATAATCTAGAACAAAATATGAGTCATATGTGATATGTGTATCTATGTCTAAATTCAGTTAGGTGGTGGTGGTGGTGGTAGTGTGTGTGTGTGCGTTGCTTTTATCCACAATAGGACTACAATGGCAACAAAATTGATGTATCTTGGTCAGTTATTGCCATTTGGAGTCTATTTGGTTGATGTGAATGCAAAGCAAGACATAAATATAATGACAACCTGTGATCAAGTGCTATATTAATTGACTAATTACTCGTTATATCGCCAGATGTCACCAGTTGTCACGGTGTCACTAGGTGCAATCATTTATGATTATTCATGGGAACAGTCATGAATTATGTAACCATTTGTGCACCTGATGTTGAGAACATCACAAATTAGCGGTTATGGACATTTTCCAGGCATTTATTGTTGGCAAGAATAGTAGAAGGGTTGTTTTGATACAAACCATGCCAGCCAGTAAGAATGTCTACTTTATCCTTAGAGTTGTGGTCCTATGTAGAATGTGAAGATTCTTTGTGGCTTTTTCTTAAAGGTGAACTGAGGACTTTCATTTAAAGGCCATGGTTAGTGGTGAATAGTTCTAAGCCAGCTGCGTATATCAGTCAGGTCATGGTGTATCATAACGTGTTCATGCAAACCTTCGTTTTCTTGCTGGCTTTAAATTGTCTGTGTTCGTTAATTTAGTGGTTCAGTGGCATTATCGTGGTGAATATGTTTCATCTTAATCGGTAAGAACTTCTTCAGAATAGTTTATTAAATACAAAGGTAGTTAAATTAATCTGAAACGGTCCAACAGCAGTTGCTGAATAGATATATTATGGCCATTGTTTACTGTCTATCCTTTGGATTTTACGAGTGTATAATAAGTGATGTTAATGAGACAGGAAATGGGAAGTATGTTGATACCCATTGTTTTGTTGTTAGTTAAGGATATCTCGATTAGACATTTTATGCCTAATGTTGTTGATGTGTTTTAGGAAGTTAATCACCTATTATCAGTGTGTATTGAGTGACTGTACAGATATTATATCATGGGCCAAAATATCTGATTTTGGTTGATCAAGTGCACAGAAGAGAGAGTGAGAGTGAGTTAGTGAGTGAGTTTTGCACATGCATCAGCACACATGCGATCATGTTGT
The DNA here is from genome assembly GCA_025642065.1 of Paralvinella palmiformis. NCBI lineage: Eukaryota > Metazoa > Annelida > Polychaeta > Terebellida > Alvinellidae > Paralvinella > Paralvinella palmiformis. The sequence continues at coordinate 643,212 of JAODUP010000044.1, read as the reverse complement.
TAACAACTTAATTATGATGCTGGGCCATATAAAAGCTACTGTTGGTTGGTTGGTTGTCTGATGTGTCAGCAAGGTTCCATGATTATGCAGCTGGCTTATGTCAAACTTAACTGCCCAGTAAGCACTGCAACTCCAGATGTATGACAAACTTTTTTTGGCAATCATATTTTTTACATTACTTACTAATACTAGACATATTAAGTTAATGTTAAAACTTAAGGTCAATCCCTGATCATTAAAATATTTTTAATATGTAATTATTAGTTACAGTGCAGGTTACTCTTGTGAAATAAATACTTAGTGGACTATGAATTTGTTCTGTTATTACACTAATACATTTACCATAATGGGGAATCTAGGAGAAAGTAGTTTTAAGTCCATTGTTATTATCATTCCATTGTATTTAACAGCTTATTGATAACTGAAATGAGTTATTGGACTGGGATATGGTATGTAACAAGGCTTGTATATATGACAGAACAGGTTTATCCAGTTTGTATAAATTATTATCAATTGGTATTTAATACTAGCAAGTGGAAAGTGACATACATGTATAATAGAAACATATGCAAAATATCTAGTATGGCAGCTGTTACAGTAAGTGGCAGCAGTATAACAGCTGGTGGTATAACACTGGTAATTGTATGTATGAAAGTTATTAAAGTGGCTTTACTTTGTTTTACCATACTTTGATTGCAGCATAAAGTTCTTTAACTTGTAACATATAGTTCCATTGGATGCTTATGAATAAAACCCTGTACCTACTTGATTACAGATTGAACTGGACCAGTTGAAGATGAAGTTTGAAAAGACTGAGCGAGAGAGAAATGAATTCAAACAGGCAGTGGATAAACTCGAGAGTAAAGTAAGCATATGTATTCCATAATAGTTGTGCTTATTTATTTAAATCAGTGCCAATTTTTAAGCAGATGTAAAATTAACTGCCAGTTCCCCTTTTTTTCTTGTGGTCATCCTGTGGCATATATTAACTGTTACAGCGTATTGTTTATTTAGCTCTCTGAGATGACAGCTGATCTATCTGAGGAACACACAACTTCAAGCCAGGCATCTGAAATGTTGGAACGTGAGACTGGAGACAGAATACGTTTCGAGCGAGAGCTACAAGAAATACAGACAAAGTACTCTACGTTACAGCGTGTTCATGAACAAACAGAGATGGACTTGATGCATACACGCATGCTAGCAGCATCACTGGATGGTGAGCTAGAAGATGATGAAGAAGGTAGGTGATTATATGCAGTAGGTAACATGATTTTAAGAGGTAATTTTAGGGGAGATATAGATAGGCAGTATAAATGTGTTTTTTCAGCTGTGAATTATTAACTTTTCCTGCAATTAATGAATAGACTACAAAATTGTTTTACAAACTAACTATGACTGCAGTACTTATACTGTTTAGACATTAATATATCCACACCATGCTAACTTATCTAGAGCCAAACTCAAAATTACAGTGCTGGAATATTTTAATGGGTGACCACTATCATAAAGCAAAATATCATAACACTGGGTTGTCATAAAATTGAGATGTCAAACTGATGTCATGGAATAAACTGTCAGAACACTGGCCAGTAAGAACATTGAACATGTCAGACTAGTATCATAGAAGAAACTGTCAGAATACTGTGCACATGAAACCCTGAGATAAGCAACTACTATCGTAGAACAGATATTAAAATGGTAGGTTAGCTGTACAGCAGGATGTAGAATTACTGTCACATATTAAACTGTTGGGTTGTCCAAACAATGGTCTGTTAAAACAAAGACATTATCATGCTTTGACCATGAAGTTCTCTTAATGCACTTAAATAAACAGTTGATTCTGAATTTTATTTATACATTTATTATGGCCAAACATAAACAACTAAAGCCCTTTTGTACAGATATTTGACTAAACCTGAAAATAACATTTAGGCATATTATTGTGTATGATTAATATAATTCTTCCATTATACTAGCTGATATGTACCTGTTGCAGTGTTTAACTCCCTAAGTTTTAGTTCTGTAATTACCAGCTGAAAGTATTTACAGCATGAAGCTAACAATTTAGTATATTTATATGCGTGTTTTGAAGAATGAAACAAGCAACTGAGTATCAAACACCAACCCCAGATATATGCATTCACTATTATTATATAAGGTAGTTTAATGGAGGTAACCAAAATTAGTCAGACTTCCTTAATAACTTTTTTATTTTGATGAATTTTCATGAGTAAAAAGCTTTATCTGATAATCGCAAACAACTGAGTAAATAAACTTAAGCAAGTGTTTTGTTAATTACCAGGTGGAGATTCTGTATACCGAGATCATTATCTGCGTCTGAAAAGGGAAATGGAATTCATGAAAAAGAAGCTACAGCAAGAGCACGAAGAGGAATTGGAACAGAAAGAAAAGTCTAAGAAGGCTTTAGAGAGAAAGGTTGGATTACAGAATTTAGCACTTTGTTTAACTGATCTGAATCAGTCAAATTGTATCAGTTCTTTAAATTTGATGCCAAATCAATGGTTTGGTGATATTAACGATAACGGTACATCTTTATTGCAGGTTACCGATGCTCGTGCAGAGACAGAAGAACACCAGAGGCAGGTGGGAAACTTTAAACGTAAATGCCAGAGATTAACCCAGGATGTTGGAGACATGAAGCTGCATCTGCAGGAACAGATGATGAGGAATGCGGAACTAGAAAAGAAGCAGAGAAAGTAAGTTGATTGTTTTTTTATTATTGTTATGTTGTTGTTTGTAGTTTTTCATAAGATGTTTTATTATTGAAATATCACACTCACTTACCTGTGATAAGAAACCTGAATAGTTCCTAATAGTGGCTGAAGCAGGAGTAAGCATACCAACATTAACCAGCATCGTTCATAGTTATTTATTGTGGTTTCAGGTTTGACACAGAGTTACATAAAGTCAATGAAATGTTGAAAAGTGAGAAACAGTTAAAAGACAAAGCGGTTAGAGAGCGAGATGAATTATCTGCTGATAAATTTACAATGGAACAAGAGCTTAAGGTTGGCATGATGGCATTTTTTGCTTAAGAGTTGTAAACAAATCTAAATTTTTGCATCTAGTTAAATAATATTAGCTAAATAAAAAAATTAAATTAGCTATTTTGCCTCGATATAAATTAGGTTTTTATTAATTGCTCAGAAACAGATCAACTGTGATTATAAAAAATTGCACAAATTTTAGTTGCTAACTACATTATTTAATATGATTTTTCAGCTGGCTTTAGATATCTGTACTTTGATAATGTAGATGTCCTTGTAAACAGTTAAGATAAACTAACAGTTATTTAATTCATATTTATTTTATGCAGAACATGAAGCTAGATTATGATCTGCAAAGTGACAAGGCAGAACATCTTACCAAAGAACTTGACGATCTGACCTCAGTGAGCCAGGATAGTCAGGAACTGCTTCAACTAAAACGACAGAAAAATGAACTAGAAAGGAGAGTTCTGGACCAGGAGGAGGAACTAGATGAACAAGCAGCAACCATTCAGCAGCTGGAACAGGTCAGTGATGTTTATTTCTGACCACTGCATTTGTTGACTGGTGTGTGTGTGTGTGTGTGTGTGTGTGTGTGTGTTAACAGCATTAGTATGAATTTTTACAAATGTTGATCATTGGATTTCATTCAGAATAATGACATTTCCTACTGAGACATTTACCATCTCATTAATTCTAAAAACATGTATCATGATGGTTGTTTTATAATATGTCCTCAGGCAAAGTTACGTCTCCAGATGTCCCAGGAGAAGCAACGTCAACAGAACAACAGGGAACTTGAGGAAAAAGAACAAGAATTGGAGGAAGTGCGAGCTTCAGCACAGAAACGGGTTAGTTAGAATGATCATCATAATCAGACTGAATGGTGTCCCATTGAACTTTTGTTAAAATAATAGGGATCTATGATTCATAAATCTCATTTCTGTTATTTTAATATTAAATAATCTATGGCTGTTTCCTCCTTAGTGTAAAGTTTTAGAAGCTCAGATTGAGGAGGAGTATCAAGAGAAGCAAGCAGCCTTGAGAGAGAAACGTGAATTAGAGAGAAAGATTGTTGAGATGGGAGATATGGCACCTCTGAGGGATCAAGGTCAGTCTTTTGTAAACTTCTTACTATAAAAACATCATACCTCAGAATATTTTGGAAACTATTGCTCTCTTAAAATAAGGTTCTGGTATGAATTGAGTTTGTGATATTATAATTATGTGTTTACTATGTCACATGTTAATTATATCATTTAAATAAATGTATGTATTTGTTATTAGTATATCTTAACAAATATGAATATCTGTTTTATGCTGTGTTTGTTTCATTTGTTTGTGTGTGTGTGTGTGTGTGTGTGCACGCATGTGCACATTTCTAATAAGTAATCTACAAATATATGCACTCACATACAGAGGTAGAAAGACGTTTGCGCCGAGATTTAAAAAGGACAAAGATGTTATTACAAGATGCCCAGCTGATGTTACAGAAGCAGAAAGATGGGGCTGGCAATCGATCAACAATCAGACAACTACGTAATCAGGTCAGTAAATAAAGAATGGACAAAATCAGTTTATTAAACTATGTTATTTCATTTTATGTTTTACAGTAAAAGGTGTGACTGTCCAATTTATAGCTTGCTTTTTGTTAGGAAAACAATTCACTTTACAGCACAGACTAAATTCTTCTCTGCACCTGACACTTAAAAACTAACTTTTTCCTTCTTAAACACAAATGATATTAAGCATTTTCTTTAAGTTGGAAGATACTGAGTTTGCCACTGCTGCAGCCATGAAAGCAAGAAAAAGTGTTGAGATGGAGTTAGAGGAGACACAGAACCACCTCGACGCACTATCCAAGAGTAAAAAGGAAATGGAGGAGAGGTGTATGCAACTTAGTCGAGAGAAGAATGAAATTGCTAGTCATTTAGAAGATAGTGAAGAGGAATATGCAGAGTTGCTGAAAAAATACAAAGCTCTTGTTGCTCAGGTACATTCCAGTTACTGTACATGTCTTATTTCAATTGAAAAATTAGAATCAGTCTAACTTTATTGCCGTTGCCAGAATTGCTCATTCTTATATTGTCAGTTTTTTTGCCCTTTTCAGCAATCAGTAGATTACATGACAATACATGATCAGTCTAAGCAGATTGAAGAGTTACATAGAGAAAACCAGAATCTCAGTGAACAGGTGAGCTCCTATGCCTCTAGGTAACTGAAATCAATTATCACTCCGTTCTCTTGGAATAAATTGAATTAAGATGTCTGTATACTTTTTCACTAGATGATGACATTACAAAGTGAGTTGGACTTCCTGAACTCGAATACAGTTGACAAACAAGTAATAGTAAGACTTGAAGCAAAGATACGAGAACTAGAATCAAAATATGACTTGGAGAAGACAACCAGAAGCAGGGCAGAGGTATGAATATTAGTGCACAGAAGGATAGACAGACATATTGATTGTGCATGCACAGACACACACACCTATATATACACACACACACACACTTGTAGTTTTTTATATCACATATCATCACTTGGATGTTCAAGAAGAGAGATAGTGTGTGTGGGGGGAGTTGGAATAAAAAAGTATTTAGTTAATACTGTAGTTTAATATTAATTATTTATGAATACAAAATACAAGCTTTCTGTTTTTGTTTCGTAAAAGCCATGTCTAGAATGTGTTGTCAAAGATAGTGTGATTTAATAATAAATGTGACCCCGTCACAATCTGTAAATTACAGTTATATTGCATGTGATATTTATTTTGTCAGTCTCTTCATCAACGTGCCAAAGAACAACTCGAAGTATTAACAGTAGAAAAGGATCGTCTTCAAGATGGCGATCAGAAACATCAAGAAATAAATAAAAGATCACAGCGTCAGTTAAGGGATCTACGTGAAGAGTATGTAGAGTTACAAACAAAAGAGGGCGAAGCTGTCCAACGTAAAAATGATTTGGTACGTATGGATTGTGATTGTTAAATGTTATCTATTTATATTATGATGGTTTAAATGATGGTGTGGGGGGGTTGTTTTAATATACGCATTATCTTTGAGGATTAAAAAATTATGCTTTAATCTGCAAACAGGAAAAGAAGGTAGAATCACTTGAATCAGAATATGAACAGTGTCAAAGTGATTTACGGTTAGCATTCAAGAGGATAACAGATCTGCAGACTGTTATAGAGGAAGATATCATCTCTGGTGATGAAAGGTAACTATCATCCAGCCTATGAAATGGGTTGTTCTGACTTGAATATTGATATCACTTTATGTGTAATGAAAATTATTGACTGATCTAGCAAGTTAAAAATACAACTGGTGTCATTATTCATAAATCTATGATGTTTGTAGTGTTTATGGATTATAACAGAGTATGTTTTAATCCATAAACACTATAGTGTGTTAAACAGACTATAACTAATATCTGAAATAATAGGTGGTTGCTGTTATATTTTTGCTTTAGAAACCTATATTTATTCAAATCAAGGATCATGTGTGAATTATTACTGATTCTGGCAACTAATACCAGTGTATAAATTAATCAGTGAGTTTATGTTACTTTCAGTGATTACGATTTTGAATCATCATCAGATGAGGATGACATTGATATGTCTGATCTAGTCAACTCATATCATAGTAAGTCTCACAGGTCTAGTATGTCAAGTAGTAGAGAAGCCTCTAGCATACAGGATATGGCCAGCTGAGGTAAATATGTTTAATGAAATAAACACACACACACACACAGATATGTTTATCTTATGTACATTATATTATGTTCCACTTTTTAGCCTGTTTTTAAATATTGGTGTTATCATAAAATTGCAGGTGGTAGGTGAAGGCAAGATTAAAAAGAGAGATTGATGAAAAAAGAAATTCTGCTTTCAAAGGTGAAAACCAAAGAACTGATGGAAGTATATGAAAATGTACATTGTCAAAAGGAGTATCACAGTAACGCGTTACAGGCTGATGCCCGTATTATGAGTCTGTATGTGTGTACAGGGTTCGATGGGATATGGAGACAGTCCATAGTTACAGTATTTTTGTTATTGATTTTGTTATTGTTTCTACAAGAGATATTGCACTGAGGGAATAAAACTCCTGGGCAGGAATGTGAAAAAATTGATTAATGTCAAAAATACAGTGAAATCAATCGTGCACATTTTGTCGCTACCTCTTTTATGGTGTTTCTGATGTCGGAAGTTTATACGTATAAACCACTAGCTGAGTTATATAATACCTGGTATTTATTCTGATGGTTAGTTTCTGATATTATTCACATTACGGCTTCTACAGCATTAAGCGCAAGTAAACAGTGATAAGTAAAAAAAATTGTATAACATAAACCAACAGAACACATTATAAACACACACTCACACTACTCATTACATATCAGATGTTAGCTTATATATGAGTGGTGTATATTTGCCATGGTAGAATTGGACAGAGATCCTGGATGTATTTGGCAAACATTGTGATTTTTGTGTAATAGCATTAGCCACACGAAGCATTATTATGGTACTGATTGATTAATCCTATACGTGTTACATTAAACATTTATATATAATTGACAGCCAAGTTATTTTTATTTGATCATCTAAATTTGTTTCTTCGATTGACATTTCTTAAGAGTGATAAAAGTGTTGATGTGTTGATATCTTCCCAGTTTACAACATTAAATTATGACCCTAACGGCGGGGATATGGTATTGGTACATTGACCAATTAATCAAAACAAGATACGCAATCAAACTTAAACTGGGAATGCTGCATTTTATGTCCCTCATTCACGTATTTGTCATTAATGAAATTTTCAATAAGGTGAATATTCTGTATGTTGTTTTGGGTGTTTAAATATTTTTTTTAACTATATACATTGTCTATTGATGTATAACTCAATTGTGTGCGTGTGTCTGTGTGCTCAGCATATTCACTGTGTTTCCAAGACATTAACTATCACAGCAAACTGTGCTCACTGATGCGTGGACACTTCCAGTCATTAATCATAGGTACTTTAAAAAAATTGTCAACCCTAGATTACCGACTCTGGTCAATTCATTTCCCACTGAGTGTAAATCTTGCCATGGACACGTGGAATGTCTGTCTGTCTGTCTGCCGTGAGATATGGTGCTAGTGATGGGTGGATCAATGGTCTCTGTTTTATATTTCTTTAGTTCATTAGTGGAATCATATAAGGTTGATATTATAGTGTGCTCATCTCGGAATGTCATTGTCTATAATGTGGTTTTTCAGAACTGCATCATCATTATCATCATCATCACAGCAATTTTTCATATTATATATATATATATATATATATATGTGTGTGTGTGTGTGTGTGCACCGTGTATCCCACCTAATAGCATAAGGAACATGTCAAAGGTGTGCGTCTTTGATGATGTTTTCAAGCCGACTGTTATAAACATTTCTTCTATGCATGATGCTTTACAGGTGTGATACAGTAGCTTCTGTTATTCGTTCTACGAAAAATTCATAAAGTGTTCATGGACTGTTTATGGCATACTATCACAGCACAGCATAGCTGTGATAGCTTCCAATATCAGACTGATATATGTAAAACGCACCAAGCAAGCAAGTAATTCTCTGCTCTGTCCTAGCATGTGGAACTCTGCATGTGCGCAGTAAGATTGCATGAACTGAATAGAGTACCTGCGAAATTAATTCCATCGTGAAGTATGCGTTTTTGTTATAGTCGTTTTCTTATTGAAGTGATGTTTTGTTTACGTTTGCAATAGTTATTTTTGTGTTCGGATCATTCGTGCTGTTAGCGGCGATACTTTTTTAAACAAAAACAAGTCTAGTTCGTTGTGGTATGGCTACTAATAACTTTAATACCAATATTTCGATACGTAATATGAGATTATGAAGTACTAATAAATCTCCTGATCAGTGAGAGTTATTGCTAACTTATTGCAATCATGTGATTGATCTTTCGATGAGTCGGTTTTCCTTTTAAATATGGCTAGTAATTATGTTGCTACTTTCTCTTCAGCCTCCGTGTGTGCCTGTGCGTGTGCGTGTGTGAGTGAATGCGTGCGTGTTCATTTTATTATTACTTTGTATAGCAGCATTAGCTTCTGTATATAACCAGCATAATATTATACAAATGTTCTGTAATTGTTCATTTGTCCAATCTCAACAATTTCCAGTGAAATAAAAGATAACATTTTCTTCGTGGTCATTGTTGTTGTTGTTGTTAATCACACCCAGTCGTTTAATTACATTTAGATGTCGGCCCATTTATCCTACCGTGTGCACTAAAGTGGCCATAAAACATCAATCATCTCGTCTACCATTTAGTTCAATCGATCAATCACTCGTTTCGAAAATAAAATTCCACATTACTGTGTCATTGTATATCGTTTGTTACATTTGATACTCAAAACCATAAAAGTTAAATATCTAAAAAAAATATATCAAATAAATCGTTATATGGAGTTCATATCGTCAAATTGAACGTTGTAAAAGAATTCCATTAAGTTGAAAGTTCATAAACGAGCCATTCAGCTCGATTCTTTTCGGGCGGCTATTGGCGCTATAGAAGTTTGTAATTATTAACTATTGAAAATGAGCGCTGAGCTAATTACAGTGAGTCCCGTGTAGGTGTTGCCGGTTTATTATTTAGTCCCAAATGGACGAGTCGAATTTTATCGAGTCCCCAAAATTACGCTAACTCGTTCATATATTTTCCTGATTAGTCCATTTGGGGTGAAACCGTACTATCATAATAGTGTCCCAGTTAATTCTTGCCAATCTGTTATTGGATATAACTACACAAATCAGAATTATGTCAGCACCCGTATACAACGATCTAGAGCTTAAATAGCACGATTAATATATCTTCGCACGCGAATAATTTACGTGGTTAACCTCATTTACATAAACATGACCGAAATTGAGACCGTCAACATATCCCCCCCCCCGTGTTCTTGAAAAAGTTACGAAAAACCTCATACGATTATATTATGGCTTTTAGGCAGCGACATCTTTCCGTTATGTCGTATTTCCACAATCGTAGATATTTTAGTAGAGATAGTTGTATATTGTTTTGATTCGGGGCGGTGTCCAGTCAGATGTTGTTTAAATACGCCGACAATTTTCGACCACATTCTTCAGGCCGACGACATCAGACGCGGGCGACACGGTTCGTAAACCGTGAGCCCCCTAGCACGTATACACCTCGAATACACTCACTCGAGCAGTCCACGTCCTAAAAAAAAAACAGCCGCTTCACGCCCGCCATCTGATACCGGGTGACAGTGGTTTTGGCTGATAGGGCGGTGTACTTTGGCCACGAAACTCGGCTATCACCGGCCAGAATATTGATCGGATTTATCTCCTGATTGACATTGGCAAACGAATGGGCGACTCGAAGCTTCCGGTGTTTACGTTCCCGTTCGACGTAGATAAGGTTGGTTACGTCGGTGAATGGTACCCGAGGGCGAGGAGTCGATGATGCCTTCCGGTGTTGTGTCATCGGTGACACGACGGGAATAAAAACTCGAGTGGACTTATTTCTTCCGTCTCGTCGAAGATCGTGTTAGTGTTCTTCATCTTGCGTTGCGGGTTCGGGAGGACCTAGCTGTCAGTGCCGTGGATTGGGTAATAGACGTGGACTGTTGATATGTCATCATCAACCCGCTCTAGGTCTGACACCATTAACGGTGAGTGTATAATATTGTGCCAGTAGTCATATCGACATACGCCAACAGAATAATCGATAAATCGTCTCGCGGAGAGTCGGTCGTAATAAGGAAGGGGTGTTGATTACTGAAACTCTCTCTCTCTCTGTGTGTGTGTGTGTGTGTGTGTGTAATTGTACGTATGTGGGTGTATATGTAATTGGCGCGAACCTTACACAGCAGCGCAGCCTGACCAACCTTTATTAACTTGGATTAACGCAGATCGTTGAATAAGGGTCTCTCCCTGTCGTACTTATTAATATATTTATATAGTCGTAAATTTCATAATACGAAAAAAAACCATTACATATAAAGCTATTTCGATTTTGTTATGAAATAATAAATCGTATATAAGCATGCCATATACTGATATAGAGCCAAATTTTCAAGAGACGTCCTAGAGTTTTAAAGCTCTTTTGAGAGGTGGTCAGATAGAGTTTGGGCACACACATGCACCAGAACTGTTTGATTTAAATCAGTGATTTAAATATAAAAGTATTTAAAAAATCGGATACTTATTGTTTTATGGATTTTTTGTGATTAATTTGATTTTTTTATTATTATTATACTTATTTGTGTTGATCAAATACAAAAAAAAATGTTATTTAAAATCAATGGTTAACTATGCTAAATAAGTATTTTACATATATTTATAATTAAATTGTGATTAGATTTCAACAACATGTAGTCTAACAAGTCATATTAATCAGTAATAATTCTCCCAAATTTATTATTGGGATGATCTTGGGAGATTAACACAATAGAAGGTCTCGAGTGAAGTCATGCTGCTTCAGTGTGATAAACTGGACGAATTTGGGGATGATCTGACACGTGAAATGACATGTTTTCTTTGCATTTGGGGGATCATTGAGCACTTGGTGTTAAGCCAGGATAGGCATATAAGGTGAGCATTTACATAAGTTCACTATTGATAGTTATCTCATGCTGAATACATCCCAGAAATAAAACCTGATTCTGCAACTTTGAGATTACAGTATTGTATATTTTATCAGTATATATATATATATATATATATATATATATATATTTGTCATCTTCACAATGTCTGGCAGAAAAAGGATTATGGGTGGTTATACTTTAATAAGACTAAAGTTGTAGGGAAAGCAAAATGTCAGACAACGTGCAAGAAATGTAGCAAAGAAACGTAGGAATCAAAACAATTTTAAAACCCATTTAAATTTGTAAAATCTGATTTAAAAATTTTAAATCTGATTTTATAATTTGTTTTGAATCGTGATTTTTCCAACCCTGTTATAAAGTGATATATATATATATATATATATATATATATATATGTGTGTGTGTGTGTGCGTGTGCGTGCAATGACTGGTATTGGCTTCTATTTCTATACCCCTGGAATGTGAATTTTCCCCTATCGCTTTATAACAGGGCTGGAAATATATGACCCTTATATATATATATATATATATATATATATAAAGATCTGACTATTTAATATGAAGGCTGCCCCCCTTGAATCCGCCTATCAGTAAGAAGAAAAATAACTACTTACAGAGAGACACACACACACACACATCCATCACTTCACATATTCAGGATTTGCACCTGACGTCACAGACACGCGATTGATTGTTCGTTTGTGATCTAGAAAGAATGACTATCAATCTCGATGAGAGAATGGGTAAACATGCTGGTATACTGAGCGGGGTAACCTGGACGTGACTACCGTTAGACTTCTTCTTTAACAGTGTTGTCTGTAGAGTATAATGATATGGTGTTACACTGTTGGTCCATAACTTGGTTATATCCAGGGATACCAGCCACGGGCACGTTATTATCGAAGTCATTCGTCACCAAGACTACCTTGGCACCGGATAATCAGCATGTTATCACACGGCTAACGATGTTGGCAGCTATCCGGATACTAGATATCCAGGTTTGTCTGTCGAAGATTATCATTTTCTAGGCCATTTTCGGAGTCCGTGGTTTTGTACTGAACAGTTTCGGAGATGGGGCGAGGGGGGGGTGTTGCCGGGCATGGTGAAGGTCACCGATGTACAAAAGAGCTACATCTACGCATTACAAAAAGAATTCTTGTACTATGTTTTGTTTATAGTAATTATCTTCTACATTTATAACAACTATAGAAGGTCGCTAACCTTTGTTCTGGTGTCATCCACTGCGGCAAACAGTGTCAGGTTGATTAATTATATATACAGACATACATACGTAGTAACGTGAGAAAACGTACTGGCACAGAGAATCTCTAGTCGTGAATAGAATTTCTGCAGAAGCGACTTTTCTCGCAAATATTAGTATTAGTTTTAGCCTGCTACGATGGTATAGGTGTTGTTGTCTGGCATATTGTTACTATGATAACACTTTAAACATCTGTAGTTTCATGTTGATGGACGACAAGGTTAGGTTTTGTGATACTGTGTGCAGTTTTCAATTCAGCCATTATATTTCCACGTAGTCAGGAAGTGGTTAAACAACGTTTTATGGATAACCATTTCCTGTGTCCGGATATTTATTGTTTGTGTCAGTGACGGGCGATCATCATCAGCGTCATCATCCTCATATAGCTCCGGTTTGCGTCATTTGTGCCTGTCTGTGGGAAATTATGGCTCAGTAGTAGAGCGGTCAACTTAAATAGGAGAACATATTTATTTGAATCCACTAAGTCTCTGCCGATATTATATAAGCTCGTATTGGATGGCTCACCAATTGGCTGAGTGACGTGAACATTGTGGATTATATGCTGGGGAAAGGTATTCTTTCTGGGGAGTTGATGTTGGTATCGAATTGTATAGCTGTTTAAACAGAGAGTGGATGGTCTCGTATGTACGATTTTACCTGAACTACAGGGAAAGTTGTTTGGTTGGTATGGCAGTGGAGTAAATATTTATGTGTGTAGACAAGCATGTATGCTTAGAAGGATATGACTATAACTATAAATATAGACTATAACTGGCTGACTGATTGATGAAAGACAGACAAACAGACTGACTGATGAAAGACAGACAGACTAACTAACAAAAGACAGGCAGACAGACAAATAAAGCCAACAAATACAAACAGACTGACTGACGAAACGCAGATTAAGATGTATATAAATAAAGACATCGTTTTTATAATACGAGATTTTCGTACAAATAATAGTTTGTATTTATTAACCTACTTTTATGTGGATAGCTGTTTATTACCGTACATATGAAGCCTGGTATCCAATAGTTAGTTTTTTTTGGGGGGGGGTTCTGTGTACAAATTTCGTGTTTTTAGTCTGTTTCAGTGCCGTTGTTACATTAATTAACCCTTTTCTGTGTTTTCTTCGTGAATTATTACCAACATTTATTAACTAAGACACAAAATAAAATAGCTCGCTGTCAACTCTATATTACACGAATATATTTCTGGTTATTTACTGAGTCATATGTCTGCTGAACATCCGTCGGCTTTGGGTTTTGTTTGTGTTTATGTTGGTCCATCCGGCCTTTAACGACGACGCCATGCATCATTTCTGGGCATCCAGGCATCCGATAATGGAGTTTACCCTCAGTAACTAGGGCACGCCGAACCCTGGGAGTGGTGGTTACTGTTAGAAGGATGAAGATCCGATGTGCCGTGTGCTGGACTCACCGACAGCCAGCAGCCTAACATATTCAGGTAAAAAGCCTTCCAGTCGCCTGACGACGAGCCATCTGGTCTCTGCGGATCAATATAGTCTACGACCTCGTTGCATATCTGTCACCATTACTTGATCATTTGTGTGACTGGGCGCGGGTTAAAGACAAAATGTAGGCGTTAATGGGCAGTATGTTGGGAATCCTTCAATACGAACGATCTATACGATCTATCATTGCGCGGTGGTTGTTTATAGTGGATGTTGGTTCATTTTAATACGCACACTCGTTACGTGGACACAATGAACGGCTAGAATAGATACCGTCCAGTTTCGTGGCTCAGGTATAAGAAAAAGTGTTCTGTTTGAAGACTCGTTTTCGTGATCCTGCACATCTTCGTTTATGTCACGTTGACATTGTTGGTATTAAATTCCTTGTGCGAATGACGTTTACTTCAAGTTCTGTCTCCAATAAACAATATATCATATCGGATTATAACTGAATGCAGCGAGATGTTGGAAGACAGTTAAGTATTTCGCAGTCAGAACAATAATCTAATTACTAGTTATAATTGTTTTCTTGTCAGTAAAGCTGATGCGTTGACAGTTTCATTCGTCTGATTCCTCATGTTTTATCCACCGTCAATCCGAGCATGCTTTATAAGAAGGCAATAGATCTAATCTTCTTTAATCTGTTTATTGGACAGTGTTTAGACTTGACAGTTGAACAACAGTTCTGAACATATTTGCCTTATATTATTAAAGGTGTGTGGTGTGTGTGTGTGTTCTCATGTTAATCTAATTTGTATTCATATATTTCAGGCTGAACATCATCCAGAGATTTATGGCAAATAGAGCTTCTGTATTTGATTGGTGTAATATGTACCTCACACGAATCTAAAAACGTCTGTCACTATCCCAGTGTCACGGAGTTGCTCCAAAACAAACAAAGGAGATTTTTAAAGACCGTTTAAATGTTGTTAGTTCGTCGGTTGGAAATAGATTCTGTCCATCTGAGCGGATGAACACAGTTCCTTCTATTCAGTAACCAGTTCCTGCATCATGAAGTACCAGCACTGTGTCTTGCTACCCATTTCCTTGTTCCTGATTGTGGCAGGTATAGTTAGCCTGCTTCTGCTCGGAATGGGCAATCTGGAACCATACACGCACACGAAGGATTTTCGACAGGCCACTTGTACAGTAGTATATACTAACCGGAGCGGTGAGGTTCCGTGTACGCGGTATGGAGAAGACAAGCCGGCATCGGTCTTGCACCACTCCTTGTATCCCTGTGTCTCCGTGTTTGTCAACTATACCGAGCTTATCATGGAGTACAACAGCGGGTATTACGACAGTAAAAAGTCCGTAGATCTGGATAGTACTGGTTTGGTGAACGGTTCAAAGGGAGATGCACTGGATGCTCTATCTACCCAGCAAAGTGACAAACATGAACTTGTCTCGGCCAAGAATGTCATGTTGTATGATACCTACAGTTCTTGGAGCATGCGTCGTACTGGTGAAGCTAACTCTACGGTAGGTGGTGTGTGTGTGTGTGGAATCGCGGACAAAACCTCGTGCGATTCGGAACCCCCCCCCTGCAGACATAACCCCCTGAATGTCAGTGGTTGTTTTGAAAAAGATGGTTTATATGTGAATTTAATATATGGTTTTTAAAAATATAACTATATAAGGCCAACCACAAATTTTCAATTGCAGTGGCTATATTCTCACAACCATTTTTATTCGGGGTGTTTTGTCCGGCTATCGTGCGTGTGTGTGTGTGTGTGTTGGCTCAACATAAACACCACCTACCATTTATATGGACACAGATCGCTGATTTATAGTTTATTGCGACTTTATTCCAACCGAATTCTCTCAAAAACATCCACGTAACTTTAGTTATGTAAGTTCATGTGACTCGAGGAACATAATCATAATTCCTTAAAATAGATTGGTAAGACTAAATGTTGTGAAGGTGTGTGTGTGTATGTGTGTGTGACTAAACGATAATTAACCGTATTAATTTGTTTAGACAGCACCATGAGATAAATAAAACATTTATTCCGTCAGCTCTTCGTCCATGTGTGTGTGTGTGGGGGGGATCCTTCATGTTAACTTTCCATACAATCCTGATGCGTTGTGTGCTTAACATTTTTTTGTTGTTATTACCATGTTGCAGTGTTCAATCCACGTGTGTCACAAAAACACGAAAGATAACGAGTATGACGTGACCGACTTCTCTGACGATTATGGTACGGTTGGCGACAACTTTCGATGCTACTTTAATCCGACCAATACAGCCGAGGTGTTCGCCAACGTCGTCACCGGAAACAACGTGATGCACGCCTTTGTGTGGCCGGGCCTGGCCATGGGATTCGGCGTCTTTCTCCTGGTGGTGGTCGCATTTCTTTCGTGCGAGGTGTGGATCTGCAGAAATCCGAAGCGCGCCCAACGGCGCATGCAGGGACAGATTTACCAGCTGGCGAGCTATCGAGCGGGCACCGGTCACGACCAACAGTCGTCTCGTCGTGGGTGGCGGGAGGGCGACTTGAACGTCGAAGGTCAAGAAGTTCGGCCGAAGGGACGTCGAGGTGACGGCAACAACAACAGCAGGCTGCCAAATCTGAGCGCCGCTGCTGATATTATCAGAAAGTGGAGTTTTAGAAATCGCTCGGACCGACGCAACAGACCGACCGACACCAACCGAAGTAGCCAGAGTTACGCCGGAAATCCTTCACACCGATGGACCGCAGAGAGGACAGAGAAAAACTTCTCAACCACGTGAGCGCGGCAGCTAATTTAATAATTATGCTTTTCCGAAACTTGCGCGTCTTGGATAGACGTGTGTTTGTGCATTAAAGCCGAACTGTACACTTGTAAGTTGTAGTGAGGCGTGTTTCACCGTCTGATTGTTATTTCCCACTTGCGGATCAGTGATTGCTGTGAACTAGATCTCTAATTAGTAATGGCTGCATGAGTTATATGACGTGGATATTTAGATTCATCGATTCTCATTTGAACAGATCTGATTGATTAAAGCTATAGGCTTATATTGCACAGTAATTATAGGGAGTCTTGCAAGCCGATGTTTAAAATAACACGGAAGACTTATATTACCGTAAATTTAGTCAAAACAGTATACCCTGTTTGTGGTTACTTGTTTTAGTAACTCTAGCAATATTATTACCGTGAATGTAGTCAATGATTAGAAAGAATCACGACGTGTTTCTTTTCGTGTCCTCGGAGAATTATTGGGGTCTTATGTTGTACAAAAATGTGATTTCAATGCGAGTGATGTTGCGATCTGTGTTCATCCCGGGCATAAATGAAAAGATTTTAGCAACATATAATCATGTTCATCTCTTCTGTTGGCAGAAGTTAATTCCGTTGCTGTATTGATATTTTAAATGCTTGTGTGCAACACTTTGATCGCAAGTGTTATGTATCACTTTCAATAATTTTTCCTATATTCTGCTATCCTTGTTATTGTGTGCCAGCTATAACATTGTGCACCTGTTTGTCTCTATGTAATGGCAAGATTGGTAATGTTTTAATGTTGCATAGCAATTAATACTTGCATTGCAATTTTACAGAATTATCACAATGCGTGTCATTAACATATCTGTTTTCAGCATGTAAAACTATGCCAAATTTGTGTGCGCACGCACAACATTAGACCTGTAATGGTGTTCAATAAAAAGCAAATAATCATTATTTATCCTTCTGTCTTGTGTTGTTGCAATGCTTATTAATAATAATAATGACAAAACTTCTATAGCGCCAATACCCTCGAAAAGAATCAAGCTCAGTGGCGCACCTAGTACAGGGGTTGAACAAACTCATAATCCGAGTACAATGCAAAGTTCATCAACAATGATCAGATGGCAAGAAACTTAGGAAAGATAAGCGAGTCTGAAAAGGCGAGTTTTTAAATGGTGATGGAAAGAAACTATGCTATTTGATGACTTAACATATTCAGAGAGTTGACAGCAACTGAAAAAGCACAACAAGTGAAAACCAGATGAACAGAGTCCCCTGGGATAGGGTGCATTATTTGTCGGACATTTAAAAACGAGGGGTTGTTGTTATGGGGCAAATGAACATCTATAGTTAAAACACCAGCTCGAATAATTGCTTCCAAAAATAAGTTATCCTTTCATGTGGAAGCCATTAAACACAGAACCAACTACATGTTTCCAAGTTTGCCATATTCGCCAATTTGAAGTAAGAAGCGATAGAGACGAGACACAACATTAAATAACTTTTTCAGGCCCTACCCATTCAGTCATTAAGCAAGGAAGAGAATGTGGATATTGACAGTTGATGTAACAAACATAGGATGCACAATATTTATTTGTCTGCCCAACATCTGATGATTGACGTTTTATGGCCACTTTTGTGCACACTACAGGCTAAACGGGCTGAGCAACCTCCAAATGTAATGAAGTGAAGTCAAAGATGAAACACTTCAGATATGCCCATGCTGAGGCTCAAACTCCTGTGGTAGTGATCTGTGATCAAACACGCTACCAGTTAGACCATGGAGGCGCCTCAGCTGTAACATCTGGATCTTTGGTCAATACCATACTCGCATGTGGTAGGTCTGTATTGGGGTACTTATAAGTCTGTAATCTCCAATATGTAGGCCTTCTGTTATGGATATATACAATCCAATGTGATTATCAACTTCCCAGGCAGTATTTAGTTTGTGGCCACTAATTATAATTACATGATTTGCAATAATCCATTTCATTTAGCCAAGTACTCATTGGTGATTGGTTTGAAGAAGCCATCCGTCTTTGGATTAGTAACTTTTACCAAAGACCCATCATTGTCCACATCACAGTTAATCACATCCGAGACAACCATATCATGTTATTTTGACCAAGATTGATGCATCAGAGATGTTATTGTTGTCAAATGTTTATTTTACCATTATGACTGATAACAAATTACGGATTAGTGCATGTTTTAATTAGTAGCTAATGTGTAGTAATTTTGGGAAAATCTTCTTTGTTGGTAAAAGTTCTTCCACCAAGTCTATTATTAGAAAAGGGGTGACATAATGAATGTTGTTTTGTTTTCCCTCAGTGAAGTGGTAATGAATCAATCACCAAGCAACAAGAATATGCTCTTGGTATTTGCACACATGGCACATTAAATAGCGGACAATGTGTGTGTGTGTGTGTGTGTTTAAGTTTGTCTGTGTGACACAAACCAAATATTGAAGCTAGATTGCATTTATTAGGCATTACAAATACCATACAAACGAATGTGCAAAATAATTTTTGAGACTCAAACCAGAGACATCATATAAGGAGCAAAAAGAATTTTTAACTGCTAGAAACTTGTTCAACTAAAAACATGGCTATGTTAGCTGAAATAATGCTGGAAATCCCAGCTGCTTCTCTAAATTGAATTTTACACTGCTGTCAACCTGGCCTGTCTCCAACACTGACACAACAGTAATACAATAAGTTAAAGATGAAACCCTGGTCTATCCTTTCAGAGATGACATTCCTGCTCGCATTATCTCATCTACCAATAACAGATTACTTGCTATAACGTTACTGAAATAAAGAATTTTTAAACAGTATCATAATCTATGGTCAGTGGATTGACACAAAAATATGTTACTATTCTTGTTTACCGAAATGTTACACACTTTAGATGTTTTGTTTAGCATCTGTAAAGATGGTCAATCATTTCTTTCATATATAAACACGATACTATTTAATCATTCTGTAAAGCAGAGCTTACCTAGAATGGAGAAGTTGTCTTTTAACCCGATAATTATCCAAGATTCCAACGTCTAATGGTATCAGTGCCTCACCTGGTAACAAAGTAAAATATAACTGTTATATCACACATTAATTACCATGTGTACTACTGTATAAGAGGAAACAGTTAGAATCTATTATACATAAGGTTAGTGTTCTTCTACATGAGAAATGTCCAAATTATATGATTCAGTTTATCAATGAATGAACCAAATTGAGTGATAATAGAAGGAATATACATAAATGGCTACTAGCATACTGACATATCCTGAAATAATTAATGCACTGCAAGGCAAGAATACCCTTAAATTCCTAAATCGTTTAACTGATCAAACAATAACTCAAAACGAACTGTCACGTCCTTCTTAATTAAATGGATTCGCTGTCATTTGGTGCTTTGAGCCAACTTCATCTCTGAAATCCACTGTGGTGGCTTCTAAATAGACTTCGCTTAATCCTATTATGGCATCAAGTTAACTCTAGTATGTATGTGACATTCTACTTATTATATATATAATTTGTCCTATAAATGAGTTAATCTTATACACAAGTATATACTGTAAGAATTCACATTCAAAATTATATAAAACAAATAAATCACTGGTCAGATGATGATGGTTTTTTATGGCCATGGTAGGGTGATGGGCTGAGTGACCTCCAAATGTAATGAAGTGAAGTAAAAAATTAGACAACCTTCAGATATACCCACACCAAGATTCAAATTAGGTGGTAGTGAATCTGTGGTCCAATGCGCTACCATTTAGACTATGGAGGCACCCTGAATCACTGGTCAGCAAAACACTCCAGATTATTACTCAAAGTTCAATATCAGCGAAATATGTTTCATTTATATGCCTTGTGTGTGGACTGTTAACAGTGCTGTAACAGTAAGAAGACCATATATGTCTATCTAACCATCACAAAAACCTCTAATACATTTATACACAACCATCACTTTTATGAAACCCTGCCTCAGTTACATTTCACAGTTACTTACCAGATGATATATCTAAGCCTATAGGCTGGCCTGCTGTTGCATATTCTTCCTGTAATTTAACCAAACAATCCTGAGCATCGAGACCAGAGTTCTGGGCAAGGACTTTAGGAATAATCAACAGTGCATCAGCAAAGGCTTGTATACCTGGAAAAATAACAGTCAGCTAATAAATACACTAGACAATGTTGCTGGATATAGACTTAGTTATCTCTAATGAATGTCGAGGTCACAAAAGACATTAAAACTGTTTTCATTGCAACCTAGGTTCATACAGAATAGCATCAATTGAAATTTGATCAAAATAAGAATACATTTTAGATGTTTTATCATTCTTTAAAATCAATTATTAAAATATCTTAGGAACTGAAGTGTAGTAATTAATTTTGTGTTGTATGGTTTCTCATACAGGCCCATGTGTACCAGCCTGTGTTTTCTCTTTACTATGTGCTTTGGCTAGTTGATTGCAGTTCGTATTGCTAGCATAAAAATATTTAGTCATTTTTACTGGGCATATTTTATAGAATTAAACACATTTTCATAAAGTTTTTGGTCAGAATTAAAAGCCATAGAATTTCCATGCATTTCCTCCACAGGGAAGAGCACCAAAACAGCTGAAAATCATTGTACATAATAAGAACTTAACACTACCATATACTTTCCCTTAAAATGGCAGTAGCCTGGTCGGATTAGTATTTTGGATGAGTCATCAGCCTTCAGACAGAACCCATTAGTCTTGGGCTACCAATTTTTCCAGCCATGCCATAAAACCTTA
The DNA here is from genome assembly GCA_025642065.1 of Paralvinella palmiformis. Taxonomy (NCBI): domain Eukaryota; kingdom Metazoa; phylum Annelida; class Polychaeta; order Terebellida; family Alvinellidae; genus Paralvinella; species Paralvinella palmiformis. Next base: position 621,338 of record JAODUP010000044.1, on the reverse strand, counting down.
CAGCAATCAAGCTTTTCTGATGGAAAAGCATGACAAACTGTGGAACTTATAAATTAGTTAATATACTCTTTGATCTTGTTCAATTATAAAACAATTTTTTTTATCTTGGATGAATACAAGTAAATACAGTTTTCATGAATCAAAACAACCCATGACATCTTTCTAGCATATACTCATGCAATCATCAGGTTTTCTAACTAACATGTTTTGCAAATGCTGTTATAAGATAATTTTCTAAAACGGGTTATGGTACATTTCCTTTGAGAAGGATGGAATAATTCATCTATGCTTGATATTACAGTTACAATCTTACCAAGTCTTGCACGACCTTTAACTGTATCTTTAAACTTCACCAAAGTGGCATGAGCAGCTATTTCGAATGCACCAGCTCCAGGTACCACAGAACCTGCCAGAAATAACAAATATCTGTCTTAACTGAACAATACAGACTGACATATTATTATATGCTGAATAATACAGGTGTATACTAAATGGTTTTTACAGCTTGAAACACCGATGTTAGCCTACCATCTTCAATGGCATTCATAACAGCTCGCAGACCATCGTGGATCGCATCTTTGATCTGTGTCAGGATGTGTTTATTTGGTCCTTTGATGACAAGGGTTACTGAGTGAGGGTTCTTACACTGTTCTACGTGTGTGTACTTCTCTTCACCCTAAAACACACAAACCATTATTACACAATACAAACTGTAGTTCAACATAGACACTGTACTGGAGCTTCCTTTTTATCACATTGACATAAGAAAACCTACAAAAAGGGGTTAATCTTCAGTCATCTGTCTTGTTTGGTTGGTATTAACCAATCAACTTTCAATTATATGAGTGTGTGTGTATATATATAATATATATATGTGTGTGTGTGCATGTGACATGGTTCCCACAGGCAAGGAACTATTATTTTCCATGACAAAGTATATTAGATTTAAAGGTACCAGTAATAAATCAAGATATTATTGTCTTTTTTTCCACATATAATTCAATGTATGATCAATTATGGACATTTTTATGGTACAGCCTACCCCTCACCCCTTCTAGTTTTCTGATACACACATTAAAAAAAATCTTAACTAACATGGGATATCTATCTGTGTATTTGTACAATCGAAGTTTCCCCCATCAGGAATAATATAATAAGTGGAATTTTTTCAGACAATATTTTGTCCAGGACATTTCCTGATTTGTAAAATTCCAGGACCTGGAAAATTTATTTATTTTCCAAGTTTTCCAGGACACATGGGAACCCTGATGTGAATGTGGTTAGAATTATTTCACATTCATCATATAAAGCTTTATAATACACATATAAACAGTACTGAAATAATAAATGTACACATGCTCATTCAATAATTATCATTGTGGTATACAGTGAAATGATTCATGTGAGAACAGCATAGTAGCCCATTCAGTGATGGCTCTACAATGATGCACTGTCAAAATACATTCCTCCAAAGTCTGTTCTTAACTGTCTGGTCATTAATTTGAGCATTAGTGGCATGTCAGATGTAATATTTCGACTCTCTGGATGTAATGATCATGATTGTTGTTTTACTGCCACTTTTGTGCACATAGTAGGCTAAATGGGCTGAGCGACTTCCAACGGTAATGAAGCGAAGTTAAAGATGAAACAACCTTCAGATATGCCCAAGCCGAGATTCGAACATGCGTCGTAGTAATCTGTGGTCAAACACGCTACTGCAAGACCACGGAAGCGCCCTGTCTGGGTGTAATGAACCAGTTCCAAAGGTACAGCTCACTACATAACTGTCCTGGCTGGCTGTTTGTACACCTTTCGTCTTCTTGTATGTCCATCCATCTCCTGATATAAAGTCTGCAACCATCTAAACACAATTCTGGACACTCTGAATCTCTGGGTGATCAGTCTATGCACTGAGCCATTTACCAGCATTTGGACCACTCTGGCAACTTCCAGTGGTTGCTGGAAGTATCTAGTAGCATCGAAAACCACTGATACAAGACACACAACAAATAACAAGCCTAGAAGTAACCTCATTTTGCTTCTGCAGACAATAAGAGCTTTGTCCAGAATTAAAATTCATTGTCCGTTTGTAGGACATTAGCTGCGATGTGGACTCAAAATGAGTCAAGTGGTGCATGACCAACTTTCAACAGACAGTATACAACTCCTCAAAATAAAAGCATTAATCTATTTTGACTAAATTATAGAAAATAATTAGTATTTTTGGAGTAATGTAAAAAAACATTCATCATACTGTTTAAGAATCCTGAGGTTGCTAAGGCTTATTCTAGTATCAACATCACCAATTATTATGGGTTGACTTAAATTGATACTGCACTGTGGCACATTTACCTGAACTGAACAAAGGAGAACCTTTTTCGAACATGCTTATCAAGTGACTACATTTGTTTAGAATTGAAGGACTCACCACTGAATGCAAGCAGACAAAAACCAATCTACACACAAATATGTGGGGCTTCATTTCCAAGAAAATAAACATCACAATCATGATAGACTCACAATCACTCCATCCATAAATAACCAAAAATCTATTTCAGACCTGGTTCAATCATTTACCCACATGGTGAGATGTTATGTACACATGCCAAACAAAATATCATAAATAATTAGCTGCTTCCCTATATTTTAGAATATGAAATGAGCTGGCAAGTTACTTAGCCTCAGCACTGGTCACACCTGGGACACAACACAAGGGGACAACTCTTAGGAAACAAATTTCACAACAACAGCCACGAGTCAGATTAGAACCTACAACCTGGAGGCTTGCAGCAGTGTTCTAACCACTGTACTAACTGAGACCCAAACTGACACAGAGAAATTAAGATTTGGTTTTGAATATTTTGGCATGCCATTTATATGTAACTGTGACATTCTATTAAGGATTTCAAAATCTGATAAATTTTGGACCAAGAAACTGTAAAAAGCATTGAATAAATAAACTTGCTTTATCAAGCAAACATAACATTCTCCAAGTAAACAACTGAAAGAGTTTTACTTTACACGAGTGATGAATTACTGACCAGGATAACCTCGTACACGAGACCAGCTTCTCCAAGACATTCTGGTGTAAGATCATCCACAGAGTTCATGGCCATCCCACCACATGCCAAAGCCAGTCTATAATATGAATTAGAAATACAGGTATTGAAAGTGTGCAACAAGATGAGGTTTGTACAAGAAGCTTAATAACATAATCTTAGCAAACTATTGTGTGCGTGCTTGCACGAATGTGAGCACATGCGTGCCATCATGCATGTGCAGATAAACATACAAGAATGCTTTCAACTTTACAAACCTTTCCATATTCCTGCGCTTAGCCCTACGTAATGCCATGATGCCTTCCTTTGCCAGCATGTCTAATGAAAGTGGATCAATACCCTGGAAATAAAATTTTCATCAAAAATAAGAAATTTGAAAATTTTGGCTACGTACATTACCAAGTTAATTATTCAATCTGATTATTATAAAGAAATCACCTTCTGGTTGAGGACAACAAATTGTTTGTCAGTTCCCTCACAAAGTTTCTTCTTGAAGTCAATAATTTTCTGCACCCTCTGGTTGGTAAATGCTCTTTCTGCTTGGACTAATTTCTCTCTCTCTGCAGCACTCTTGTAGAAAAATCCGGAATTTACTTCACTGGAAATTAAAAACAGTGTGATGATCAACGCTATTCCAATAAACAAATTATGGCAACACAAGAGGGAGTGAATGGATACATTCAATATTTGATGGGTTTCAAGCTCACATTAAACAATACATGAAAAGATAAAACGGTTACTGCGACATAGCAGCCAGTGTTTGACTTTTTGGTGTGAATAAATTCGTAGCTTTAATTTTAATAAATAAATAAGGTTAAATATTCAGGATAAATAAAAATCAAAACAACTTCATTTTACTTTATTAGAAGAATCTGTATTGATATAATTGTATCCTGAATCAAATGACACAGAAACAAATTCTAAACATTTATAATTATTCAAAATACAAACTTAGAAGCAGAGATATTAATAGAAACAAAAAAAATTTGGACACAGTTTTTTTATACCAATTTAAAATAAAAATGGTATAAATGTCAAAAAGATTAACATGACAACATTTTGACTTATCATGTGACACTGGCCAGACCCAAGATAAACATTTTTATCACTTCATACACATCATAATTAATGTCTACGTTAAATCTGAGAACAGGCATGATTCATGAACATATCTGATTTAGGTATCAGAACATTTTAAAAACAATACAAATATATTATTACATACGTAAGAAACAAAGGATTAAAAAAAACAGAATAAAATATTTTTATACTATTCAAGACGTCTTACAACAGGTACTATAATAATTCAAACACATCTTACTCACCTTTTTTCGTACTCTAAGGATACATTACAGGTGAGAATGTATGCATTCTCCAGCCTTTTGGGCATGTCTGGATGACGAGCACCATGATCCATCACAATGCCCTTTACTAGTCTGTCAATACAACATAAACACACATATATTCTTTATAACACAGTAAGCATATCAATAGTTATGTAGTCTTCTTAAATACTTTATTCATCAAATAAAACTTCTTGTCCAGATTGCAAAATACTACTCTCCTAATTAATAACAACCATAACTAGCATCATAATTGATAAAGCATTCCTCAATAAAAAAAATATCTAATCTATTAAAGTACAAAAAGAACAAAATGGATAATATGTTTTGTATATAACCACAACAATAACTCACGTGGTATCCATGTCTGTCTTGTGTTGCATTTCCATAATTTCAACCATATGAAGATCAATGGGTTCATCAGGCCTGTGTATGGTTAGCACAGCATCAACTACATGCTGAAATATTAACATCATAATCAATTACATTATAGTCAAAATAATGTATTAAATTATACCAAGTTAAACCAATGCATCTAAACCAGCTAAGGCAAATAAATGTAACTCACAAAAACCCCTTTTATTGAACTTCAATCTCTTGATTTGACACAAATATACACCAAATTGAAAATCCGTACCCATCACTTTCACAAGTACTCTAACAATAACTAAAGTACATTTTATGAGATGCGAATAAAGACTAATTATTAAAAAAAAATTACCTCTGTCAAGTGATCAGCCAACTCAGGGTGTACCTTAGTCCTCAGTGACGTCCTAGCCACATTAATCAGTGTGTCCCTGTCCATCTCACGTTGAACCTTGATCTTCTCCAACACCTGCATTTGTTCAACATGATGAAAAATCATTACATAAAACAGACTCGTATTCCACAATAAAGATGACAACAATCAGACTGAATACTACCAGAATAATCAGGCACTAGAGTGGTCTTTGAAAACAAAAAATATTGAACTGAACAGCAGGAAATGAAATCGCAGAGTGAAGTAAGCCACATGCACCCGAGAGGGTGTAGGGGGGTGGAGTAATTTGGGTTTATAAATTTTTAGGACAATATGAGACTACTTGAGTGGGGATAAAACAAGCCTTTTCCAAAATAATATTTTCCAAACCACCACTTCCCATTTCCAATAACGTTATTTGCAGCTCCGAACCCACCAAGGAAAATCATCCCCGACTGGTCCAGAAAATACTATGGAGTAGATCAATTGGAATCAAATACAGTACACTCTACAGTTATGGCTCAATACCCTCATGTCTACTGGCTACTCTCACATCATTTTACAAAATAAATATCATAATACAATTTGGAGCAACCATCAACTGTAACCTTACCTCTAGAGCTTTGACCTTAGCCAGTTCAAATCCCTCTGTAACCAATCTGGGGTGCAAACCCTAAGGCAAGAAATAAACACATTCATTAACCTTACAAACAATATCTAAGGAATTTCTGGCATGCAAGTATTTATACAACCAATAGTAAAATGAGGCAGGTTTCTAAATACCTCAGATATGTAAAGGTCAGCTTGCTTCAGCAGTTCTCCAATGATTAATACATTAGACGTGGTCCCATCTCCTGTTATATCATCTTGGGCAGTGGCTACACGAGCAATGAGAGATGCTGTTGGATGTTGTATTTGCTGTAACAAAGACTTAGAACTATCAATCATAGTTTATACCACTGATTTTACATTACAAACCAGGAATAATAACCTTCTCCTTGTTCAAAAACACACTGAACTTATTCACATAAATGTAAAATGTTATTCAGTTCTGACCATTCTTTCACAACTAACATGAAATAAAAACATAAAATAAGGGTGCTTTTTAGTATTTACATTATTGTTATTATAAGACAAGTTTAAAAGTTGCACTCAACACAGACTTTAAAGGGCTACTTTGATCTTCGGCCTATATAACTAAGGGTTTAGAAATTTAACGAGTAAACACCAACCAATGCCTCATCATTAAGACTCTATTGTTAGAATATTTTGCAAACACAAACAAATACACAATCATTCATGTGCGTGTTCACTAAAAATAAACTTTACTGAGAGATATAAGAACTCAGATAACACAGGGGGAAACCAGTTACCTACCATAAAGTTCTGCCATCTGGTGAATATATTGCTTTTATTTATATAGATAACGTACATATCAGTTCTTAAATGGCATATTTCAATCCGATTTGAAATAAACCTATGCTGTAGCAAATAATATTCTTAATGAGGATTGAAGTTTTACAGCCACTTTTGTGCAAGTAGTAGGATAAATGGGCTGAGCGACCTCCAAAGGTAATGAAGCGAAGTCAAAGATGAAACAACCTTCAGATATGCCCACGCCAAGATTCGAACATGGGTGGTAGTGATCTGTCGTCCAACATGCTACCGCTAGACCACGGAGTCACCCAAATATTGTTCATAAAAAAGAAAGATGACTGGATCATTGTCATCACCAAGTAATACTAACCATCTCATGCAGAAGAACATTTCCATCCTTTGTCAGCTTAATGTCACCAGAACCGGACACCAACCTGTAATAAAAGTTTGAAAACAATATCAACATATTTATAATTAGGTGAAAATTTATTATGTCCACAAACTGATGTGGTAGATCAAGTATTTTACATGCAAGGTATTCATATGACAGAGTATGGCTGAATTATGTTTAAGACTCGGGCAAAAAAAGGGGGACACATTTACCATTCCTTTTAGATGCTGGAAGGAAAACATTTTAATATTTTGTTTTCTCCAATATACCACATTTACCATTATTTTATTACACTGTAGGCATCAATCTCCACTCTTCATGTGATGGACATTCATCAAAATGTACTAGTTATTTGTTAAGGATGTAAGAATCACCTAAATAAGCCAAGTCCCAATATACAGAGCTGTTATTGGTTCTATTTTGTAGGTATCTGTTAAAGTCCAATAAGCCGACCTAAAAATCTGAACTTTTCCCTGCAGTATTTCCAGGTGACGTTTTGAACACAGAAAATAATTTTCATAATTCGTTGTTCATACCAATGTGTTTTGTATAGATCTACTGTCAATAGATCAAAGCAAATTATAACCATCTTTTACACAAACTGTTAGCGCATACGTAGGACCTCAAACTTAAATTAACGGCGTGATTAAACATTCAATGAACCGTATGTATATGAAGTCAATGACTTAGAAGTAATTAAACATATTGTCTACTACTGAGCCTTTGATGGTACGTTTTGGTCACTAACACGGCAATAAGCAAGACAATGTAAATTACCGGTATATGGGGTCAGTTTGTAACTCTATTGAAAATAAATAAATTAATTAGTAATTATCCCGTTATTAGTATAAATATGCCACCCTAATGTCTATGCTGCCAAGTGAATGAGATACGATGCTCTTGGGTATGAGTTGTCTTGTTACCGGCGCTGCCTTTGTGAAATGCACTACTGAGTCAAACAACATTTATCCATAATTACAAAAATCTAATAATTCTACATATAAATACTGATTTTCATTATAAAGCCATGTATAATTATCATCAACTTGTTTCACTTCTATTTTCACTCCATGACTGCATGAGTTTAAATCCAAATAATGATTGATGTCTGTTTGCATCTAGATCTAGACTAGGGTCTAGACTGCTAACACACTGAAAATATTTCTCTTGATGACTGGATTTCTTGACACTGAAGTAGCACTGGCCATAAACCGACCCCCCAAAATAAGGGTCAAAATGTTGACACAGTCCCGGCTTAATGGCAGGGACCTATGGTACCTCCTAGCCTACATCAAAGGATTGATCTGTGGAGATCTTCTGCTTCAAATGAGAGAGTGTATTCAACCTTTTGGACTTGTGAACAACAAACTCAGGAAACAACTTGGTGTGGACAAGGCAGCAAAGTTGATTCTTTGTTACAAGATGCTCCGAGGACATACATACTATTGAATTCAATATTGTAGTGCACCTAATCACAAACGATTAGTGATTGACTGATTACACTGGCTTCCATTATTACTTTAGTAAAAGTTGCCATTCTTAATGGCAGTTGAATCGATAAATGAATGCAGCAGTATAAACTAGGTTTTGATGTTATGGCTTATGCTACATATGAATATGAACTAAATAAACTTGTTTCTGCCAATTTCTTTGTTCTAGTTCTCAACTAGCAATCCTTAATATGATTGATATTTTACGGCCACTTTTGTGCATATGGTAGGCTAAATAGTCTGAGCAATCCTTAAGAAGAATCGCACAATCTTACTATAAATTTAGAACTTCAATTGTTGAACCAGTGGCAGAAATAGGTTTCTGCCAGCAGAAACCCAACCCTGATTCAGAGTAGTATATGATACGAGTCAGGTAAAGTGAAGATGGATGAAGCATATATAATATGAACCAATCACTCAACATGAAACTTAACTCCTTCAAGACCACGCATTTATGATGAGATCAGAGCTAAAAACTGTGGAAACGGAGAAGGCAAATATAGGACATTTCCAGGATCTGGAAAATGAATGTGTTATTTTCCAGGAAGCATGAGAACTCTGTAATGTAACTGTATCTGAACTTTGTCGGAGTCTATGAGTACGCAAGCCCTGTCCTAGGTCTTGGGTGTGCCACTAAGCTTGATTTTTTTCGAGGATATTCATATTGGTGCTATAGAAGTTTGTAATTATTATTATAATGGTCGATTTAGTCAAATTATCCACGGATATCACCTACAAATGGGTCGAAATTGTGGTTGGCCGAATTCGCAAAACAAACCCGGTTGGCAACAATAACAAAAGTCTGAAAAGGATAGCTAACCGGGTATTAACTTAATTATCATAAATAAATTACACATTTAACAGTATAAAAGAACGGCACATATGATTAACTACGTTAGCTTTAAATACAGAATATAACAAATTCATTTTTCACAGAACGTGTTAAAGCACGTGTTCTGGAAGCTTCTCGTCAGATTACTCATTTGAACATTTCCTGCACACCGGCGGCGACAAATGATAATAAATGATTATCTAAACATACATTTTCATGGTTCCCTTTGGACCCAGATTTGACCGTAAGACATCCTGGAGTCCTTTCGCCGCGCTGGTGTTAATTGCAAGGGCTTGGGCAGCCCTAGCTACTTCAGCTTTTGGGTTAAGAGACTTGATTGCCGACATTATTAGAAATGTGCCGTCTTTCGTTCCACTGCTCGAAGTGCCATCTGTCGAATGGGAAAGCTATTTATATACCAACGTCAAAAAGTATGTTATTTCAATTTACCTCTGCTGTTCAGAAATATGAAAATAAGTGATTATCTGAATTAGCTGATTGTAATAAACGTAATTAAATAAATGTAATTAACTGTGTCAGCCAACATATATATATGGTGATTAATACAGAAGTAAAAATTATTCTGAAAAGTAGACCCCGTTTATCTTTAATATCCCTCAAAACTTTGACAGCAGAGGACGAGGAACAATTAAAGGTACGTATCCGTTCTTCAGTTGACTTAATCAATTTCAACATGACTAATTAATTTATGTGCAGAGTAATTCACGTTCATGCCATTACTAACAAGATGATAAAAGTCATGACTTATGAAGTATCTTCGCTGAAGTATCTTCATTTGAAATGGAATATTCAAAAAATTTGCCAGAATGTTTTGTATGCATAGAGTGAATAAATAAAGTTTAATTTGAATAAGTTGATGGATTGAGATGTATATGTGCCATAAGTTCGCCTAAAAGCTGCTGAATGAGAACCAGCTATTAAGTCAGAGCAATTTAAGGTAATATATAGCCAGACATTGTTTATGAAATATTTGGAGAATTTGTGAAAATATAGAAAAAAAGCCGACTAAAATATAATTATATTACAAGTTGGTTTAATATGTCGCTATTACAATAGTAAATATTTCATTATTAGTTAATCTTATTGTATAAATTGCACTTCGATCTGTTCTATTTAGTTAGAATAAAATTAACTGATTAAAAAACATTTACTTATTCAATAACTAATAAAACTTAAAATTGGTACAGTGTTATAAAAAAAGAATGCCAGAAGTATCCTGCTTATAATGAAGAAATTCGTCTGATAAAGAAAAACATGAAATAAATAAATAATGTATACAACAACAACAACAACAATCCCGATCACATACACCAATAATACCACAACCTGAAGTTCTTATTTTACAAATGGACTGATGCCACCTGACAAAGAATTAAATGAGCCGAGCGACCTACAAAGGTAATGAGACGAAGCGAAAGACGAAACAACCTTCAGATATGCCCACGCCGGGATTCGAACGCGCGTGGTAGTGATCTGTGGTCCAACACGCTACCGCTAGACCACGGAGGCGCCCCAATATAAAGTTTAAAAAAAATTCAATCTATGTAGATACTTTAATTAATCTACAGTTTGTTTATATTAAGGTATCGTTGCCTGCCCTTTTTTCTGGTTGTATTAGTTATTTTATGTGCCATTCATTGCCTTTTCACATGTTGCGAACATAAAGACGTTGGGTTGGGTGGCGTTGTATCGCTGCTATAAGATATGATCCGAATTTATTCTGATTTATGATTTATATGCTTATATTATTCAATTATATTAATTTTGTGTCAACATTTTACTTTTCATTTTAGGCTTTATTTTGATTAATCTATGCGGTCAATCAATTCTTGGCTGACGTGTAGTTTGCAGGACTACACGTTGTATGGGTGACTGACCACGTTAAATGGCGTTACCATCCCCGCCAAATTAATTTTAAAAGAGGAGACGTTAAAGACCCCCCCTGATGACGTAATACACTCTGGCAGTGACCACACTCGGAGTATTTCGACTCTATCTTTCCCTACCGCTTCATTGTGAGTGGTGGGGAGAGGAGCTATGAACAGCCACTCAATAAAAAGGGACCACACTGGAATAATTTCCAGAGATCTTTTCCCGGCTCACAACATCATGGGTGGGTGACCACGTTAAATGGTGCTGCTGTCTCCACTGAATTATTAAAAAGAAAGGGGGGCGTTAAGATCCCCGATGACGTAATATACTCTGGCAGTGACCACCCTCATGGTATTTCGGCTCCATCTTTCCATACTGCTCCCCTGTGAGTGGTGGGGGAGGGGATTCTCAACCACTCAAACATTGAGGCTGTGCTCGATTAGCGATATCCTGGGGATTCTCACCGAAAAACAGTTCATGAAAATAGTTCATGAAACGAAAGATATCAATCAAAGATATCAAAAAAATAATTTAGATTATCCTCTTCTGAATTCGTTTAGTGTGTGTGTGTGTGTGTGTGTGTGTGTGTGTGTGTATGTGCATAAGGTAGGCTAATTAATGGGCCTAGCGACCTCAAAAAGTAATGAAGCGAATTGAAAGATGAAACACCCTTGTGATATAGTCTGGCCAGGGTTTTAACCCAGATGTTATAGATCTGTGGCCAACCGCGCTACCAGCTAGGCCACGGAGGGCCCCCCCCTCTCTCTCTCTCTCTCTCTCTCTATATATATATATATATATATATATATATATAAAACACATGCATACATACATTATGTTACTTAATGGTAATATAATACTAACGTACTCAATTAACTCATGTCACTATACTGCCTGAAGATGAGATAGAAAACGCTAAGGAACTAATGAGATATTACTCGTTTGAGTACTAAATTCGGCTTCATAGATTCAATATCCATAGAGAGATATTATAGGGTCTGCTAAATTTTTATCCATATCATCCACAAGCTGATGTTTAATTCACAATTCATAATTACCTAGGTCCTTGCTTTATGACACTGTTATAACAAATACACAGTTATATGGTATATAATTTTCTCAATTATGACGCTCTCTTGCAAAATGTTAATCAGAATAAATATCCAAGTATACTAACTCACTCACTCATTCGTTCACTCGCTCATAAGGTTTTCAGTTGCTGCTCGCGGTAACTTTTGCTCGACGGTATATATTTCCGAAGGCCTTGACCTTAATGCAACTTATTTCCGTTTGACGTTTGTACTGTCATGATTCGATGTTTGACGGTATATCTAGTTCTTCTGTCGTAAATTTGATTTAGCAAATACAGGATCACTAATATAGGTAAGACATTTATAATTATTTATTGTATATGAAGGTTGTGTGTAAACAATATTTTATCACTTTAATTTCAGCCTCTTTAAGCTGATAACGTTATTTAAACTAGATCTATTATAATTTCTACTTCAAGTTCTTTGACTAGATCTAGATGTACGGATTTACTTATCTAGACTAGTCAGTAGATCTAGTCTATATTCTAGTCAAGTAGACTATCACTATGACTGAGTGGTCCGTCGATATCGGCCCTCGTCGATCTCGGCTCATCGACCTCGGCCCATGTCGACCTCGGACTACGTCGATCTCGGCCCATGGTTTTGGTTTTGTTGTTCGGAGAGAATCCCCAGGCTGTCGCTTAATCAGCACAGCCTCTATGTTGGAGTGGTTGAGAAATCTCCTCCCCCACCACTCACAGGGGAGCAGTATGGAAAGATAGAGCCGAAATACCATGAGGGTGGTCACTGCCAGAGTGTTTAACGTCCCCCTTTATTTGAAATAATTCAGTCGAGACGGCAGCGCCATTTAACTTGGTCAGCCACCCACGATGTAGTGAGCCGAGAAATTAATCCCTGGAAAAGTTTCGACCTCTTGCAGGGTTCGAACCTGCGACCGTTGGCACCAATTCCCGGGTGCTTAACCACTAGGCCACCGGAGCTCACTATCTCGGCCCATATATTCCAGGCGGATTAATATTAAAAAAGTTGCTCAGACCATAATAAATGGGTCGAGATCAAATGGGCCGAAATCGAGTCATCGACGTGAGTCTCATAAATATATGTTGATTTCGGCCCATTTTGCATTAAACTGTTTATTGTAAATATTTTGGGATGTCGCCGATCTGTGCTATTTTCAACCAGATATATTATGCACACCACTGACACTGTTAAGTTTCATCTGTTCTTTGGAATATATATATATATATATATATATATATATATATATTATCATTCACTAACAAATATTTTCAGATTTACACCATTTTGAAGTGCCACGGGTAACTAATAATGCCGCTTTTGAAATCGCACTTAATGTTTAGCCCTGTTTGAACCCTGATAACTTTTTTCCTGCATGAAATGGAAGACGCACCCCTTCAACTTCTCGGTTGGCAATACCACCTGGGCTGCCCTCCACATAGCATTCTCAAAGTCAAGGACCATCCGCTGTATTTGGTGATATGGCAGCATAGCCAATAGTTCACGAAATATCCCTGGACAGTGTGCCATGGTGGTGGGGTCGGCAATCTCGGAGGGGTCGGAGGACTTGACTGAGTTGCCAGGCACTGCCATGGTGGTGGGGTCAGCCATTTAATGTTACATAACAATACATAGGAGTACCACTTTAAAAACCAAATAGGTGGGCTGAGGTCGACATGGGCTGAGATCGACAAGGGCCGAGATTGACGTGAATCGACTATAATCTAGTATAGAATTTAATTACTAGACTCTAGATATAGAGACTAGACTAGTCTAAGATTATACCAGATAAAGTGTTTATAGACTATAGATATTATTATAGTAGACTAGATCTATAACCCAACAGAATAACATAGCGATTATTATTATTGTGGCATGTTTTATATTTCACATATTTAAAACACATTAACAGATTACAGAAGACAGAGAAGTATTGTCTCATAATTCATTTAAGCATGCATGTGGTTGAACATGGAATACGTTTCATTTTTACAAGATTGTAGAGGCTGAGTAGAGTCTATATGGTTTAATGGGAAATAAAATAGTCACCCTTAAAATTATTTACTGGTAATTATAAGTTCTATTCACCTCATATTAAGTTCACATTCACCCATTAATTCAATCATCATTCTACATAGCTTTCACACTTCTCTATAAACATTTACTTTATAAACTGAGCCAAATCAGTATAGTCGCCTTTGTTTGGACAATGCCACTTGAAATGATGTTCATCGGATTAAACATCTCTGGTTATGTATTGGTGATAACATCATCAATTACTACACAGTTTTTTTATATTGTTATTTGATATATTTCTTTAGTATATGGAAAGTGTACGACAGCAGATTCATACAATTTATTATGCATATTTCTTTTTCTGGCCATTGTGATCACATTTGCATATGACTGATATATATATATATATATATATATATATATATATATATATATATATATATATATAATGTTTAAATGAAATAACATGCAGCAAAACAATTTGCTCATCTTTTAGTATATTATGTTAGTATAATATGACAATACCTCTACATTCAGAATCAGTCTATAATTATATGTTAACATGCCACACTGAATAAGACATCTTTTATTCCATACATAAATTGAACATTTAAGTAACCCCCTCATGGAATATGCTTCTATATTTTTAATTGGGCTTAATTAAATATCTGTCCTGAAATTTCCTGCCAGGTAAAGAGTAGCGAGTATTTAGGATATTTCTTTCAGACAAGGTCACCTTAAATTACAGATGTGCATTCTGAAAAATCAATTCACAATATTAGGCCAAATTTTTCAGCTGTGGCATAGGAGCAGTGATTAAGAAACTGTTCTTAATTCTTCTGTGCTGGAGAGCTGGGGAATTAACAGTGAATTTAACCATACTTTTCCAGCTGCCACAGATATATTAGCCTAAATAAAATTAATCAGTTGGTTAATTTAGTATAATTTATTTGTAACATTGCAAATATTATATAATTAAAAGACACTTCTTTTCATAGATTAGATTTTTAACCCAAACAATCAATCATACTAGATTAAGTTTATTAACAGCTGCTGTCCACCAAATAATATATTTGTCATATCATTGGTAATAATCTTAATGATGAAGCTGATGTAAAGGTCTAAGTAAGATCATTGTAATCTCTGTAATATGTTGATTCATCAGTTTAATTTTTTCTTTATCTACAGTTAAAAACAAATTGTGTGCATGTTCTAGTAATATACATTTAAGGTGTAACTGCTATGGATATTATATGTTCAATATCTATAATGTCACAGTTATAACAATATTTTAACATGTTACAGTTCTTTTACAGTACTTGCTTGCTACTGTTAAAGGTGATTTTCCCATAATCTAGCCCGATTGCCCTGTGTTGCTACAACTTGTAATGTTTTCCTTCCCAACATACTCCTGTGATAGCTTTTGCTTCAGATTCCTACATTTTCGTATTATTTCAAGGCTAGTTTTTAAAAACACAAATCTCTATTGACAGATTTTTTGTACACGTCTTATGCAAAGTAATAAATTAATTATCAAATATTAATATTACTATCTCCTTATATTTTGACGAAGTCTTCCTTCCAGCCATTTCAATGGGGTTTTAGTTTTTGTGCTTTAAAATTATGTGTTTTCTGCATGCTACAGATCACAGGAAATGACCTGTTTTATGGACTTCTTCAGTTAGTGTTTTTGTTGTTCATGTGGTCTAGGGAATCACCATCACATCCATATTATTTTGGTGAAGGTAGTGTGACCATATACTGGTACTTTGACCAAAAAGCTTGTTATTTCCAGGTACTTTCGTTTTTCTTAAAGTTAAAGAACCAAAAGTAACCCGGTTATCAAGTACTGAATGCCACTGTAAATTACTATTTAACTATTAGTTAATCTAAGCCATGATAATGTGTTGCTTTGTATTATCATCCCGATGTCTGTAGTTTTTATCAACTTTAATTTGATTAATTAGTGACGAAGACATTTTATTAATCAGATAATTTATGGGTTGTTTTGTCCAGTATTTACATGAATTTTTTATTTCAGTTCAGCTAGCTTATATAGATCTGAATTAGCTGATGGGTGACACATGATATATTTATAAATACTTGTGTGGTGAACTAATCATGGACATTATTCAGGAACAGTATTATCTATTTGATGAGCTATATGGCAAATCACCCGAGTAGGTTAGTGGGCTTGAGGATACAAGAGCACCATAATGTGAATCCACCAACTCCTTGTCGGTCCTTCGGTGCTCACCAACAGTTAATTTATACATAAATTAATACCGGTTACAAAGCTTAACATAATAAATTTAATTACTATTTAATAACACAGTGACTTATAAAACGGAAACCAAAACACTTTCTTGTCGTCCTCCTGTACAGTTACTTAAATCAAGAGTGTAAAGTATATAGATATAGTCCTTATGTTGCCAGTCATGATATAAAAACAAAATATGGTAAATTCAAAACTAACCCATGACCTCATATGGATCATTTTCAATGATGAGCGTGTTTTCTCTCCTTTAGTTTATATCACGTGTTTAGCTTGAACTAACCAGCTATGTATAACTATGCTATGCGCAACTGATTTTCTTAAACAGAATCGCGGCTGTTATAGTGCTGCACAGCTTAGTGTTTAATTTTGAAACTCTGCGCTTCATGTAACTCTTCATGGACACCCTGATATTTTGTTGGCACATCCTAAGTCATTATTTCTGGCTATGTCTTTGCCTCTGCATCATTTCATATTGTTCAGTTTCAGTAGTTCTACTTCTAGTCTGTTAGTGGTGTATATAAATAATGTGTTAGTTAGGACTTCTCTCTTAATGTTGTTATGGTTTATTTGATGTCTGTTCATCAATTCATTATAGACCGTTCTTTGTAAATGCCCAGTTGCTCTGTTTTCTTGCAGAACATGTGATTTGTTGGCAAAAGAGCTCTGTGTTATTAAGTCTGATAGTAAACTTGCTCTTTGTACTGGACTCCTATATGTATATGACAAAATATTGTCTTGTCTTGATTGCATTACAAATGACTTGTTGCCGACTATCTCCACTGATTGTGATAAACTAATTGTGTTCGAGTTTAGATTTATGTCAATTGAAACACCGTTACCAGGTGGGGGGCGATGGCGGGCATGGTCATATTGTGTTATTTCCTCATGTGTATTAGTTTATTGTATTATAATAACAAATTAATAGGAAGTATAAATGTATGGGAAATGAAAGCTGTATTTTAAATCTGTCGATAAGCAAGGTTAATAGTAGATTGAAATCCGGAGATAACTGCCAGTCTGTCAGCCTTAACAACACATAATAGAAGCTAAACTGCAGTTAGATCTATGTAATTAAGTACCAGCATCCAGGCCATGTGTGCCTCGTCTGGTAATTAAGAAAATAGTGATGTAAGTAAAAGCTGGCGCAAATGACAGAGTCAGAACTAAGTGATGAAATGACCAGACTTAAGAGTTAAGTGACCAGACTTAAGACTAGCTTATCTTCAAAATGGAACTAAATTTAGTGGTCCAGTGAGGCATGCATCTTGAGATGAGCATCTCAGATGGAGTGTTGATTCATCTTCAGGATTCTGTTTTTAAGATATCTCTCCATATGATATCTCTCCATATATATGTATATTTGTTTTTATGATATCTCTCCATGTGAGGTGGTTATTAGACTTGTGGTGCCATTAGATACTCATCTACTGAAAAGATTAACATTTCTTCACTAAATATTCTGTTCAGCTACACTCACACAGACAGAGAGAGATCGAGTATATATATCAGTGATGTGTTGTTTCTTCTCACTTTTAACCGTAGACGACTTGTGACAGCACAACTGTTGGAATGATCTTTTTCTTGGTTGTTTGGAGACTTGCATATTATCGCTTGCAGGCACACTAATTAGATTCTTCAGTTTTTTAAAAATTGGGTATAGATATTAGAACACTGGGCTTTGTTATAAAGCATTACATTGAGAAACAAATCCGGCTACATTTATCACTACAATATCAAAAGATGGCAAAGGTGTGATCCCCTTTTCAAAGTGACTAACATGTCAATAAGCTTGAAACTTTGTGTAGGAATTTCCATTTTATATTTCCTAAAATACACGATTTCTTCCTGAATTATTCTTACTGGAAGTCGATGGTTTGTTCTGTTACATTCTTGTTTGTATATGTTGTTGTTTTTTCTATTGCCTTGATGCAATCTGAGGAATAAATAATCTTTTGCATGTGAACATAATATTTGCAACTGATATTGAAAATGGTTTAATTGGCATCTCACTCAATGATTGTAATTAAGTGGCTCTATTTTAAGTCGATGCGATTCTTGTTTTTTAATGAAATCCTTTGATTATCGATAGTAATAAGTGACCAAGAAATGATTTTGGCTAGTTTGATGCTGTTCTGAGCATTTCAGTATTGGGAAATGCTATCTGGCACATCTGGGCAGACTGTTATCATGCAAACGCTACACATTATATTTATAATGACAAGCCAAGAATTATCTGATCTGGACTTTTGGATATTTAGTAATAACGGTCACCCTAACTGAAACTGATGGCTTAATCTTTGGTGATACGTGTTATTATAGAAACCACTGTCAAAAAACCCATTAAAAGTTTAATAATGAGTTCAGCTTATTATTGATTATAAATATTATTCAAAGTTTTGTTGTGTAACAATATGTTTTGTGGGCTAGACTATATAACAGGTGTGGTGGGTAATTATATTAAATGTACCTTGTGGGTAGCAGTGGGGTTATCAGATGGGTTAGTTTAGGTGATGCTGTGAGAGCCATAAAAAAAGTGTGAATGTCTGCCAGTAGGTAACTGTTGTCAATAGAGATATTGAGTGTAGTGTACTTTGGTATCCGGGTAGTAGTGTTATTATTGTTATAATTATTATTATTATAAAGTGGTGACTGCTTCGTGTTGATGATACAATTGCTGTCAGTACCAAAATAATGTCTAGTGTATAGTCAGTCAGGTGTGGTATTCAGAATGTTTTCCAAGCTATATATATATACCTTTCATATATTGTAATATGTTTTTAACAATATATGTCACTTAATACATACGTTGAATGTTTATTCATCTTGGTGCAAGTCCACAGACACATGCAGACACAGCAATAGGCAGACAGGCTTGTATTGTTGCTGAACTGTGTAAATAGTGGACATTGATCAAATGCTGTGTTTCCAGAAAACATTTTATTTAGCAAAAGGTTTGATTTCTAGGATTGGGATATAGAACTGTATGTCAGTAGCATTAATATTGATTGTTTTGGGTCTTTTAAACTGTTTTTCCTTCAAATGTTTAGTGCTGTTTAGTAATTGTTTGCTGCACAAGGCTCGTATTCCAAAAAAGAAATGTGATATTTTAATGTAGGTTTGATTTGAGCAGCTGGTCTAAGTGGACTTGAAAGAGTTTACAAATCTCTGATTAATACAGTCATATTTTGCCACCGTAGTAACTTTTAATTAAGTTTGACTTTCAGCTTCATTTATTTGAATGTTATATTTCTTATATATTTGCAAATCTCTCTCTCTCTCTCTCTCTCTCTCTCTCTCTCTCTCTATATATATATATATATATATATATATATATATATATATATATATATATATATATATATATATATAATCACACACACAGAGATAATACTAAATCTAACCATGGAAATTTTAATAAAAGATCACATACAAACATTTGCTAGCTACTGTAGTGTCAAAGTTTATTTTAATAAATGTTAGGGTTAATGTGTACTGATGATCAGTAAACATTTATAATAGTTTTAAGCGGCAAATCAGTGGAGTAGTTTGATTTGGTATTTGGTGATTAAACTTCTGTAAGTATTATTAGTAATTTACAGTACAATGACCTTATAAGCTCACATCAGTTATGAACTGTTTGTAAACTAGTGAAATGATAACCTTGAATAACAGTAATGGATTGTATAGTTATCATATCAGTTAATCTTCAGTTCTGTTGTTGGCTACTAGCTGTGATATTGAAGTCCCTAAAAGCTTGTATAGTCAGTATGTGTATGATTTGGTGTTATTATTGGATTGGTATAGTTGAGATGTTTTTATTAGTGTATTTCAGATTGCAGAAATGGTTCTTGACTATAGATGTAATTGCCTGGATCACAAATATAACAGGCTTTATTTAGAGCAATATGTGTAACACTAACAGTCACTGGCATAGACATATTATATATCCGAAGGAGATTCATGCTTATCATAAGTGCTTGTGGTGCTATATAGTGCTGATATGATGAACAATCAAGAAATAATATACTCCAGAAATCACTACGTAACAGGAAATCCAGGAAATACTTCAAATACCAATATTTCTTTCTAGCAATAAATTGATGGACAAGGATTTATTCTTTTTTACAACCATACCATTAAATAACTGCAATATGATAAACCTCTTTTCTACCTATTTGTGGTATAGGTATTATTATTATTATTATTGACAAACATTTTTCACTTTAAATGTGACTCAAAATGTTTACTTAAAGATAAAACAAACTTGTGTGTGTGTGTGTGTGTGTGTGTGGTGTGACAACATAAGAAAGGGTTTACTGAATATTGATGTTATTGTTATTTTAATTAGACAACATTTAGGCTAGAAGATGGTGGAGACTGCTATGTTTGGCCTGTTAGATGTCATAGTATTAGGTGGCATGGCAGGCCTTGCTGTCTACTGGTTTGTCTTACGGAAGAAAAAAGAAGAAGCAGTGACAGTTAAAAGGTTAACCGTTGGGTAAGTTATATTATATTTTGATATAGCATAATTCCATTGGGCAGCAATTTTATAAATATGAATCACACCCATACACAAACACTGTAATTTATCACTATCGTATTTAAATTGACAAAACATTCTAATTTATACATGTACTGTATGTAATGGTGTACGTAAATGCTATCATCAAAAACATACTGACAGAGACTTTTTAAATCCAACACAATCCTTGTATCTTATTATTGTATTACATATACAACTAAAGGCTTGGTTTATACATTGCCTAATAAAGATACACATAGATGAAACCAGAATTACTCACTGGGTCTATATAGCCAATTGGTGATATATACCTATAGATTCACTGAGGGTGGGTGAATGAGGTCATCTAGTACTCATTAGTTGTAGGGCATGACCCGGAAGGTCTAAAGATATATATATATATATATATATATATATATATATATATATATATTTATTGCATCAGTGTCCTAAAATGGGTCATCAGTGTTGAAAACATTTAGATTGAATTGATGAATCAGTTGTTTTCCATTTCAGTTGTAATATATATTAAGTATTACCAGTTAAATTATAATTGTCTTGTTTGTTTGATATGAAGCATTTGTAAATAAGATGTTAAAATGCCTTTTTAACACCTGTTATCCTGTGCTAAATAATTAAACTAGTAAAATCTAATAAATCATGGTAGCTATCTATGGGAATTCTTATTAATTTTTTAGCTACAGTGATTACAACTTGTTCATAAAATATTGTCATTTTGTTAAGATAACAATGCACGATCTCATTATGGCTGTGTTTGTAACTTCTAGGCCAGTGGTGCATTGGCAAATCCTGGCATGTACTCAGTGCACACTATCATTTACTACTTGGCTCTCTGTTGTAGTGTGCCTACTACATACCATGGCAACCATTTAAGTGTAATTGCTCCTAGTATATATCAGTCATAGCTTAGAATGTTTTATCACCTCTGCTGGTCCCACCCACTGCTGTGAAAGCCCCTATATATAGCTGAGTCATGTTCAATGAAGGACAAATGAAAGTGTAAACAGTTCACTAAACATCACGTTCAGAATATTTGTGAAAGATTCCTGTTTTCAGTTTTGTTATTTGATTTTTTTCATCACCTGTATTAGGTATGTTAATTGTGTGTGTGTGTGTGTGTGTGTGTGTGTGTGTGTAAACACAGACATGCATGCTCACAGACATGGTTGTCACAAATATATAAAAGACAAAGGAGTGTTTTTCTCATATATATATATATGATTGTCTGTTATATTACAATAGTTAAACTTGTATTATATTTATATTTGTTACAGACCTGCTATAACAGATAGATCTGATATGACAAACACAAGTTTTATCACCAAGATGAAACATTCTGTAAGTATTCCCAGCTTTTGATTATAGATTGTAGGTGCACTGACCTTTCTATGTCTGAACTCCTTAATTCAGTGATTTATTCATTAATATTATATGATGCAATATTAGTTGCTGTCAGTTAGTTAATTAAGTTAGAGATATTATTTTAGTCACCTGGATCAATCAGGATGCTATAGTTATATAGGATCTTGGAAATGAGTTCACATTATATTTGAAAACTGTGTACTTTGTATAATATCGTAAGGGCAAGAATGTGATCGTATTCTATGGCTCACAGACTGGTACAGCAGAAGAATTTGCCGCTCGTTTAGCCAGAGATGCTACTCGGTATGGCATGAAGGGCATGGCAGCAGATCCAGAAGAATGTGATATGGTATGAATAAACGCCACCTACTGAACAAATCTATAGATATGTACTTGTTAAGTGACCATATGTGCTGAAGCTGATTGTATGTAAATACCAATTAATTTAAACTTTCATGATTTTCATCATTCACAACTGCCAAGGTGTCATTTCAAATGTATCCAACTAAACTAATACTATATAGTAATAGTATTCCTGTTCTAGATTAAGCGTTCTGTAATTTTCTAAAAGTGCAATATCTTATTAGGCATCAGTGTGCTTTTGTAGCCAATTATTAATCTTGTTTTCATCAGGATGATCTGATTAAGCTCTCTGAAATCGATAATTCATTAGCCATATTCTGTTTGGCAACTTACGGCGAGGGAGATCCCACAGACAATGCTCAGGAGTTCTATGATTGGCTACAGGAAGGCACGGAAGATTTACCAGGCCTAAAATATGCTGTAAGTTTTTATATGAACTGAGTGAAACCAACTTTTCATTCTTTGAATAATATTTAAATCGGCTGTCTGTTTGTTTATATAAATCTGTTTTAATCTGTTCATCAGGCAGCACTATTCCTTCATCTTATTGCCAATTAGTTATAAGAACAACCACACTCACCATTGTTGTTGTTGTTGTTGTTTTAGGTAACATAGCGGCAATAATTTGATAATCAGTTGTTTTCAGGGGACCAAAATTGGTTGTATATTTTCTCAAGACCACAGTACAGTCTGTCTATCAGGTTCAGTCTTCCTATCAGGGTTAATGTTTGTGAAGAAACAGCTATTATCACTGATGTATGGCCAGCTATTAATGTCCCTAATAATTCACCTATATGTGTGTACTGTGGCCCAGTGACCTTGTTACTGGCTGGGCAGTGGCATCCTGATCAGGACGTGACCCTGAATGTAGCAGCTCAGGCAAATATCTTGTCTCTGTAGGTGCATGTTCTGTAGTTTACTAGTTCCTTGGTCTTTCACCAGGCTGCGCCACTTTAGCTCAGGAATATGGACTAAAGTATAGGTTAACAACTTTTACCAACTGATTGATGTCTGTGTTTAGGTTGGAAAATCATCCTTTTCTAGTTTACCCGTTTATTTAAGAGGGAATAAAAAGCACAAGCATAGCTGAATCAAAAACTCTGGTTGTTACATATGGACGATTTATCAAGTTACCAAATTGGAAATAGTAATATTTCTTATATAGAAATCCAGTGTTTAATCAGTCACCCAGCTTTCTAGGAAGTAGGCCTTCAGTTGGTCATTTAAACAATCCCTTTAGTTATATGTTGGCAGCAGCCAATCAAGATTGTAATCTATCCAGTAACTGGAAAGAGTTGTACTTCATTGTGCTGCACTACTTGAGATGCAATATTTTGTTAATTTTCTTGTATTATATTGTCCACTCGTGTCATAAACTGTCTAAAAAACATCTGACTTGTTAGATTATGAATATGACAGTCTGTATACTCATTATCCAGTGTTCCAATTATAATAATAGTGATAATAAGGATAATGAGTTGTTCAGGCCTACATACTTTGGTTTAGCATAAGTTCGATCTTTATAGTTATACTTCCTTCATCAGGGCAAGCCAACACTGAAATGGGATGTCAGTAACTTGTAGTTGGTCATTTCCATAAGCAAACCAGTCAATATCAATAAAGATGATTACTGTCTGTCTTCAGTGTATTTTGAACATCAACAGCAAACCATTCTCCTGAGATATTACTTTAATTCACTACTGTGCTAATGCTGAAATACCATAGTGTTATCGCTCTGGTGATTTGCACCTTTGTGAAAACAAGCACATTCCTTACTGAAATCATATAATTTATTCACAGGTCATGTGACCCATTCATAAAATGTGGTTTTCTAGCCAAAATATGATATGTTTAAGCTGCAATATTTCCTGATATGTTTCCTAAACTGACAATGTTTGCTTCTCCAGACTTACTTGTAATTTACTATAAAACACACACACACATACACAGTCTTCATTTTCACGTATCGTTAAATGCACATCCAAATACACAAACGTGCTTTATGCATATGGTTGTATTCATGTTTCATGCAGGTATTTGCTCTTGGTAACAAGACTTATGAACATTACAATGCCATGGGTAAATATGTTGATACAAGGTTAGAGGAATTAGGAGCAACACGTGTATTTGAACTTGGGATGGGAGATGATGACGCCAAGTAAGTTATTCTAAGTTATATATAGACAGTAATACCCTGCTTTACGTCATTTTGTCTTGTGTCAAATTAGTCTTTACACCACTGTTCTAGGCTAAACTTCAATTCAGCAAACGTCATTATGTCCGATGTTACATCACTCAGCTATGTCACCAACGTCATAATAATTTGAAATAAATCGTAAAAGCTAAAAAACTATTTTAAAAACCATTAAAAACATTAAAAAAATATGTACACTAAAATGTTTATATTGAAAGGCATTTTTAAGGTATTACATCTTGATTATATTGAAAACAGAATTACGCCACAGCTTTTGGAACCAATTAATGACATAGTACACAGATGACTCAGATATTACATTATTTTGACAAATTATTATATATTATTTTCAGAGATTGATTTATTATAACTATAGTTTGAGCTGTAGTATTTTTATTCTGTTTATCATGCTAACAAATCTAGTTAATACCAGTAGATTATTAACTATCACTATCCAATATATATTTCCTGCAGTATAGAAGATGATTTTGTCACATGGAAGGAGAACTTTTGGCCAGCTGTGTGTGAACACTATGGCGTTACATCCATAGGAGAAGACATAAGGTGTGTTATAACATTAAATGATGCTATTGTTCTTTTTATGATCCATTTTTTAACAGGTGTTGTTTATGATTTGATATCCTAAATAATTTGTATTTCATGCTTCACATTAGTATATATTTATTGGAACGTTCAGAAGGCACCGTCGTTAGAGCACTGTGGTGTAAAACCTCCAGGTTGTGAATTCATATCCAGCTCATGCTTGTTTTTGTGTGATTTGTTTCTGTTAGCTGATGCCCCGTGGCCATATTTCCCAAATATGACCAGCACTGAGGCCAAATAACTCAACTCAACATTATTATTATTCATTACTATAATTAGTTAATCTTTTACATTAATGCCTGTACCGTTCTAACCAGTCTATGAGAGAAAATAAACATTTAGTTTCAACCTACTAATTTACAGTGATATCTGACTCCTTCTAAATAAGCTTTCATTTGAATGTGAAAAACTAGTCATGAACCTGGGTTCTCGGTTATTAATAAGTCAGAGTATGATTAATAACAGTGATGACTTTTTTCTGGTAGAAACATACAGTTAATACAATGCTATACCTTTTTCATTATTTATTTTAAATATTTAAGTTTCTTAGTAAGAGATCAAGCTTTTCAATATAATTTTCAATGTAAAAACCTATCTGAATGTAAAACCTGGATCATAAATATTTAGTTTTTTCATGCTGGATTTGTTATAGAGGTTTTTTCCTTCTCTTATTTGTTTGCAGTATGAGAGAGTATGCACTGACAGAATTTGATGAAGCTCCCTTAGATAAATTATACAAGGGTGAACCTGCTAGGCTGCATTCCTTTACAACACAAAAACCGTGAGTTTTATATTGGTATTGATAACCACAGGGTTAACAGTACTGATGGGAATTTAAGTTTCACATAATGATATTGCCATTTTCATTTCAGTCCATTTGATGCCAAGAATCCATTCCTTGCCCCTGTCACTGTAAATAGAGAACTACACAAAGGAGGTGATAGATCATGTATGCACATTGAATTTGATATCTCTGGATCCAGAATCAGGTTTGTTTTCTAGATCAATTTTTTTTAAACTTCCCATCTCATCTGAGTAAATGTAAAGATAGACATATGTTTCAACTGACTTTAAATTGAATTAGTTGAAATTGTTGATCATGTAGGTTATGTAAAGTGAACGTTTTTAATTGAATGTGAGGAAATCGGACATGGTGAACTGAATTACTAAAGTCTGTGAAATCAGTTTAATGTCATATAATGATATAGAACACCATTAATTCATCTGATTAAATGGAAACCTTTTTACAATTTTCTAGCTTTAGGAGTAAACTGAGTTGTTGGGGTGGTGTAGGTTTGAGTGTTGAATTGTCCATATTTGTTTAATATTAATATATTTCCATAATTGTTATTCCTTATAAAATGGACAACTGTTAACAATTACAAGTAGGTCACTTTGCACACACTTGATAAAATTAGTGTTTTGAGGTACCTATACATTATGGATGGTTCCAATGTGCAGATGATGTTGAGACACAACAGTGATATCCAATTAGTGTGTTACCACCTATGTGGTGATGATGATGATTGATGTTTTACAGACACTTTTGTGCACATGGTAGGCTAAATAGGCCACAGTCAACATCTGTTCTTGATCTAGGTGATTTGTTTTATCAGAACACTAAGTGTTTTTTCATTAAACAGAAGACAATGGCTTATGTTGGCTTTTGGGCCAGCTTAACTTATGTTGTTCAGAAATAAGTAATGATTTTTGTATTAGTAACACCATCTCAAAGTCAGAATGTTGAACAGACTGGGAAAATACCTGTTTTGAAGTTATTGATTAAAAAAATATAACCTTGCCTTTTATGTTGCACAATGACCATAAAATAACAAATTAGGTCCTAAAGGACTAAAGCTATAATTTCAAAAACATTTCTAAAAAGTTTGTTTGTTTGTTAATGTTTTTTCTGATTGTGTCCATTTTTATTTTTGGCAAAAATATTTTGGAAACTTTAAAATGGTGTTT
Source organism: Paralvinella palmiformis (assembly GCA_025642065.1). Taxonomy (NCBI): domain Eukaryota; kingdom Metazoa; phylum Annelida; class Polychaeta; order Terebellida; family Alvinellidae; genus Paralvinella; species Paralvinella palmiformis. Next base: position 593,817 of record JAODUP010000044.1, on the reverse strand, counting down.
TGGCCTATTTAAGGTTGTAAGTGAAAGTTTAGATTGACAAAAATCAATGATTAGAATGCTTAGTATATTCTAAGGGATATGGCGCCTGAATTATATACATTTTGTTTATATTTAGTAAATTCAGTGCATTTAAATTAAATTAATTTCTTTCACAATTGTTAGTTTATATTATTGACAGATATGATGCTGGTGACCATGTAGCTGTCTTTCCTGTCAACGACTCTGAAGTTGTGGAGAAATTGGGACAACGACTTAACATCGACTTGGGAAAAGCATTCACACTAACCAACGTTGATGGTATGTTCTCTTTTAAAAGAATATTTAGGCATATATTTTATGAGAGCTTGAACTGAGACATTTTATACATGAAAGCAAGCAGAAAGATGAAGCTGAAGGTGTTTATCTAACACTTTGGGTCATACTGCTGTTAATTCCAATTTAAATATTGTGTATAGAGCTTCAATTATTTCCCTTAATATTACTATTATTTAGAGGATGCAAGTAAAAGGCACCCATTCCCATGCCCAACAACATACAGGATAGCTTTGTCTCACTATCTGGACATCACCAATACACCAAGAACTAACGTGTTAAAGGAGCTAACTGAGTATGCAACGGACCCTAAGGAGAAGGAATTCCTTCAGAAGTTAACATCACCTACACCTGAAGGAAAAGTAAGATTTACGACTTCATGTTTTCCATAATAAAGAAGTGCCACCATTATCATTCAGTTGTTAGGAGAAAGCTTAGTGAGTGATAAAAGTACCAAATAATAGTCATTATAATTACAGGCGCTATATAATGAGTGGGTGCTAAAGGACCACCGCAATATATTAGCTGTATTAGAGGATCTGTCATCTCTACAACCACCAATTGACCATATTTGTGAACTGTTGCCACGGTTACATGCACGGTACTACTCCATATCTTCGTCACCCAAGGTGTGTATGCAAAGACTGTTTTCAAGTTTTAAACAGTACGACATTGTTTATTCTTAAAATAGTTCATATTCTGATTCGGCTTTTGTATCACCCAACTTTATGTTGCAGTTTCTACCATGTGTAAAGATAAATTCACTCTTGTATCGGTGCATATGTGACAATTACACTCACACATGTTACAAACCTGACAATGTGCTATCATGCCATTAAACTATAATGTGATTTTTCTTCTATACATACAGGTCACACCCACCAAAATCAGCATTACAGCCATCTTAGTTGACTACACAACACGTACTGGAAGGCATCAGAAGGGTGTTGCCACTTCCTGGCTAAAACTAAAACAGCCTGTTGGTGATCAGTGTCCTAAGGTTCCAGTTTATGTACGCAAATCTCAATTTCGCCTTCCCTTTAAGCCTAGTGTGCCTGTATTAATGATAGGTCCAGGAACAGGAATAGCACCCTTCAGGGGCTTCATTCAAGATAGAAGTCAAGCCAAAGCTGATGGTATGTTTGCTTTTTAGAACTAAAGTTTAACTTAGTTTATGCATTAAAACAATTACAAGCTGATTATTGTATGTAAAAATGTATATGCTCATATTTATCATATTGTTTAGATGAGGCAGTTATTTTAGTTTTTCTAATTTATTTAAATTATTTTCTTTTTTCTTCAGGTAAGCCATTAGGAGACACTGTGCTATATACTGGTTTCCGACACAAAAATGAAGACTTTCTGTACGCTGATGAGCTAGAAAAGTACAAAGAAGATGGTGTCTTAACAAAGCTTTACGTGGCATTTTCCCGTGACCAGCCAGAGAAAGTCTATGTACAACACTTACTTGCTGAGAATGGTGAAGAAATATGGAAGATTCTTCAGAGCAGTGGTCATGTATATGTTTGTGGGTCAGTATCAGTCAGCAAACATTTTTGTTTTCTAAAATCAAATCAGTGAGTAAAAAAACTGTTTTAAAACAATGATGTGATCTTTTTTTAGATAAACTTGACAACCTTTCAAGATTCAGTACAGGGAGGAGTCACTAATAAATATATATACATCTGAATTACATTCTTTGGGTCAATGTTAATTTATGCATAGTTCTATCAGTAATGGAATTAATAAAAAAATATAGCCTAGTAAATTTTATATCTTGCATGATAAGTATCACTGAAGTGCTAATTTATTTATCAAATGGCAGCACATAATTCCACAGTATATAAAAAACAATCACTTCCCATTTGGAACATTTTCTAAACATGAAAATTTATTTATATTTCTGGAATTTTAGGTTTAATTTCTTGTATAAAAAAAATATTGTAAGTATAGTAGATGAAATTATATTGCTAATGTATTCAATTTTGAAAAAAGGTAGTGGTTGAACTCAATAATATTTAACAAGAGCCATTTAAAGGTGAGATACAGCTTATTTCTCCATTTATAATATATTTGGTATGATTTGGATAAGTTTTGCTTGTGCTTGTCATAAATAAATCAGAATTTGTTGTTACCAGTTGAAAGTATTGTTGGTAGTACATATTACAAAAGCTCATTTTCAGTCAAAAAATAAGTAACTACCATATATACTCACGTATAAGTCACACTCGCCTATAAGACGTACCTGTTTTTAGGAACAATAAGCCCCCCTGGAGTCTAACCCGTATATAAAATGCACTAAAATCAGCAAATTATCAGCAACATTGATTCAAAACCCAGAAATTAATCACCATCACTCTCTTCATTGAACATCTATTGTATCTGTTCGTGTGTCATAATACTTGTTGTCACCTTCTTCCTCAGAGTCAGATTTGTCAAGCTCTTCAGTCCACAATACATCATATTCCATGCCATCTAAATCATTCCTGATAGAGCACTTCTTGAATGATTTGGTAATGATGGCAGAGTTAATTTAATCCCAGGTAGCATTCACCCAATGTGTGACGATAGGTAACAATGGCCACTTCAGGTTGTCTGCTGCTGTTCGTTCATTTCTGTAATGCTTTTTGAAGTAGTTTATTAGTAGTTCCTATGTGCCAGCTTTGGAAGTAATTAACGCATTGTTTGCTGTAATCATTTTCTTTTGATGTGGCTTCTATGGTCATTCTTTGTGTGGCCTCATTTACTGTTCCATTCAATTACACATGCTCACATATTTTGATAGTAATGACATGTCTTTGTGATCATGTCACTAATTAGAACCACCAGATTAAATAATGATGGCGGTTATCATGATTAAGTTTGGCTTTGAAAGACAACAGAGAAAAGACACCTAATAAATTTGTTTATTGTTCATATATTCATTATTAAGGTTGAAAAACAATACTACTGTATTTCCCCCAAATTCTGCCAGTTATTACCTTCCCTTTTAGTCACACTCGACTTTTGGTGTTGATTTCGGAGTATAAAAAGGGAGACTTATATGCAAGTATATATGGTAATGTAGCCTTTTTTAATTATAACATTATGCTATGATTTCTATCATTATGTAGCGATGCCCGCCACATGGCTCATGATGTAGATGAAACCTTGCAACAGATTGTAATGAAGAAGGGTCAGATGGAGAGATCTGCAGCCCAGGATTACTTGAAGCGAATAAGAACAAGAGGTCGCTACCAGTGTGATGTATGGAGCTGAGTAAATGCTCAGTACACCTAGGAAATAACACATTAGGCATCAGAAAATTAAAAATACAGGATCTTATTCATGGGGTTACAAGTTATTTATAACGTTTTTTGAAAAACAAAACCATTTTCCGTATTAATTTTCTGCATGTTTTGTTTATGATTACACAATAATATATTTCTCATTTAACAAAATCTATTGTTTATTGCACCATTTTCAGTTCCTAAATGTGAATTTACCATTGAAATCATGAATTTAATTTTTGTTTTGAGGTAGTGAATGGTTTTTATTATAAATGTAGATATGTTGTATAGCAGAATGCCATAGCTGTACAGTTGTGATGAGTTTATGTTACTGAATCAGAAGTCCCCTATTTTGCAGTGAACCAATGTTGTATATAGTATACTGTTCGTTAATGTTTACAGTATGTACACATGTGTATTGTATATTTATCAGTTGGTTAGTTAATCTTCTGTAACCTTAGGTCAGTTGTTAACATGACTGTAACTGATTTGTGTGTGTGTGTGTGTGTGTGTGTTATCACAAATCATAACACATTATAAGTATTGTTATATTTTAACTGATAGGATTAGCTGTGTGTCTTAATTCAAGTAATTAATGTGTTATGGTATTCTTCTACTATATTAAATACTATTTTTATAGTCCTGTTTATATTATTTCAACAGCGCTCTCTAAATGATAATCACTAAGCTTCGGTATCATCACCCATAAGTTGTGTTTGCATTTGATTACATGTCATCTGTATTACATGCATTTGATTACATGTCATAGTTATCGTATTGACCTAAAATGTTATTGTAATTTTTGTTATCAAATACTTCCAGCCAATAAATTTATCAATTATTTTTGGGTGAATTTGTACATGTTACTAATAAATGCCAGTTATGTAGTGTAATAATACTGATGTTTTATTTATATTCACAATAACATATGTGTGCTAAAAGTATCAGACATGTGAAAAAAATGCAGTATTAGTTTAGAAACCTAGTTAAATATGGCTGTTTCATTTGCTCGGTCATCAATATTTGTTTAAATAAAAATAAATTAATGCAATGATTATTTAGAAACTGGTGTTATTCCGATCTGAAATAATAGGAAAAATAAGCATATGTGAATTAGTTGCATCTGGAATGGCTATCTTTACCCATTCAGGGAAAAAACATCTGTTTAGACCTGAATTAAGTTGCAAATGATAGTAAATATTTTATTGTTCTTTTATTTGGCTATTGCCAAATATTTGAAAATGGTGAGAGATGCTAGTACAAATACTTGAATAAAGTTACAAAATTAAATTCACTGTTTTGAACTTCTATTTATATTTAATAACTGTCCATAAGTAGGACATCCTTCAGGTGTCCCACACTTTGTGTTAGCAGTTGGTAGTACAGTGTATTGCAGATATCTAAGCCATTGGATCAAATTCCAGTATTGCCTTCGTCAGTGGGATGATGGTTAATTCATCACTTAATAAAAGGCTTCGGTTTAATCATCTTGATATCCTAGCTACTCCAGCCATATACCTTTGGTGAAACCAGTCACTAAGACAAATAAATCAAAAGATTTGTTCTTCATACAAAAGTGGATAACTTTAATTGATATATATTTTCTGTTGTGTTAGCTGTAGCTGGGTGAAATGATTATGTTAAAACGGTATCCAGACAAAATCCCACAGGCCATAATCCCACAGTAAAAAATCAACCCGTACATAATCCCACAGTACAAAATACCACAGGACATAATCCCAGAAAGTGAAAAGAGGGACAAAATCCCACACAATAAAATTTAAACCCTTTATTTTTTATTTGCACAATACAATTAAATGACTATTTTTCTTTAATGTATTACCGGATATGAAATGAAAAATGTCACTATTCTGATTCAGTGTTCATAGAGAATCTTTCCATCGGATAATGTTCCAAACGTTCTAGGACACTGAATGGCCTAAATTGTGCTGATGTGTCGTTAAACAACATCCATCCATCATCCATCGGATATTGTAGCCAACACGACAAAGAAGCTCTGTAGCTGTCTTATGTCCTGATTGGTGATCCTGGCTCTGGAAACAGGTGTATCCATGGCCAGAGATGTATTCAAACTTCCTTTGCAGTGGGGTCAATGGCATTGCATGCACGTCCACCATATGTGATTCTTCCTAGTAGATTTTTTTGTATACATATAGCCATCTAGCAAAATTTTCTGACCGCCCTTATTATTGGGTATGACCTCCATGGATGCAGCTAAAGTTAATTGAATATTCACATGATTGCTGGCCTTTTATTGTTTATTTTTATCAGATATGCTGATTCTGAAACTTCTCATATATCAATTAGCTATAATACTGATTATCCAAGATGATCTGATCCCTTGGCAATTGTCAAGCAGACAATTGTATTCAAGCTGATCTCTTGATCTGCCTTAGCAATGCTCCAGCAGATAATTGTATCCAAGCTCTTAATTGAAGATAATTGCTCATAGATTAGCTAGTAGGTCAGCTCAAGCAATCTAAGTTAATTAATGACATTATGTTTTTCTGTAATTGGAACCCATTGAAATATAAATTGCAAATACAAGTTGTATCAATGGGCTCTATTGAATGTAACAAATTATTGTCTTAAAATGTAGTTTTCTTATTAGTATGTAATTTAATTTTTGAATGTGGGATTTTGTCCTTCTTTTCACTTTTTTGTCCTGTGGTATTTTGTACTGTGGGATTATGTCCGGGTAGATTTTGTACTGTGGGATTATGGCCTGTGGGATTTTGTCCTGGATTCATTAAAACAGCTCACTCAGATGACCAGGAAGCCTTTTTACTTTGGCAGTCTAACTCTAAGCCTAGATTTGGATCCATATGTGACATCATGAATTCATCACGTGCTAGATTCAAACAATGTTTACGTTTTTGCAAATTCAATGAAGATCGAGCTGATGTTTTGGCAAATAAGCTTCTGTTAAATGATAATATATGTTTTTGGAAGGAAGTTAGCAAGATGAACCGTACTGGTAGTAATGTTCTGGCATCAACAATAAATGGCGTTACAGGTGAAAATAATATAACTAAGGTATGGTATGACCACTATTACAAGTTGTTGAACTCAAATTGAAATACTTCTAATCAACCCTATGTTGAATCTATCATGAATTATATTGTACACTCCCAATCAGTATTCTCTCGGTTCTTTGCACTATAGATATGAAGCATGCAATTAATAAACTTAAAATGGGTAAAGGTGCAGGTACTGACTCGATGCTAGGTGAACACTTCAAGTATGCACAGTCTAAGGTTACTGGTTTGTTATCAAGGTTGTTTAATACAATGTTTCCACACAACTATCTACCTTGTATGCTTATGGAGACTAATATTGTTCCTATTATAAAGAATAAAAAGGCTCTTATTACAGACAAAGACAATTACAGGCCTATTGCCATTACTAGCGTTGTTTCCAAGATCTTGGAACTCTTATTGTTGGATAGACTACATGCAATTTCAGTTGGAAACTTCTAGTAATCAATTTGTATTTAAAAGTAAACATGGTACAGACATGTGTGTGTACACTCTGAAGCAGATAACAGAATATTATAATCAAGGTTCTAGTCCAGTATATATTTGTTATCTTGATGCTTCAAAAGCATTTGATCGCATTAATCATTGGTGTCTCTTTAAGAAACTTATTAAACATAATATTGATGTTACTTTGATCTGTCTTTTCATATTCTGGTATTGTCAACAAATATTTTGTGTACGTTGGGGTAACCAATTCTCCCAATTCTTTACTGTATCTAATGGTGTAAGATATGGTGGAATTATGTCACCTGTTTTGTTTAATATATACATAGATGAGCTCAGTTGCAACTTGAATCAGAGTTATATTGGTTGTAGTATGAATGGCATGATCATAAATCATTTAATGTACGTGGATGATACCTGTATCATAGCTCCCTCACCTTCAGCTCTCCAGGAACTGTTTGATATATGTGCTGACTTTGCTGTTTTAAATTTTATTATTTTTAATGAGAAAAAGACAAAGTGTATGTGTTTCAAACCAAATTAACTGAATGGTTTATTTGTACCTACTCTCTACCTTAATGATGTACCTCTCACTTTTGTGACAAGTAATAATTATTTAGGTGTAATTATACATGACAAACATCAGGATGATGATGATATTATGAGATATTTTTTCAAGAGGGAATGTGCTTTTACCAGTTGCTTCAAAACATGTTCCTCCAGTATTAAAGTCAAATTATTTAGATCATTCCTTTGCAATACCTATGGCTGTCACTTGTGGTCAATGTATAAACAGTATACATATAAGCGTGTTATAGTGGCCTTTAATAATATATACAGAAAGTTATTTGGTATTTTAGGGGGGGGGGTATGTCTGCAATTTATGTCAATAATAATATTGATTCATTCTAGCTGGTTTGCAAAAACTTTATAATTTTAAAACATGTTTAGGTGCTACTAGCAATTTGCTAGTACAATATATTGTTTCTAGTTTGTTTTATTATCATTCTAGCTCTTGTGGTAGATCACTAGATGGACTAAAATATTAAATTTGTATGTGTATTATATACCTCACTGTATCATAATTCATATGCATATGGAATTTTACATTTTGAAATAAATTGATCGATCGATTGATTGATTGATTGATTGATTTCCGTGGTCTTATATGTACAGGTACAAGCTCATACGCAGCATTGAACAGAGTGTAATATGTTCTAGTCTTTAGTAAGAGTGAATCAAGTGATCGTTCCACGTTTTGGGGAAAAGGCGCCACCTATTGAGTGGTCTGTTAATTTGTTGGCATGCTGTTTGTGATATGTAAAGGTATTTAGTTTGTAAATGATACATATTTGTGATGACAATAATTTTCACAATATTCAGTAAAAGGTTTAGTTATCTTGAATATAAATAGAAATGAAAACAACGAATCTTATTTGTAACTACGACTTACACACGATCTCATGTGAGCGATATCAGGGTAGTTGGATCTAGATCTATCGGTTACGTTTATGGCTTTGTTACTGTTAGTGTGCAGATCTAGCCTATGTCTAGATCTGCTAATCCAGGTTGACATTATAATTCTGACAGGCTTACTGAGTTAATCTTATCGATGACTATGGAAGAAGGTCGAGATGTGCTGTGGCGCTGTTCTGTTTAATTGGGTCATAGCCATGGCATAGGTCGGATGATAGGTGACTGACTGTCTGTTCTTATGTTCATTTGACGATTTGTGTTTATACTAGCTAACTAGGCACACAGTGACAGTGACATAGTCACATACCTTTGACTTTTAATGGATCAGTTGTCAAATCCAGAAAAACATTCACTGGAGTTGCTGTCCCAACTTCCGGGGAGGTCAATCTCTGACACTCCACCATATCTCTACAGACATTGAATGATTGATACGTCCATGTAGAAAAATACACCCCTTTTCCGAAAGTGATATCAACCTGACATGCATTACATTGTACTACGTGTGTGGGATCAAGTTTGTTATCTTTGATGCTCAGTTTTATACGATCCCTGGCTAAATTGCCTCTCACAACCCCCCCCCCTCACAACCCCCCCGCCCCAGACTAGTGGCATGTCGTTTGACAGGCTGATGGATGAAAAAACTATGAAAATGCCTTGTAATAATCCGCCAGTTACTCCTAATTATTAAAACTTTTTTGCGATTGACTATTGGTTTGGGATAGAATACCATTTAAGATAATAGAAAATGTATTTCATTTTTAAGTGCATGTCATGGATGTTAGCAGGCGATTAATAATTATTAACAAACGCAGTTGTCCTTAATGTCTGGGATCTCTGGTGTATACTTTCCATTAGAAAAAGAGCTGCAGAAATATTCTTTGTAAAACTCTGGTTTTCATGTTTTTCCCTATATGTGGAGCCAGTCTGGTGAGAAAAGGGTATGTCTGCTTATATATTCCATACTAGATCTAAATCATAGGCTTTGTATGTTGTTTTCAATGTCTCGTTAGCCAGCCTCACAGAATATTGCGAAAACAGTGCTGCACCAAGCGAACAGTTGGAAAACTACCTGAACTGGCAACTGGTCCATTCAATTCAAATTGTTTATTTCAGCATTCATAATACATAATTTTAATGAAAGCAAAGGCATATAGAATGTTGAAAAGGAGGATGCTTGAAGCATTGCTTATATAGTGCATCCCCCTTTAACATAATATTAAAAACATTCATGACAAATTTAAAAATAAAGAAATGTGGAATTGACATAATTATTTCTTTATGAAACAACAACAAATCCATAGTTTAATTTTTAAATGATTAATTATTGTATACTTTCACATTGTCCCTGCAAACAATTATGTGATATATTGAGAGCATGACCTACCTGACACTGCTTCCAAATCTGATGTTGCTGATTTTGAGTTGTATAAATTAGAAACTTCATGTGTTATTCAGATGATGGAGCTATCATAAATTACATTACATAGAACATTGTTACTCAAGTGAATGTATTTATTAGTAACCTTGTTGAAATGTGATGCCTAAACTCAAATGGCAAGCTATTTTTTCCCATACAAAAATTTTAAATTATTTAATTTTCTCTTTGATTTGGTACAAATGTAAATTAAATCATATACATAAAGTTGGAGTAAGTATGATATATTGCAAAAAATTTCAGTAAAAAAAACATTAGGTCTTTATAAAACATAATCTGTTATGATAATTTTCTGGCTGAATAGTTTATCTTTTAATCAGCCTAATCAAAGTACATATAATATCACATAAAATTCATAAAATGCAGTCTTAAATGATTTATTCATTTTACTTAATAATAATAGCTGTTAGAAATAAGCAGATTTTAGCTCACCGAGTTGCTTCAGCCTAGTTCATGTTTTTCACTTTCATGTACTTGGAAAAAGTTACACACTTGATTGTATGGCTTCTTAATGCTAGTTAGAAATAGTTTCAAACTGTGTTTTTAAATAGGTGAACCATTACCATTTATGGTCTGTATTTAGTTTCCAGATTCCACTGTAGACGTTGCTGATGGAATTATGGCATTACCAAGCTTTAGTGAAGCCAGGAACTATCTCGAGGATCCACATGCATGCTTCCAGCTAACGACTCTTACAAAGCATGTCAATCTTTCGCCAAAATACACAAGAAATCTGACTGAAGGAATTTGTGAAATGCTGAATGATGAGATGTCGCAGTATTCTGATGGGTAAGATACATTATAAAAACAAATTTAATCTGTGGCCTATTCTTGTGGAGGTGACACACTCAGTCTACCATAGGTGTGACCATTCCAGAGACTAAAAGGCGTTCAGTTGTGACAAAATATTAAACACGAAGGAATTCTTTGTTGCTTTATGTGAAGTGATGAATCGTACGATTTAAGCAAAATCTTGACAAATGTAGAATCTCTACTCTGCATAAGATAATATAATTGCTATCTTTTTGTCTAATATAGGAAGGCACTGTCACAGCACAGATGTAACAGTGATCTTTGCTGAAAATCAAGTAAAGATACAGCTGCTATTAGTTGTTTTCTGACTTAGAAACACACACTTCAATCTTTTGATTGGACAGTCATAATTTTAAGCTTTTCTAAAGCGCAGCAGCGATAGTTTTTTTGTTTACACTTTTTGGAATGCAGATAATGTTGGTCGTGATTGGCAGAATTTACCATTTAAAAGTACTGTAAGGATTTGCTGAAGCAGTATTTTCCCTCTGTGAATTGACAGACAAATCTAGTGAGTATTCATGTAACTCCATCGGGTCTATAATTTATTATTTCAAGAGCAAGTCACATTTCTGCTGCGTAATAATCCATAGACAAAGTTTTACATGTAATCGAAAACATTCTGAAAAAGTTGCCCATGTTAATTAACTGCATCTGTGACAATAAATAGCAGTGCCTTAGTGCCATTTGTATCATTGCGCAGTTTTGCTATACAGATATTACAGTTTGCAAGTCAACTGCAAACTTTATTATACAAAGGTTATTGTGTGAGTGTGATACATTTGGGTTTAATTACATCTAAGCAGAGAAAAGGGTAATGAAGTTTTGTTGCCATAGCATTACTTGACTGATGTCACTTGATGTCAGTGTATTGATGCCATCTTGTACTGTTTTTTATTTGTTTGTCAACAATATTTATCTGTAATACTTTCGATTATTGTCATTGTACAGTGCCAGAGAATAGTTACAGACATGAGTGCTGTATACAAGTTTCATTTTACTTTATTTTTGGGGGGGGTTTTCAGGGTGGAAGGTGTCATGATAGCCTATGATAATATCCAGATATTACAGAGTGGAGCAATTATCTTTGAAGAACTGCCTCAGTTACACTTTAGCATCAAGGTGGACATTATCATCTTTAAACCAACAGTGAGTCTGTAGCATTATCACTTGTCACACGTTCCAATATCCTATGGTTTAGTTTCTGTTTCGTATTAATAACAAATATAATCGCATACAAATATAATTGCTGCGTAATACAAACGAAGAAAACAAACCTTTATGTTCGTCAAAGCTTCTTCCATCGCTGTTGTTTCAGATTGGCAGTGTATTGCGGGGAATTGTAAACAAGTTAGGAGAACAGCACATAGGTTGTCTGGTTCATAATTGTTTTAATGCCTCAATATCTAAACCAGTTGATGTAGAGATGAGCGACTGGGAAGGATTTAAACTAGATCTCGGCGAAAAATTCTTCTTTCAAGTGACGGATGTCAGTGGTCAGAATGGTTTGATATTCATTCGAGGCACACTGCCTGAGGGGAGGTAAGTTTTCTCTTGTCAAGTTCAGGTTACTCTGGGTATTCCTGTTAGTTGTTTTAATTGGAATTGACCACTTGTCTGATCAGTTGGTTTGTATGAAATGTCTGACTTCATATTTTGTGGGAATTTTAGTAAGCCGTACTCTGTAGAGTGTTTTGTAGTCCATTTACTCACTAAATCATGCTAGTCCATCGATCTAACATTATATCTGTAATGTTAAATGATGTTATATGAAAGTTGCTGTTTTATGGCCACTTTTGTGCACACTGTAGGTTAAATAAGTTGAGCAACTTCCAAAGGTTATGAGGCGAAGTCAACAATGAAATACCCCTCTGACATAGATATGTCGAGAGTGCAATATTGTAATATAACCTATATATTGTTATTCAATATGATTGTCATTGTTCAATAATATTTATCATTTTATCCAGTTGTTTTTTTTTTTTACTGGTCTTGGTCTAATTATTTCTACCAGCATCTCACACGTAGGTGCCACCATAAGGTGCATTGTGGGTATGTTTGAGCAGTATATAAAAAGGCACTACCACAGACCAAGTTGTTAATTACAAATTATGGTTGTTTCATCGGGTTACTGATGAATTTGGTTTTATTCGCTACTCAAGATATGAAGTTGCCTTCCTAAGACTGAGTTGAACTTGCTTAAATTTTATGAGTAATACCTTGCTTACTACAGTGCACCAGTTTCAAAAAGAGTAACACATTCCATCACCCACCCATTGCCACTCCAATGATACAAGTAGGACATGATATATATAACTTCCAACCAAGATGTTTGTGATAATGAAATAACAATGTCCCTCTAGATTATCAGAAAACTAGCTACTCTACCATGTTATACCTCAGCAGTTTGAATCTAATTGAACTACATTAGGCATTGCAATATCCTACCAGTATGACAAATATATTAGACCAGTGCTGCTATCCGATGAGATCTCTTTAAGTCAATGTGTCTAATGTTTGGCCCATGAGAGCCCTCCCCCAGTAAATGTAGAACCTAAGCTGTTTTCCCAGGTCACTTTACCCAAGAGATAAGTGTACCTACAAGAAGATTATATTAATTTGAAATCTTTCAGACTGGCAGTTAATATTGTGAGGGACGATAGCACACCTTTTTGTGTTGCGGAGATATTTTCGTAATTTTTATTAATATATGTTTGTACGAATTGAAGCAGTGCACATAATAATCAGGTTCTTTATGTAATTTTTAATAGGTATTTTTTCTTGTTTTCAGTCTTTCAAAGTTTGGTAAAAGGAAGAAGCGGAAACATGATGGAAGCTCTGATGTCACTGATAATGAAGTGCAATCTGTGTCAAAGAAACGGAAGAAAAACAGATCTATTATAGTCAGTGAGCCAATATCTGATTCAGCCGATCACACAAGTTATAGAGAATCTGATTCCTGTATGTCGGACACGTCACCGGAAAAAAAGAAATCCATTAAACGAAAGGCTGCTAAAGTGCAAAAATCTACCAACGTAGTGAAATGTGAAGCCTCTCAGCTGTCAGCTGGTCTGCCTACAGAACATAACAGTAGTATGGCTTATTCAGATTCTGGTGTTAGCAGTCTGTTTTCCAGTTACAACACTGCTGTAAACAAACTTACCGAGGCCACTGCTGAGACAGGTCAGAATGTGGTGACAATGGATGGGCATGCCATTGCCAGAACATCTTCAGAAGAAAGACATAAAAAACGTAAAAAGAATAAAACCCAGCACTCTGTTGTTACCAGTGAATGTGGAATGGATGATATTCAGCAAATTAAGTCAGAAAGTGGCTTGAATAAAGAAATAAAATTGGAACCTAATGATGATTTCACAGAAGACACCCCGACAAAACACAAGAAGCATAAAAAATCTATTAATATATTGAAGCAGTCTTCGTGTAGTGATGGAAGCGTGACGGATAGCTCTAAACAACGCAGTAAAAACCACGAGACAGGACCTCTGATGGTTGACATTAAGCTGGAAGTGATGGATGAGGCAATGTGTGATACTCCAAGAAAACATAAGAAGCGTAAAAGTTCTGGCAAAGATTTACACCAGTCTTCAATTAGGGAACTAGACAGAATGAATGACTCTGATCATTCAGATAAACAGTCAGAATTTGTGATGGCATGTGTCAAACAGGAACCAACAGAAGATGTGTTAAAGAGTCATCATAAAAAACGCAAGAAAAAGAAAAAAAGTTTGCCCGATACATTCTTAAGCACGTCACAGAACCAAACAAAACGTTTCAAACAGCTGGAGTTTTTGTAGTTGCTCTGAATATGACGAGACAGTCTTTTATTAAGAAGATATGATGCGAAAGTTGCATTTAGGTACAGCTGTGTGTTACATCTGTCAAAGACTAGTATTGCAGTGTGTCATACAGTCGGTGACATCTTGTTGATTTGAGTCTTCGTTTTAGTAATTATCGGAATATCATTCAGTTAGTTTAAGGGTTAGTTCAAACAGTCATTATAAAAACTCCTGGGGTTCAAAGATAACTCGCTGATGAATAATTGCTGTACATCACAATATATGCTGATGAAACATTGAGTTATTATGATTTGTAATCGAGTATAATTAAATACAGGTTTTACATAAGGATGAAGTTGTCACTGATTAATTTTAATCTGAATTTGTTTGTTAATTGGTAAAATGATTCTAGTCCGTTACATTGGAGCCATCCTAGTAAAAATTGCTATTCCACATTTTCAGAGAATAATCATGCATTTAAAAAAAAATTATTGATGCATTTAATAACTTTCTTCAATTTTATTTGAAGCACTATGACATCTAAAATGGTGCTCTTGATTTGCTGTAATGCGAATTAAAATGGTGTTTAAGCCAAAAGCTAGTTTTTGTATTGTAAAGCTGAAGCAATGAGCATGGTACTAATGAAACAGATATAACCTTACTACTGAAACCAGTGGAGTTTGTTTTAAACATATTTTACACATGCAACGCTACATCAGTTGATTAGTACTTGCAGAGAAATGCACTCTGGCAGTGGTAAAATAGTCGGACGTATTCACTGGATAAACCGACTCGGTAATATTAATTTCAAATGAGTATCTTGTTATTGTGGTTTAATACACATAGTCACTGAGTGTATTAATCCAATAGAGTCTCTGCTCAGTGTCTGTTAATAGATGTAGATTTGATGCCTAAACAAGACTTATTATCTCTTACATGTGTGTGTGTGTGTGTGTGTAGAGAGAGACAGTCATATAAATAGATATACCTGACTGTCACAAGGTATTTCATTAAGAGTATTCAGGTCAGTCCACTCATTTGTCTCGGAGTGTATTGCCGAAACAAATAATCAATGTTTAGTTTTTCCAGCTTAAAAATATATCCCTTTAAAACATTATATATAATCCTCATTGTGATGTAATAATTTTTTGTTAATGAGATAATAGCCTTTTGTGATAATATTATTTCATATAAAACAATCGGTGAAGAACGATGATAAAAAGTGTCTTTATATGCAAAACAAACTGCAAAATTTGAGCGATTACATTCTCAAATAAAATGTTCAAACATGAATCTAGATTTTATCACACTTGGGAAGCATATGAAATGATGTTAATACTGATTATTCATATAATTTTATAATTAAAGTACTTTAATCTTAAAACATTGATTTCTGAATTACTTCCACTCTTTTTATAACAATTATGTCTGATTGTATTACATTTGTTTAAAGGTTTTTGTCTTGCTCCGGTAGGCTACTAGATTTGAGATTGGTAAGTTTCAGGATTGAAATTAATATTGGTCTTGAAAAGGGATTTGTAATTGGTGATAACAAATAAGTTACTTCAGTTCATGTTCATAACCCAGTTAAAGATGAATATTAATGACTGTTTTTTGTACTAATTAATATATTATTTTTATGGTTTTTTTTAATACTTCCATTAATATATTGGTGATATATATATATATATGTACAATAAAAATAGGAAATTAATAATGTTTCTTTTAGCACAAAGGTACCGAAATTACTTCTATGATTATATAAAAAAGTACAGCCACAAAGAAATATTATCTTTTAAAGACAGCATCAGTGTGTTTGTATGTTGTAGTGGTCGTAGACAAACAGCTTGATATTTAGACTAAATTTATTAAAAAAAATATATTTATATAGCATCCCTTTCATGCCAAAGCCTGTTCAGGGATACTTTTAATGTGTGAGTACAAGAAAAGCCAGCGGTCAGCAGCTTCATTTATACGAAAAAACCTCTCGCTTTTGTGTCCAACACTCTTACCACCGAATCATCATGACCTCGCAATGTGCTACACTTCAGTAGACATTGTGATGTCTCTTCTCCAGCAGATACTGTGTTCATTGACATGTAACCTACCTGACCAGAAGGTAATATCATCATGATGTACGAGTCAGCAGTGTGAGGAGTACCATCAGCAACATCAGGAAGTTTACGGAACAGACCTGTAGACTGATAATATTCCTGCATCATTTTTGGCTAACTATATAGTGAACTTTTTTATATTATTTGTACCGATATAACTTTTGCCGCTGATTGTCTCCCATGATTATCAATGTAGATTTGTACAGTGTTTATAAAGAAATATCATACTTATTCACGAGATAAGATTAATCATTGTCTGCAATCATCAGTTGATATCATATTTAGATTACATCAGGGTATCAATATGATAACATAACAGAAGATGACGATACTACAAACAGAATATAAAGTCGCGATTTGACGTTAATTCCGTAGCGCAGTTAGTCACAGATCTCAGCCACCCGAGTTCAAATCTGGGCATGGGCATCTCTGAAGGATGTTTAATCGTTCATTTCACCTCATTACCTTTGGAGGTCTCTCGGTCCATTTAGTTTACTAAAAGTAGCCGTAAAATATCAAACATCGACATATGATGGCGTTAATTTCCGTCCTGCTTAATACTGATATTATTGTTTTTCATAATGACAGTTGATCAGGGAAGACCATTTCTTTTTTCATTATACTAATGACCATTCTGAATATATATATATATATATATATATATATTATTTTATTTCCACAAAAACATGCCGATAGTTTTCATAGTTTATATCCTTTGATCCTTCAGCCATATTGAAGACTATACCTGGATCCAAGTGTCGGTGCCATTCAAGTTTGCAGTAATAAGGTAGAAGACGTTACTGACAGTTTTGATGAGCAGGAATTTGTTTTACGTGAATAAGGTAATTGATTGAAATCGACTACATCATTTTAATTTCAAAACTGGTTTATTATGATATTTGTATAACAGTTTTAAATTGGTTTTAAAAATTCATGTGTGTGTGTGTGTGTGATGTACTTTAATTTATGACTCGCACAGAACACCATTTGACGCACTTTAAATTATGTCATAACGTCATCGAGAATATACGACGATGAGAATCATAGAGTGTCGATTTATACCGTGAAGATCATTCAGCGATTCAGATTACACGCTAAAACCTGGCCATGGCATGACAGACAACAACATTATTGGCAAAGAAAAGACTCCGATAATATAATAATATCGCACCAACAGTGAAAATGACGCAGCGTTTAACCAACGTGATTTGTTGATTATACCGTATAATGAACTGCGCAAAGGAATATCTTGTCAGTTGTAATAAATGACTAATGCTGGTTCGCTTTGTGGAGTCTCGTTTCATCGGTCAACTTGCGTCCTTATAATCAGCGGTCCAATTTCATGGCGGTGGCCCCCTTTCTTTGTGTTTCTGTTATCTTTGTTTCGTGCCTGGCTAATTAAACCGCAAGCTCCGCCCAATAGGAAAGTTCGGAAGGAAGTGGGCGTGGCTTAGTTCGTCTCGCCGCGCGCTTTGCCTTCCTCGCCTCTATACGCGCGCGGGGGGTATCGGCTTCTATGATTGACGGCTGGATGTCAAACAACAGGTTTCACGTGCTGGCCATAAAAACGCTCAACATTCAGACGGCAAAGCGAGCCAGGCTCCGAACTGTGGCTGACTGACTCTCTCTCTCCTCCGATACGCGGCAAACTCGGATGATAGATCTGGGGATTCGAATAGTTTGCTCCCAAAGCTCAGGGCGTGTATTTCACTGTTGGGCCGAGACACGACTATCTAGCAGAAGTCACTTGGGACGTTGACCTGGTGCAGAAATCACCGGCTTATTTCGTAATCCAGTTTTTCATCTGACCGGATATTTGGATACTTTAACAGCAGCTTACCTTAATCCGACACCTACAGGTAAGCCTTTTTTTTCTGGAATGATATGATGATCTCAGTGTTTGTTGTAAAGCAGAGCTCGTTGCTCTGCACCGTTCGTTGTTACGACGCTTCTCGATGGCGGCGTTTCGACCGAACTTTGTGACGATCACCCGAACCAAATCTAGGATACCAGATGAATGAGAAACCTACTAGACTATGACGTCATCATCTTCATAAACTAAACAGAAAGTCTATCGATGTTGATGGCGTACTTATTAACATCCCGAGAAACGTCTTTCACGTGTTAGGCCACTCAACGGGCGCGATCCGGTGCACAGTTATCCATGTCCAATACTGTATGGTCGTCTTAACTTGTATAATGCACGTTTCGATGTGTATTGGAGCGCATTGTTAGGACTAACCGGATAAAGGTACTGGTCTAAACAGGCCGAGAAACGAACGAACGACTAGCTCTAATTGTTAACAAACGATCGACTAAGACGTAATTAGTCATTAGAAGGAACCCAAACTACAACAGGCCTCCAGATGATTCAAGTGATTGCTTCCCATTTGCACCCAGTCCCCTATGTATCCCATTATGTTTTGTTCCGGGAGGGTGCTGATCCAGAATATTGTTGATTAGGTGCGCCTGTTATACGTTTCCCGTCTGGGTTCGTCCTAATTCTACGTGTTCTTTAGGTGTGTGTGTTTGTGTTTCACCAGATCTTTGATGATCGAATGTCAGGCGTTCTAGTTGGCATCATACTGATTATTGCTAACTTCTTGTTGGAAACTATCTCTCTCTTTGTGTGTGTGTGTGTCTGTTTCTCTCTCTCTGTGTGTGTGTGTGTGTTCATTATGCCTGTGAGTTCTGCAGTCAATTATGATTATAAATAGAGCTAGGGGTATAAATATACCAAAGGATAGTGATCTATATATAATAACCTATAGTTACAGACGGTACAACATTAATAAAGTATGCAGGTATTCGTCTCTCTCTCTCTCTCTCTCTCTCTCTCTCTTAATATATATATATATATATATATATATATATAGTTAGTGTATGTTTATTTTAACCTAAGATGTAATCAAACCTAGGACATATGGACGAGAAACGACTATCTATGGAAGTGTCAAACAATCTCAAGTAACATCAATTAATTCTGAAGACGACCTCTGAGTCCAGTCATTCAAATTACGACCGTCAGTCATTATGTTTCGGTAACAGCCGAGACTGGGAACTAGTACTGTAATTTAAACACGTCTTAAATGCCTTTAAGCCATCGAACACAGCGAAATAATAATTAAAACACCTTTTTATTAATATTAAAATGCTTTCTTTAAATTGAGCCGTTCTTCATGAAGGTACTTAATATACTGGGTCAGGAGTGATATTATTTATGTAATAAAACAGTTATTGCCTCAGACGTAGTCACTTCACTCAGACGTGTGACGAGCAGATAGCGACTCCATAGACGTCTCTTCGCCGCTTAAGTAAATGTCAATGGCATAACTGTGTATAACTGCTTGTCTTGTAAATACGTCTATAAAACGAGGGTTTGCTAAGAAGAAAAACAACCTTCAGCATAAAAATCCCCTTTTGATAGGAGCCCAGTGAAGTAGTCTTATAGTCACGAAGCAGTGGCTAATAAGCTGTCAGTTTAACACCCAGGTCTTTCACCAAAAGGTTCCGAAGGTGTAGTTTTCCAAACTTTTTTTCGGATGGTAGAATTTAAGCCCGAATCGAGCCAGCATGAACTCCGTTGCCTTTTTGTAGGTGTCATTTTGATGAGGCTCGCCTCATCCGATTGTCCGCGTTCAGAGTCCTACTTGCATATATTCGGCGGTATAGAAAAGCTCAATAACCTGTGACAACCGTGCGGTGATGGCCCACGTTAAAGCTGTCGGAACAATATGATGATATCTTGTCCATGAAATGATCAAATCAGCACCGGCCTGAGGCAGCATATCAGTTAATGTCGTGTAGCAAAATTTGGTTGGCCTTTTTCTTCTGCTCAGCATGCACATGATCCCAGCGCTCTGTTTTATTGATGTGATAATATATGCAGCGATTAAATTATTTTACTGCACTGTTGACCTTGTACGACCTGCCGACTGAAAATGCTTATTTCACGAGCATCTTGCAAGTAAATGCCTTTGGGAAATGTTCCCTGCTTAGTGATCAGTCGGCTCTAATAATGTCTCAAATCGATCTATAGTTTTCTTATCGTGTAAACTATACATTGTGATAATGATCATAACTATTCTCTTTAATTGAAAAGGAGTTGTGAAAGGCGCTTTGAGATTACGAGAGCTTCTTTTATCAGAAGGTTGCTCGGTGTCACAGAGTGTATAGGTGATGTGCTCGAACTACAGCCATCATGCAGCAAATGATGATCTGTGGTCTACTTGTTTTATTTGTCTACTTTATTTCAGATCTACTATAAATCAACTTCCATCTATCTATATGTTTGTGTGTCCACTGAATGTGTGCTCGACTCGTTTTCCTCGTCGGCGAAAATAATTAATGCAGACACACACACACACACCTTGAGAGATTTACAGTACGTTACACTTACAGTAATGTTGCTATCATTGTTAAGATATCCCAAAGAAACAATAAGACGTATATTTTATCATTTTTCCTCGTAACACCGCTCATCCCTATCTCTGACTGTGCGTACAGCCAATAAATGTTTTCCTCAATTCTTCGTCCATCAGATAGATAGTGTGAGTGACCAATCCCAAATCGATATCTCAGTAGTTATCGGAACACGTCATCGTGACGTCAGTCGTTTGGAGCAGTGCCTTAACTATTTAATGACGCCGAAAAGACGATCATCTCTCAGAGTACGCACCGCTCCCAGTCTTGGATGAACGGATAACTCGAGCTCAGTAATAAGAGCTAACGACGTCACCGAAACTTTGACGGATCCCAGATGAGGACTTGGTCTTTGGATGTTTCAAGTACTCGTTGAGTTACTTCTGGTTTTTATCGGTACCATTTCACCGAGTTTGTTTCTTCTCTGTGTTATGACGGGAGTTGTTGTGACATCCTCCTGCCTTATCGCTCATGCGTCCTTTTAAAGATTTAAAGACCCCTTTCAGACATTTTTACTCGGGACACATTTTAAGACTGTTTAGGTCAGTCGTTGTGGAAAACAGTTTTTTTTTTAAATATCATACAACCATTTATAAACTTTACCCCACTCGCCTTCAGTTTGAACGAGCTATGCTGATAACTTTCAAGAGGAATTTCCGCCTGGAATACATAATTGGCTCAGAGTAGTAGTGCATGCTGAGAGAATACAGAAAAAAGGACAACCATTTGTGACTCATTCAATAGACAACTTACATAAACACTCTTTATACAAGCGATGAATGTAACTGAAATGCGCCAGAACCCGGGTTTTTTTTCTGTTTCATTTCTAAACATTTCAATTCTTATTTCGCTTGCAGCATTCAGGATGGGTTACAGGGAAGTGTGCCTCGTTTTAATCGTCTGCCTCGTTGCGGTTCATGCGAAGGATCATCAGAAGAACGACGTTAAACTGACCCGTAAGATGGTGGTCCATCAGACTGGCTGCAGCGGCAGCGACCAGCCGCTGTGCTGTAATGCTAAAAATAACACTTGCCGAGTGTTCGGGGCCAGGATGAACAATGAGAATAGCACGACCTGCTTCTGCGACTCAGCCTGCGGAGAACTGGGTGACTGCTGTGTGGATTATAAAAAGAGCTGTAAACGTAAGTGACCTTCCTTCCTCGCCGTCTTAATCCGTCCGTCTGTGTTTCTGTTACGACTGTTTGTTTATTCTCAGGTTCAGAAATTGTTGCTCTCACCTGCACGGACTTTAAAAAAAGTGTTTTAATCCGAAATACAGCTTGTAGTATTCTTGTATATTGCGGGTGGTTTGGGGGGGGGGATTGTTGGTTTTAACACCAGCCACGCTGTTTGCTCACTAAGTATGGGCTGTAAGTTTAGGCTTATGTAAGGTATTCCCTATCTAGAGTGATAAATCTGTTTGTCTAAAAGATGGAATGACCGTCGACCATTCCCAGACGCAATTATTACTGTTATCTCATTGTTACCTGTCTAGTTAGTGATTCTGATATATTCTAATCCATCAATTGTAAATTATCTTTATCAATTTGGTAAACGACTTAAGATCATCTGTTATTAACGTGACCCAGTTTTACCATATTTATATTACAAATACTGTGTGTGTGTGTGTGTGTGTGATTCACTTATATACTCAGTTGTCTTTTGTGACTTCAAAACCTACACCAAACACCCCCGATTCTTCCCTGTAAATGGTCAATTACTGAAACACGTCACACCTTGAAATATAACACCGGGTGTGAAAACCAATTATTCGTCGCCAGTTAGTGGCTACACACCGAAGGAAATGACCTAAGTTAGCTGGACTGGCAGCTTCAAGGTCCAATTAGCCATTGTTCGTTCTGGGTATAATAAAACCATACAAAGAGAAGGACACAGTGCAGGGATTAACTTTGGCCATCTGTCATCAGCACCAAACAAAAAACTTTCTTGCCCTGAGATCAAAGACGGTCACAATGGCGGGGGGGGGGGAGGGTGAGGCATCATGACCAAGTCAATCTGTAGGTTAACCTTACTATTAAAAAGCCACTGTCACACGGATGGTGTATCAACAGCGTTGACCACACACAGACAGACACACACACACACACAGAGAGACAGACACACACACACACACACACACGCAGAGAGACCGAGGTCAACAGCTTTACTTTGATATTGTCTACGCGATAATAAAATTTAATGTAGTCTTGACTTCGTCACTTGACGCGGTAGGTAACCCCCCTGCGCACGCACACACGATCGCGATCTGGCATTAAAACACATGAATATCACATTAAATTGGGGGATTTTCCGACTTGTCTATTTTAAACATTGATTTAGAAATAATAAATATTATCCCCGGTCACTCACTTGACCAACCTGAGTTAGTAACGTCGTAAGAAGGTCGTCGCCACCAGTCTCTAAAGGGACTACGTGTCCAATGGAGAGATACCATCTACCTCTAGCATCCGTTTGAGCTAAGAGAGTTGTTTATTATAGTTACGGTTGGTTTGTGTAAACTTGTATGATAATACTTGCGTCTTGATGTCGTGGGTAGCCACGACGAGGAAAGCATCTCTTCATAAATTACGTTAACCTGTAATTCTCTTCTAACGTGATGCCGACAGAAAAGGCTGCAATTAGACCGTCCTATCTCGGCTTTCAGCATCAGTTCACTAACTAGCTGTTAGGTGTATTATGTTCTGGTTGGGTGTGAGTTCAGAGACTCGGGAGGCGGTGTTATATATATATATATATATATATATATATATATATATACATATATATATATATATATATATTGTTATCGGCATTTGTGTGACGTATAATCAACGCTTGCGTACCTGGGAATTAATATCTGCTTAAACGTGAAAATTTATGATGTTATCATATGGTAATTGTTACCCAAACACCATTCCCTAACTGATCATCCTCCTAACCCCCCCCCCCGTGCGATAGATACAACAAATGTCCAAGGCAGATAACGCGGACTTATTTTACAGTGATAAGCTTGAAGATGTTAGATGCTGAAGTAGTTAGAGTACATCATTGATCATGTTTACATTGAAGTGTTGTCTATCAGTCTATGGATATGTACTGATTGGCATAATTAGATAACAGCTGGAAAGTCTTGTCATCTCCAGTAATAAAACGTGTGTATAATAATAATTATAGGATATCGTAATTGGAAGCGTTTGATGTTGTAGCTTAATAGCGTTCATTTAGTGTATTTAGCAACGCGTCTGGGCACGTGTGTGTGTGTGTGTGTGTGTGTGTGTGTGTGTGTGTGTGAACTCCTTGTAATTGGATCATTGTCTTGTAAGACAGAACAGAACGTGCTGTTCATTTTATAACCAATCAATATCATTTGTTCGATACACCCACAACATATAATTGTATCATTATTTAAAACTGCTTCAGAGTGTTCGCTTCAATACAAATAACGAGTTGATATTTAAAATAGTTTTCTGGAAGTGTTTTTTTTCGCGTATGGAGAATTTGTGACGTTTTTATCTCGCAGTGTCAAATATACTGTAAATTCTCAACCACCAGAATATATGGTGACGTGAAGGCAGTCGGGACACTTTAGAGTTGATAATTATTGTGTCTGCTAAGTGTGATAAGTCAATTATGTTGATATAATTATGATATGCTGAGTAAGAAGATCTACAGTTCCTGTGCCCTAGAATTAGGCGATGTAATTTGTATTCACTTTATTTGACCTACCAATGTCGGTCCCACAATATAACAAAATGATTGCTATATTGTGAAGTTTCTACGGCCTTATCATCTTCATGGATATTATTAAATATAACAATACGTATTATTGTTGACTCTGGTAGTTTTTCGCTATTATAATGGATTCTTTCTTGTCCTACTTAAAGATGTTCACCTTTCTAATGTAGTATAAATAGCCTTATTTACATTTTACGGAAAAGGTCCTATCTGTGATATATAGCTATGATAGTGTACTTATGGTTGGTTTTAACCAGTTTGATAATAGGTGAAGTTTAGAAGAATATTGTTGATGTCGTAAGCAAAGCAAATGTTTATTTTAGAAGAGAGAAAAAACACAACAACAAGAATATTATATGTAGAGGTTGGTAGAGATATAAGCGTCATGGACAAAATTAGTTCTGTTTATAAATGTAAAATAAAATCAGAAGAAAAATGGAAACAGGGAACAAATAATTTGTCCAGTTAGTGTGATAAGTTAATGCTGTATGTTTTTTTATTTATTTAATTTTTTTGACATAAAAACATAAATATGAATATATAATTTATATGTCTCTATGTGTGTATAAGCATATATGGATGTAAGGACACTCTGATAATGCAGCGATTAGAGCACTGCGTTGCAAATCTCCAGGTTGTGGGTTCGAATCGAGCTCGACTGTGTGTGTGCGTGTGCGCCCCCTGCCTCGACGTGTGTGTGTGTGTGTGTGTTCAAACAGATTACCACTCTAGACAGTAAATGCCTAACATAAAACTAAAAGTAATCTGTAGCCCCAAAAAACTACAATTGATTATTTTTATTTTTTATTTTTTTAGGTTCACCAGTTAATTGTATTATTAGGCATTTTTAGGTATTTTTTGTTGTTATTTGAATGGACAATAAAAATATTTGTGTTTTTTCCTGCCATAATGTTTCAGGGTCAAATGATCTTGTTAAACTATGTTAAGTTGTGTACTAGCTGACATCTGTCGTAGGATTACGACGAGATCAGACCCTGTGTATATTTGACGGGCGTGGGCGTACTGAGATGTATCATATGTTTTGCTTTTTGATGTATACGCACATTACAGTTTATTTGGCATTATCTCGATAGACCTGAAACTGGAAATTCACTTAGTGTTTATTTTCTCAGATTAAATCAGAGATAAACAAATATAGTTATTATTACATTCAACATATCATCTCAAGTTGTGTGATGTCCGTCTTTATGTTAATAGATCCTTTAGTTTTGTGATCCCTTGTACAGCTGTACTCTAAACTATTACTAGGATCATATTTGTTAAGAGAAAGTATTGATTAATCGGGAATCGAACCCACCCCCTCCCACCTCCTTCACCTCCCGCAGTTCACCTGGTAGTCGCGTTTTTCGAGAAGACCGAACAAAAGTCTTCTCCGTTTCGATGAAATAATTTTGTTTGATTAGAATTATAGATCCCGCAGCATGATACCTGTGTGGATGTTGTTCTTCACAATGATTACCTGATCGTGTGCTCGTAATGCCAGTACATCCTGGTAATATACCTTTAGTTCGTCTCTTCGGTTCCTAGACATGGATCCCTGGATGTATATATATATATATATATATATATATATATATATATGTGTGTGTGTGTGTGTGTGTGTGTGCGTCCTCCCCCACTCACTAAGGGCGCCTCCGTGGTCTAACGGTATCGTGTTGGACCACAGATCACTACCACCCGTGTTCGAATCTCGGTGTGGGAATATCTAAAGCTTGTTTCATCTGTGACTTCGCTTCATTCCCTTTGGAGGTCGCTTGGCCCAATTAGACTACCAAGTGCACAAAAGTGGCTGTAAAACAACAATCATCACCAATCCTCCCCCACTCACTAATTAAATAATACAGATCCACAATATTTATGCATAATTATATCTTTAAATGAGAGAATTGTCTACTGTGCATATAATGTATCCTTTTATCACGATAATTTGTCACAAACATATGTCGTCACAATATAGATGAAGAAATTTGTACATATACGTACTTCTGCTGTAGTTACGACGGAGAGTTATGATGTGTAATATTTATATGGAAACGTCTGATTTTACCTAAAAAATCCTATTTAATTCTAGACGACCAAAATAGCATTCTTTCTATCTGTGTGAATACTGACATTACAACAAATATTAATTTAAGCCTCGGCCGTTGGATCTGGTTGCATTTGTATCATATGACCTACATAAATGTAAACATATAACGTTCACATGTATTCGGTTTCACATACAATTTCTCAGAACTTAATGTTCCGTACTTTCCAATACTGTGCTAACAAGTAACATGTGAAATTTAAAAAAAAATGTTGTATTTACTTAACTTGAAGCGAACCTAAAAATGCCTTTACGTCTTAGATTGGGGAGCTCATTTTATTAATAAAACCTCTTTTGCTAATGTTTGTTTAGGCTTTTTGCTAAATCCAAGTGAGACAATATGTCCCTGTTTGAGGGAATCGTTGTACAGATACTTCCTAGGTAAATGTTGTTTACAGAGATGCATATCACGTTTGATTCACCTGCCAGTTGTACACTTAAATGTGTCATTTTAAAAATAAATTCCCATCAGATTGTAAATATAACATTAGATAACTACCGGTGCGTTGTTGCTATAATGAATGGAACCCAAACCAAATCATTATCGAGGATGCTGGATGCTTAAAGATGAAGAATTCCGTCTTAGCAACAGCCGTGCGCTATTTCTACTAATAACCGGGAGCACGAGATCCGCTATATCCAGATAAGTCCTTCAAGAAATCAATGATTGATTGTTCATTTGGTTGAGCGATAGAAGCTGGAACCGTTGGCAAACTCTCGGTTTTGGCATATGAACACTGCGAACAGTTTTTGCCCATTGCTCGGGTTGCGGCACCTGTACATTTGTCCGTTGGCATTAAGATGGATAAGCCAGAATCGCAGCTGCAGAGACACTGAATGATCTTAGGAAAACAATTTCGTTGGTGTGAGGTTATCTACTCTTTCTCTGGTGATTGGCGAGGTTCGCGGATAGGAAGACCACCGGCCTCTTCTTACCAGGCTTGTGACCGTTGCCGGCTCTGACAGACGCGCGTCTTTGTACTAGCGGTCAGCTGAGGTCAGATCTAGCGGCCAGACTATATACTGGGTCAAAATACACCAACGGCGTTCAGCCGGCTTGTTTCTTGCCGCTATTTAGTCACTTACCGATGAACCACCGCTGCTCACTTGATATGTACCGCCATATGACCTCCATACATCAAGCGGTGAGTGTTAAGTGCTCTTGGGGCCCACAACCCACGGGGTCAGAGTACCTGCGGTTTGCGGTCTACTACTACTATAGCGTTAGATTCCCGATCTTCGTGACGTCCGCGTAGCCCCGGGTGAGGACAAAGCGGCCTGGCGTTCACGTTTCCACGTGTTGCAGGATATTGTACGTGCCGGGATCTCTGCAATTAACTGCGCATCTGTTTCTAAGTTCAGAGTCTAAGAAGCGCGAGCAAGGACAATCGACCTAATTGGCATATTTTCTAGAAGAGCTCGGTTTGGCAGCGGTATTATTTACGCCTTAACTCAGTGTTTTGTTAACTGACCATTAAGTGACAGTGTCCTGTAGGTCAATGTTTTGGTCTTATCACCCGGTATAACCGATGTCACTGACCCACTGGTCTGTACACTGTATATTGTATGGTGATTGACTTCTTAGTTCTTCTTATATATATATATATATATATATATATATATATATACTGGCGTATTTAGGCCGCTGTTAAAGAAACCTTATTCTCCTATCAGCAAATACATAAATATTCTCCTGTCTGCCATATTTATGGTTCTTTTCTTTCCTTTGGCAAGCACCCCCTCCCCGTGAGTTCGGGGTTTAGAGTTGGCTCGCGTGTAAGAGATCATACTCACTCATTCGTTTACTCACAAACCTGTACTCTTAATCAGCCCATTTGCTTCATGTGAACCGACATCGTATTGATAAATTATGGCAGTTCTGAGTCTTTTGGCGGATGATTGTTTGGTCGTGAACATGATTTCCGAAAATGTTTACCTGACACCAGTACAGTAAGTGTATAATAATAAAAACACGCTACTCGAAGTGTGCATTACCTACGTGTACCATTATGGTGCTGCTGAGCAATAAACACGATTACTGTGTTCGTATATCGTCTGTCTTCGGATGATCCTGATCTTACTAGTATCGGATAATTCCTTCCTTGGTCACTTTTAGACAAACTGATGAACATGCGAGAACGTTTCATCATTTGAAACACTGGCTTCATCTGGTCTAGACATCTGATAAACGGCTAATATTTTCAACAATGAACACAACAACAACAACAACAACGGCATAACATTATAGAAAGATACCATCAATCAAATTATGTTTTCTTAAGCAATTAAGTCTACACAACTGAGCCTACGAAACTGATGCGTATCAGGCGTGTCACATTTCAGTCCCATCTTCACTCGTTGTTAATGTGTAACGCTCGCTCGGTTCAGCCGTCTGGGACTATTTTTTTTAACTCGTCTGGGTTAAGTCTGGATTAGTGACCTCCTCCTCCTCTTATACAATGCACTTTATATTTGAGTAAAAAAATATTTACATATCTCTTCAGAGGTGTCACTGGTGAAAAAGCTCGTTTTCCAGCAAATAAATCAAACGGAAATACTGGCGTAATTGTTCTGGTGCCCACCCCTAAAGTATGCGAATTACAGTTAATTCGCTTCGTGGCAATTTAGTTCTTTTGGAATGTTTTTGGGGCTGAAAAATCGTCAACTTTAAAACGAGCAATTCGTCATAGTTGTATACAGTGAGATACACCACCCTCATTGATGGCGCGTTTAAATGTTGGCAACAATACAGCAGCTGTGAAAAACCTAATGGAAAAACCCATTGAAAACGCCCTTCCTTTAAGGGGGACAACGATACAAATCCTTTTACTGATGATGTGAAGACACGATAGAAGCGACTTAAATGTCGTGTTTTTTTGGTTTTTTGTTTGTTTATGAGCGATAAATAAAAGTTGACAAGCTATTTGTCTCTTTGAACGGGGGGGGGGGAGGTTCTCCATCTGCAATTAGTTGTGTACTTTGTTGATGGTTATCTAGGAGAGACTTATCAAAGAATTGCTTTGCTGACGTTTGTATGTGCACGCGTGCATTAAATGTGTTCTTGTTTTAAACAGTAAAACGGTAAGCCCCAGAAAGTCGCATTCCAGTCAGACTTTGACATCTGTTGAGGCTGGCTTATTTTCCGGCAAAACACCCCCCTGCCGCTTAAATGCATTTTAGTTTATGCAACTGCGGCAGCTGCTAGTCAGCTGTTCTGCAATAATACGTGGAATGGCTTATCTAAATACTACAATGTGTATCGAATTTGTATTGTATTTTGAGCGGCTGCTAACCACAACATTCTGCTCGCGGGCTTTCCTATTTCTTGGGTAACCAATTCGTCGTCCGGTAATGTTTGACCTTGGTACTGTAGAAAGCGAGACTTTTATTGCTTGGAAGTAGTAAGTTACAAGGTGATCCCAGCTGGACATCGAACTGGTCTGGTTTATCCTACGTGTAGTAGTAGTAGTAGTAGTAATCATAATAGTAATCTGGTCTATGTACATTTCGTTGATAATGCTGACCGTAATTGCTCCTTAGATTTATAACGTGATATAACCTTGGTGGTCTTCCACTGACTGCTGTTTATTGCCAAGTGACTGGTTTAGATCGGTATCCACCTGTCTGGTATACGTTTAAAGCCCAGGAGACGACAGCTGGTGATGGACTCAGAGAGATGTTGTTGGTCTACAGTCCATTTGTGGCTTTGGTTAGACGTACACTGCTTTAATTGAGGTCGGAATAGGTTAATGTCGCAAGGTTATTTTAACTTCTCGTTAGAATCCTAATTAATCGACTGCTAATTTGTAAACTATAATGATACACTGTAACACGAAGCTGGCCAACATAATACCCAAACACGACTAATAATGGACTATCTATCGGTGAGGTGGCCATTAAAATTGTATTACATTCGGATATTATAAACTGAGAAATGTCGGTCTGGTGTTTTGATGCAAAGCACTTAATGGGCTTACATTTCGATTTATTTTTGTAATTTTTTACGGGTTTATTGCTTGTCTGTTTTGATGTTTTGCAGCATTTTAAATGCCTGGAAGTTTTCGCCGTATCCCATAATTATCATTGCACCAATTTCATAGACTAATCTGGACAACAAACACGGCGATGACCCGCGGTGCCACTTCGGCGGAAGCATATGGCACAGGTGGGCTTAATTCTCGGCGGCTAAGAGAAGACATGTGTCACAGCCAGTTCATACATAATGCGAGTGTATAGCACAAGCAGTGCATTTATCATTTTCTTATAACTAGAGGGGTTGAAAGATGGCCAGAAGCTGCTAGTCTCTCAACACATCCAGCCGCCCTCATTTTCATGTGGTGTGAAAATGACACCGTAACGTCAGCTTCTGCTATATATATATATATATATAGAGAGAGAGAGAGAGAGAGAGAGCATGTGGACCCAGACATCATCAACCATCCCCCTAACTCACAGCACTCACATGGCACTGTTATTGTAAATATTTAAATTGCTGAGTGTAATTAGGAGTAATTATTTTTGCTGATTTATGGTCAGTTTGACACAGTTTTATGAATCAGTCGTGTTTTGTGTGTGTGTGTGTGTGGTGTGGTATATAATCAGTTTTTGGCTCTGGTTTGAAACGTTCAGATGCTAACTGATAACGTGGATGGTTATAAATTACACCTAATTATGTATTTAATCATCGAAATCTGTATCATCCGTAATTAGTAACAAAATAAAATTTAAGAACGTCACTAGCTGACTGATTTTAACAGAAACGTCCTGGAAATATTAAATATAAAGATATTAAAAGAAAACAAATTATCGTAATTATGATGTTGTGATTTTTGCACAAAACTGATCATGAGATCTACCATCGGGCTGGACCCTGGGAAAGCGATGTACGTTGACCGGTTTTAGTAATTAAACACCGATCAATTTGAGAAAGGGAATCTTTCATTGTATGAACAGCGGTGAGAGAGAGAGAGAGAGAGAGAGAGAGAGACGACGTACATTTGGCACGAGAAAAGATGTTTAGTAGTTAGCGGGCAAGTATTATGTGACTGTTTACGTTAGTTTATTGAACCACGTTCACTAGAAATCTTGACGGGGTTTTTGTTGTTGTTATACGTGTCAAGATATTTGACCAAGGTCTTACTTACTCTTAGCTCACTTTGTGGTATTAATCAAACGTAGAGAGTTGGTTAGATTGTAGTCGATAGAAGAAGTGTGTACTTGGACATTAACACAACATTGTGTAATCAATGATTTACTGATGGGGAAACAAAGAAATATGTTAATTAGTCACATCATTTACATATACAGGGGATTAACGATGTAGATTGTTCTCAATTATTGAGAGAGTGTGTGCGTGTGTATGTGATTTGCTAATAGGGGATAAAAAGGAGAGGCTGTGTGTGTGTGTGTGTGTGTGTGTGTGTGTGATTTGCTAATAGAGGATAAAAAAAAGTTTTACATATATTGCACTCACCACTTTCCTCACTTTTTTCTTGGTTGACCTATTAATCTTTTGGCTAATGGTATTACTTGTCCTGTTGATCTTTTATGTTCCTTTCATAATTTTTAGCTGTGGACTGTGAACTAGACGACTGGGCACCCTATGGAGCGTGCAGTAAGCGTTGTGGCTGGGGAATTAAGCAGAGAGAGAGGCGGATCCTAGTACCGGCTCAGAATGGCGGAAAACCATGTCAGAAGAGGCTCCAGAAACTGGCCTGTTATGGCTACAATTGTAAGACACCGAGAGCCCATCAGGGTGGCCTTAATGAACTCAGAGGTAAGTCCACCCGGTCACCTCCCATCAGCTACTCTTGAGGAACTGTTTCTAAGAAACAGTATTAATGTGGCGCATGCTCAAATAAAAGTGTACCCCACTACTTTAAAACATTCATCAAAAAGATGACACCTGTGACATTTTAAAGTAACACATTACCACAATGAAAAAAACGCAACATATAAACTTTATAATTCAGTCATAAAGCCAATTGTAATCAGATAAAATCTTTATTTTCACCAGAATTTCAGAACAATTAAAACAACACCTTTGATTACGCCATCCTTTAGACTCTGCAAGACCATAATAAAATACTGTTTACTTGTATATAAAAGTAACAATGTTGTGTATCAAAGCATTGATAAAACGTATTATGAGATGGCAAAATATTCTAAACTGTATCAACAATAAGGTCAGCCATAGAAGATACCTGGCTATGTAAGAATTTGTATAATACTGACATGTGTCAGCAGCTCTCCATCCTATTAGAATATATTTTGGGCTACTAATGGCTCCAGGAACCCTACGGTTGTTAAATCTTTCATCAGAACAACAGTGTTAATGTCTTTGATTACGTACTGATGTTTTTCGACTATCTTAGGCTTCCAACAGTTTGTAAATGTGAAGTACATAGATAACTTAAATCGATACACTCATTGGGGAGTAACGTTAGAAGAAAATGTTGGTGCACATGTGTGGCTGATGTACTTTCCACCACCAAAGTATTCACCGAAATGTACTCTGTACTGAAGCCGCTTTTTATGCCCCGACTCTATAATGTTAGGTGTCTGTATGTTATGTTTGTGGGATGAAAGATGTTAACATATCAGAATAAACTAAGCAATAAAATTGCAGTCAGTCTTCATGTAGACTACGGTACTTATTCCACCTTGATAAAGTGCCCTTTCATGTTAAAATCAGTCATCCCACATTTTACACGATTCGCAACCATTTGGGTAAGGTCGTGATGTTGCTTTTTACATATACACTCCCACCCCGATGACTTGCTGTCTTCCTTGTGATTGGTTAACAAATATGATCATGTTATCTCACTGACTGATCAGTATCAAATTACACAGATGTATTTGAAGCAGGTTCATTCTGTCCTATTTGATTAAGTCCTATTTAATTAAGTCAATTTAAAGCCTAATTTATAGTTATGTTGGTTTATTTTTAATTATTACTAACTGCAATTTGTGTATTTGTTGAATTAAACCAATGGCTTGAAATATGTTTACTTAATGAAAAGAATTCCATTGGTCTGTTTTAATCGAAATAAACTGATTATGAACCCCATTCAGCCAACAGTGTCTAAATAATGGACGGTGTTCCACTCAGATGCAAGCGTTAGCACCTAGCATCCCACAGAAACAATACATTACCACTCACAATGACTGTAAGCTGAAGACATAACGGCGAGGAATTGCTGATAATTTCTCTACATTATGGTGTGTAGAGTTGAAACATCTACTGCTGATGGCACAGTTGGTGAAGGTGATCGGCGGCCAAACGTTAGCTCAAACAATGGAGAGAAAAATGTGGAACTTAGACGGCTCTTGAAGAGTTTCTTCCGTTTTTATTCTCCATTTAAGATGCACGAAATGTGATTTTGACGGAAAAGATTCTTCGTAGAAATCAAAGAACTAGAGATTATAAGTAGTTTAATTGCTGAAATTAGAAAGAGTTGTATCTGTTTAATCAATAATTAATAACTTTATTATCTAGGTGAATGGATTGTTTAGCCATCCTTCTGTTTGTTTTTCTCTCCATATTTTCCCTTCAAATTCATAAATACTTTAATTTAGAAATGATGCCAACATTTTCTGTATCTCAATATTGATGTACTAAATATATGGAACATTACAGTTGATTTGATGCATTGCTTCCTGTCCTTTTCTAATTACTAACATATCTTTAATAATATTTAGCCGTGATTTGCATAAATCTAATTAGATTATATTGGCCACAACACAAATAAACAGGTGTTACGCTGATCATCTGTTATGTAACTGTTCTATCAGATGACAGCAAGCAATCTATTTCCAAGACTGTAGTGTATCACTACGAAAAAGCCAAAGATTGGGCTGTTTTTTGTTTTGTTTGTTTTTAGTTAGCGCATTTTACAACACCGTAGCCGCGGGCTCGTGGTGCTGCGTTATTGATCCCGAGCAGGAAGAAACAAAACATTAACAAAAACATTGGCCTTAACTCTGGCATCTGTGAGAAATGTTGCTTTACATATTCACCAAGTTAGCTCGGCATTAACGTTGTTTGTTTGTTTTAACGGTGGGTGCTTGTTTCGCTGTCTGCGCTTTGAAGCTTTCAACAGGTGTATTCTGAGATGATGGCCTTTCCACGTCAAGACGGTGTAGGATAGGCACTATCAGTACCGCAGAAAGCGTATACGAGAAAGCCCAGAGAAAATAATCAACGCGTAAAAATTACCTAGACAAGTGGGTCACAGATCATAAGATCAAAAAAGACGATCCAGAAAAATCCAGATCTCCCCTCACAATTCTTACCTATCCGGCCTCTTTTTTCTCGCCTGACCGAGAGTGGAATCAAACGGATTTCCGCCACCATCCTCGATGGATTATAGATTTAGTGATGGATATGATGTTGCAAGATCTGGATTTGATATAAAAAACCTCGGATTATAAGCATCAACTCTCATCGTGGACCTGAAGTCAGATGATGTGATGATTTGTTGTTGACTACTGGGCCGGGGGGGGGGGGGTTGTAAGAAAGAGGCTTTGACTTTTTGGCCGCGATGTTATCTCGTACTTCAAAGCTCAGATATCATTAACGGGCCACTGAAGTGTAGTTATGGCTGCTGCTGACGCGGCAAGTTGCACTAACCGTGCACCGACAATATAGTGCAGACACAAACGTCAAATATTAGCTACATCCGGTTACAGAGGCATTAGTATGCCGTCTTTAATAGAACATGTCTAGATAATCAGTTTCATAAAGAAGTGCCTCTCGATGTATTTAGGTTGATAATCAACCTGTACAATTGTAGCCTATCTTTTAGTGGCTCGGACTTCAATAGCCAGTGAAGTGCCATCCTCCGTAGTGTTACCCTCACTGACACTGGAATTCCCACAACATAACAGCACTCATAGTTGTGTACGGCCTGGCCTGCTGATGATAAAGGTGCCATTCTGAGGGAATAATCACCACATGTTACTTTTTTTTAAACATATTTTTGTGTGACTCGTTCCTCAGTCGTCATCCTTCATCGTCGCCTGGTGATCATCTACCTTCCAGTGATGTTGTGTGTGTGTGTGTTCTGTCTGTGTGTGATTTCAAAACAGTTGTTAAAATGCGTGGCAGTGTGTGAAGAGACACTGGCACGGAGAATCAACAATCACGAATGTAATAATGATATCAAGGCAGTGTCTCAACATTTGAGGTTATCGCTGGGACTGTGAATTCAGAATACCGAATTTCCATAATGAAACACGCGGAAATGTGTTGTGCGATTTTATTATTCTGCGTTTGGTGGATTTTTAAAATGTTTTAATTCATATTGTAACTTAACATTTGTTTATTTTTGCACATGTCTAGACTGCCATTAATTGGTTCTCTGTTGGTTTAATTTTTCATTCTGTTTTCACTAGACTGGCTTTTGTTGGTTTCTTTCGTTATTAGCGCCATTGTACATGTTTAAATGTTGTATGAGATCCTTCAAGACAGTCTTCAAGACGTTTTTTTTTTGGGGGGGGCTTTACTTCTGTGCTCTGGCGGCATTTGGCCTCATTTATCGGTGACTGGGTTTAATACTAAAGGTTGTTTGGTTTTGAAATTTATTAATTAATCCCGGTTAACAAATACGATCCAATAACTGCTAACGCACAGCACTAGTGTGTTCCACTAACTAACATCATTGACTGTGTTTAGATAATTAAAGGTGAAACTTCTAAAAGGCGCAATTATAAAATACCATTAAGTATTCTATTGAAGCTTTGTAACAGGGAGAAACTCTATGGATAATAGATTTAGATCTACAAGGCTACCTGTCTGTTTATTCTATCTATGCTGTGGGCGTAATATGCTAAAATTGTGCATTTATGGTTTCTCTGCAGACATCTTCGCTAATTATCTAACCACTATCTTATCAGGAACATTAGTTAAGCACATTCATCAAGTTGTTATCGGCAATCTTTGAAC
This sequence comes from Paralvinella palmiformis, assembly GCA_025642065.1. NCBI lineage: Eukaryota > Metazoa > Annelida > Polychaeta > Terebellida > Alvinellidae > Paralvinella > Paralvinella palmiformis. The sequence goes on along the minus strand of JAODUP010000044.1, from coordinate 556,891 downwards.
GAATTCACAGTGTCAGTAAGTCAGCCGTAAGTTAGGTCTTTAGGGCGATCTATACTTTCGACTGTAATTGCATGGAATAAACATGACTATGGTCATATAATGAATGACCCGAGCAATAAGCTGACTACAGTAGCCATCAGTATATCTTCCTTTATCTCTGTTGGCCTAGTTTCTGTTCAAAACTGGATAATATTTTATGAGAACAAACTATTTATTATTGGAAACACATTCTGATGAGCTGACAATCTTAAGTTTGTGTTTTTGTAAAATCTACACCGTTATGGATTAGTAGTGGTTTGATTGACATCGACGTTTTTTTTCACCTGAGCGAGGGATGGATGACACACTGAGCAGGTGAAAAATTGCAAAGACCCAATTAACAGTGAATCCTAATCCAGCCCATCCCGTAGGATTGACAGTGGACTACAGCCAACCACCACGACGGGGAAGCAGCTTGTGTACTGTGTATGATGAATTTAAAGAATGGTATCTACTTGCTTCTGCTAAGGACAAGGGATAAAGATCTGTGGTATCACTACTTCAGCTGAAGTGACTCTGTTTTGACTCAAGCGGACCTGTTCTGGTATTTATTTAGCAGGGCAATGTTTGTGGTATCAGAGAAGTCTATATGGTTGTTTTTGTTTCGATACCAGGTAATTAGAGCGCAACCGCAGGAACATATGTATGCACGTTATACACTCTTTGACATTGTAAAATGTATACAGTCCTTACTGCTGTTATCTGATTCGTGAATAACTATATTATATTGCAGTGTAACATTTCGGCATGACCAAGTTATGTCACGAGTTTCATATTCGTGTGGTTACCTTCTGCCACAAATAAATACGAGACCGTTTCCTCCTCAAACCACAAGTTTTAAGATTCCTATATCCATTAACTTAGGTTTTCGCCGTTGAACTGGACTAAATCTCATTAACAAAAACCAATAAGTTTCTGAAGGAATGACTAATGTTTGGCTTCAAGATTAAGATTTCGTTGCGTAGAAACTCCACACGTATTGATCTGATATTTTAGCGCTATCGTTAAAAGATAAGACCTTTTTCTAGGAATTTAAATATGTGTGAAACGTTTGCCGGTTTCGAGTACTGTTAAACTGTTATTTTTTTTAAATTGCCTCTTTGTTAATCACCATTTTATTGTTGTAAAGGCCAACAAAGTGCCTGGATAGGTCATCAGAGAGGATGTACTTAATCTCCCGAGTTCAGAATGTTTAAAAAACCTAAAGTAAATAATCGATTTTAATCATATTTACACATCAAATCGTGGGATACATTATGCCATGGAGTATAGAGACTTCCAGCTAACAATAAGATATAATTTTTATCTTCTCTGAAAAGTGGAATCAGCAAATATTAGGCTGTAGTAATTGACTCTATTTTGAGAATAAATACTCAGGAGTGGCTCCAGTGATGATAAATGGCGCAGTCGTTGCTTACTTTGTGAAGGATTATTTTCGAGGTTATCCATCGAACGTCTGTTGAAATGTAATTAAATGGTTTCTGGGAGAATCTGAACATCAACACAACCAAGATTGAAACTATTTAGTGATTTATCTGTTCTGTTAACAAATACATGAAAATGTCTTTTTATATAGTCTTACTTAAAACGGTGTGTGTTTTTATGCGTGCGTGTGCGTGTGTCTGTCGTTTTATGGTATTTGCTAAAAATGCAGGGTGCACGATATAGGACCAACCATCATAAAATAAATCACCGCTTGTTATAGTAGGCGTCCCCCATTCAAGCTTGATTAAATGCTTTTGTTTATTTACTATGGAGATTACAAACGGTGTAAACACGTCTCGCCATCATAATTAATACCAAAAAATTAACAATCAAGGAAAGAGGCTGCTAGAGTAAATCGTAGTGTACAGAAAGTAAACAAAGCTATATACACGTATATTGGAGTTTCTGGGAGCAAATCGGACCTTATTATTTATGCTCTTGTTATGACATGAAGGTTTCCTGTTTTAAAGGAAGAAATTCTAACTAAAATATTTAGTTTGAGCTGTCGGTTTTCCTGATTGACACCGACCCTACACAGCTAGATAAGACCAACAATTAGTTGGCCTGTTTTTGTGCGTTTCTGTTGGTGTTTTTTTTTTTTGGGGGGGTCCATGTGCATACATTCACACATGTAGATTAGTGGTTTCCATCTGGTTTAGTTGCTTGTTGGAGGCTTATGTTTTTCGGTGCTGACTTCATCTGCAACATTTTTAGATTAAATCTAGCAGATAAAGTTTGAGGCTACTGAAGGGGTAAACCTATTTGGGTTATTTTAATGCCGAGCTGCTATGGTGTGCGTCGATTAACTTGGGGTTTTACCCGATCAATAAGTAAATAAACATACTTATTTAGCTGGACATAAACATCCACCAGTCCGCTGGTCAGTACACTAATACATATTTTAATAGATTAATACGACCACATAGCAGCTAGTCCACGTTAATCATACGTGGTGCCCTCATCTGGAATTGTGTTGGCTGACAATTGTCAATTTTTAATTGCACATCCTTTGTACACGTGATCCGATTGGGGGTAGGGATTTTTGTTCCATATCCGGTGAACTGAACAAATACATTTGTCTACCTTTGATTATTTCCAGGATTGTTATAACTGTCGATGGACAAGTGAGCTCTGTTTTTTTTTAGTAAGACATATGATGTTTTTTTCCCGTTCTTGATGTACAAATCCAGTATTCCATGCCAGTGTCTGCTGTAGTGTACTGCCATTTTACGCTAACCAATTAATCAACTCAAAACATCACTTGACCTAATACAGAAATGGCAGTTCCTTTCTGTTCCTTTCTTTAAACTGGAAAGAAATCCCCCTCCCCAAAAATAAGATAAACTAGATGAGATATGTTCAGTGACTAGTAAAATTATTTCCTAATTACTTCCTGTCTGCGCTATATATGCGTTATTAGCCACTGATATAGTATCAGTTTTTGATCAAGCCAATGAATCTGCCAGTGGCACAGTGTTCAGGCAGTTATCTATTTGGAATACACAAGATAATATCACGATATTAATTATGCACTATATCAGAGCTTAAGAAAAACCTCAAAATAAAAACTAAATTATAATTATCAGTTACCCTCAACTGATGGTGGGTGAGGTTGAGTTGATTTGGGATAATTAACTTCAGTGATGGGCACACCTTGGATATATATATATATATATATATATATATATATATATACACAGCTGATCGGCGTCTACCAAAGGAACTTAATCCCACAAATACATATGAGCCGGATGCACATACGCTTCATGCCCTCATGCCCACCAGTGTACGTATGTGCGTTTGTGAGTAGATGTTGTTAAGTTACAAGGGTCGTGTAGGTGTGAGGATGGGCGTCCAATGAGATGTTATAAACCTATCACTGACGTCGTTAATAAAAAAAAAGTAAACAGACTGATGAATCTATTGAAAATGAAAACTTTGCTGTTTTGACGTCAATAATGATGAGTGAACCCTGGATTTTGTGGTAGGATGACATGGGAAATTCTCTCTCTCTCTCTCTCTCTCTCTCTCTGTGTGTGTATGTTGCCCCGTTTGATCCATTACTGGGTTGCTCTGCCTGCCTGATGTGTTACATGCCAGCGTTCCTAGTGCGGTTGTTAACCATCGAAACACAAAGAATAGCAGACAATTTGATAGACAGCCACAGCCACATTTGTTAGTTATCGATTACGCTAAGGATAGATATTATTAAGTTTTTTTTTAAATATGACAGCCTATAGCAAGAGATTTAAGCTGATTTAATAACAGTATCTTATCTGTGTCACATCTGTGATAATCAGTCATGTCTCCGTTTTTTTTAAATCTCTGTGAATCCCATACCTTTCAGGATGAATACATCTGGTTTTGATTTTGAAGGATTATTACAATCCATAGAGTATATTTTTTTGGCTGTATACTGTATTTTGTGGGGTTTTTGTAATTGAAGTAAAAGGAACAGTTTTGTTTGTGTGATTTACCAGGATAATCTGATGATAATTGATGTAGGCAATGGCTGAGAGATCTATGCAACAAATGGAAGATACTACCGTTGCGCATTCTTGTCGTATCGTGTCATGGCTGCCACAGATGAATGTGTTTAAATTGATTGCTGTTATAATTTAGAGAATTGTCTTATTCAGTAAATTTGATATTACAAAGTCAACTCAGGTAGAATGATGAATTGGCTGTTAGACTTGATAGATTATGGGTACAAATAAGATGGGTTTCTGGATGACGCGATTCGAGGTGATAAATGGCATTATGAGGCCTTTTCATTCACGTAACACTATCCTCAAGACAACATTTAAGCCGGTCTCTCATCGGGCAGTGAAATGAACACCTTTCCTCCTAAAGCAGAAATTTATCGCTTCCTTCCTTAGAAGAAGTCGTTTATTGCATAAAAATAAAATCTTTGTCAGTAAATAACAATGTTTAAACCTTTAAAAGACATTAGCCGTTAGTGCGTGTGGCCACTGATGTTATAAGCACATCGGTAACCTCAGACATCTGAATAGTGGACTGGCAATAAATTGGAATCATTGCTGTGTGCCAGCGTTTGTTATTATGTCAGTTCTCTTAACATCAAATACTCACTTAATATCACTGTTGATAGCTGAGCGCATAAAACACACAGGTGTCTTATGTGACGCCTCGGACGAAAATGAGCCTTTTTTATGGCACTCATTCTTGATGAGACACTGATAACATACAAATTGTGGTAAAGCGCCTAGTTGATGTACTGAGCACCCACGTGAAGGTTTGGAGTAAAAATATCGCCACCTTAATAGAAGCTGTGCCCGTTCTGATGTATTGTCTGTAACTGAAGTCTTGCTGCAATACAATGAAAGATTTGTTTGGGGTATGTGATTTATTCTAGGGTTTAAATGGAAATTCTGTCAAGTCCCTAACAACGTGTTATAAAAAGATGAGCAAAAATGAGAATATACCTTCAAGACACTCGCAGCATTAGGCACACACACACACACACACAAGCTTCAACATTTGATGTGTTGGTCACATTTTAGCATCAGGATGTAATAGCCTATATGAATGTTAGTCATTAATATGATACTGTAGTGTAGTTGGTAGGGAACTACGCTGCAAACCTTGAAACTGTGGGATGAAATCTACTAATCTGTGGGATATTTCATTGGAAGGCTATAAAACCAATGTATCTGATGTTAGTGCGATCAGTGCCCAAGTTAAATCAACCACTTTCTCACCGGCTGCTCTTCATTAACTAATATTTATCGATTAACTACAAGGCTTTGTTTTGAATGGCACTATTTAGCAAATATATTGTTATAGTGCACCGGTGCATTATTGTCATTTATCAGGTAAACATGATGCACTTTTAAATAAATATTTAAAAAAAACAGAACTAAAAGAATGATCCATAATTAACTTTTGTTTGACGCCCGCCATACGACTGATTAGTTGATAAATTATCAAAGTGAATAATCTGATTTCTATTGCCTAACTGTTTTACATCATTTTATATTTGCAGAGACTGGTAAGATCATACCAGCTAAGTTTGGATCGTGGCGTAAGAATCACTTGTATAATCCATTTAAGGGCATCCGCAAGAACCTGTTTGACAGATACAGCGCTAATGCTATCATTGATCGACCATCGTAAGTAAAAGTTGTGATTTAAATAGGTGTAGTGTTGTGATTTGACGAGTCGCTTGCTTGTATGATGTCTGCAATAGCAAGCACAGGTGGTGGATAATTGCTATCTCTCGGTATGACTTCGGTACAGCAGCTCTCTCTCTCTCTCTCTCTCTCTCTCGCTATGTCTCCTAATTTCCTATTGTATTGAAATCTTTCATTACCATTGAGTGATATTTACCCAGAAAATAATAGCTGTGGTCTTTTTTCTAACTAAGCTATTCTATTTCTATTACTACCATTGATTTAAGTTCTACATGATGTAAACATAACATCAGCACCTCTTCCTGTGCAACTACATCCCTCTCTGACTCAAGTTTAATTATCTTCGAATCTTGGATGGCAAAACTCAAGCAAAATGTAATACGAATATCTGTTTGTTTTGTATTTATTTTTTCAATTGCTACCATTTTAAATGTCAGCATTTTAGAAGGCAGCTCAAATGATATCTCACGAACAATAACTTCATTTCGTTTCGACCGTGGAACTTTCCGGTGCACTGACGGCTTGACTGGATAATGTTAATGGTTGATTATGTGTTAGAAAATGGTAAAATGACTGGTTTTGCTATTTTCAACAGTTAATTAACTTGCTTTAATTATATTTTCCAAGACTGCTTCCAGGATATTGAAGATAATGCATTATGATCTTGCTATCTAAACATTGTTGCAAGTGTTTCACAGATAGGGCTCTCTCTCTCTCTCTCTGGGGACCTGTCTAGTCTGGGAGCATCTAACCAAAGGATTTCAGGTCACTGCTATGCCAACACCCAAATCTTCATCCATGTTATGACAATATTTCAAAACAAATCACAATGCTTGACAGCTGACTAGGAGAAAAATACTGTTCACTTAGATTGGGTAGGAAACAGCCACCGCCTCCTCCCCGCTGTAACATGGAAATAACTAAATGTCCACATTTGAATGTGATAACTCAACGTGTACACACACACACTACATATGTTCTGATCTATTCCTGCATTGATTGGGTATCACTGGAAATGGTAATTTACAGCTCAGAGAGTTTTACAGAAATATAACCAGTTAGCTCTGTTATTGCCGAACTTCACTTTTTCGAGTCACCGCGTTGAGAGAATAAAAATAATCATGGCACTACATCAGATGTACGTAGCTGATATAATTAATTGTGATAAGATGATAGATTAAAACTCCACGTTCAGGTAAATTGTTGTGAATCGTTTTTCGCTCTTGCCAACGACAAATACACGTGTTTGTGTTGTTCCAACGTGACCTTGGAGACCTAACAAAAAGGTTCAGCCTTTTTATCTTGACCTTTTATATCCTTTTAGTTCGCAGGTACTGTATTATTTTATCTAAAACATCAGATTACTGTAGAGTAGTAAAAGCAGTTGCTATCCTAATGTCATCTTTATTGTGATACACACCACAGATAGTCATCATTCAGAGAAACCTCTTCATATTTAATGTGTGTGTGTGTGTGTGTGTGTGTGTGTGTGTGCTCATATAGTCCTGGCTCGTGATTTCAGCATATTTTGCCACTTACCACCTATTCCAACACCGTTAATTAGGAAATGGGGTGGTTACAGTTTTATATTCTATATTTTTGCCACTCTAACAATCTATGGATAATTCGGAAATAAAACAACTCTCTTCCGCTATCTCGTCAATAATGGAGCTTCTTGATTTACTTGAAAGAATAACAGAAAGTAACTCCGGGCATTAATCCAGCTTTGTTCTCAATGATAAAACACAGTTTTATCTCAAGTGTTTCCTTTGCAGGTTAGTCTCACTGTTTTCTGTCAGTCAAAAAAATAAATAGCTACCCCGGGGTCGGGTCAGTTTTCAGTCATGAATCATTTCGAGTATATTTTTTTCCTGATTAAAAACCGTCTGTCTGTAATTTCGTCACAGGTCAAGTTTTTGTTGTTTTTTAAAAATTGGTTTTCCTTTTACAACCCAGATTGCTGTTCTCCAAATAAACCAAAACACCTGTACAATGTTGGAAAAATTACTGATTTCACAACAAAAAAACAAACAAAAAATCTGCCTTTGTTAACACATTTTTATTCTCTGTCTTCGCTGAGTCAGTAGAGAAATTCTGTCACTTACAATTTAGTTTCAGGTACTATAGCCAACTATGAGCCCACTTGTGGGTAAATGAAATGTCTGGCTAACACAATGAAATTAATTATTATATATATATATATATATATATATCATAACTAATTACAGTGTTTTAAAAGTGTGGCATGTTATTGATTAGTAAAGTTTTAGTAAGATAGGATAAGCTTCTTATTTGTAAAACAGGAATGTACATACAGTAGCTGTTTTTAGTTTATACTCTGTGTGAGTGTGTGTGTCCGTGCGCGCGCGCGTCCATATAAAACATCAATATTCATTTCGTTTTGTCAGAAGTTCAATACCGTTCAAAAGAGCTGCTGCTTGTTTTCATAGCATTATAATATTGTGTGTGTGTTTATTGTACCTGTATTAGATTCCAAACATCCTTACTCTGGTGTTCACATATTGTACGTAAACAAATATCCAGTTAATATTTCTCGACTGTTTACATAAACTAAAACATTATTATTCTTTATGGGGATTTCTCAGCCTGTTCCCATAGTAATCTGACTTGGTATTATTATTATTATTATTATTATCATCATCAGTGAACGCAGTTTGATGTTTTATTATGTTGTGTCTCGCAGGCCGGAGGGTCATCATTATGTAACGAGGCTGTATCATCGGAACAGATATAAAGTGACAGGTGTATGTTTAATAACATGTTTTATACTTACCACCTTCTCGGGTGAATAACGTTGGCGTTGTGGTATTCGTTCTGGGGGAAATCGATCTATCACCAGCCGTAAGCATATCTTCAGAGAGTGCGAGTTAAATAAATTACCTATCAAATTACAAAGGTACTTTGATCGGCGACTTAAAACCGTGCGTAAAATGGAGAGAAAAAAATTTGAAAGAGACTACACCGTAAATCATAGCCTCCGTGTAGACATTTTAAAATGTCCGGTAACGCAGACATTGAAAAAAAACCTATTATAAACACGGACTTTCATAAATTTGACTGAGCACATACGTAACGTAGCCATGATGTTTAAATAACATGGTACACAAATAAAGCGGATTGGCTAATCAAGTGTAAGTCATTAACTATTATCTCTGTACGTGGGTGGGTCGGTGAACTAAGTGAGCAGTGCTTTATTTTATGTCCAATACAATTTGAATGCTTCTTTTTTCAACGAATAAAATATTGCACGCCGATCTTTTATTTGCATATCTCAGTTCATTTGGAATGTGGCTGAATACCGAGAAATCAGTTATAACTTACACGCTAGAGAATCGAATTAACGAAGGCAACCCCTCTCGCAGCCCGGATCATTTGATTATATTGATAGATTTAGAGGCAACTCTAAACTGGGATTTGATCATAAGTCCTAGAACTCTGCAGTTGAGGGCGTTATGAAGTATGCCCGGAGAGCGTTTAACTTGGGGGGTGGTTGAAATTTTGTTTTCAAATCTCTTCTAACTGCCGTCACAGATAATATCCTTTGATGTTTTATTATTTTCACTTATCGGCTGCTGAATTCATCAAAATCTCTCTCCACACAGTTCTCCGCATAAGTGTAGACAAATCGGGGTGTTACTGGTGTGTTTATCACACTCACTGTATAGCATTATACTCGATCTAATGCAATATCTTTCCTTCCTATTATCGTATTAGTAGTTCTGATGTTTCCACGTGTTAGGTGGTTGAGATCATGTTTATGCAGGTGGTTAATGGCCTATTTTAGCATCGAGCAAGGTTCGTCACAAATCAGCCCTTTTCCATTCTCTTATAGCGAGTGCTATTCCAGAGCGCTTTGATTGAAAACACAGGTATGCATCTGCAGACCACTTGAATACAAAGTCGCTGATTGAGACGAGAACACCTGTGAAGCTTTGCCGGGTATTTTATTTTTAAATCGACGTTATCTCTTCGTACGCTGGATTTGATTTACGTGAAATGATTTAAAGAGGACGGGCTTACAACAAAACTTCATCTAGTCACTCAGCAGTGCCGCAGTCCATTACTAACCATGAATGGTATTTCTTTAAGCGAATATGTGTAAAAGTTATTTCTTCGAATTAATTACCCCATTTGTAACTTAGCAACTTACCATTATGTTTGTATTTGCCTGTGATATATTCTAGCTTTATTAGGAATTAAGGGGGGGGGCGGTGTTACTCATTGAGCAAATGAATTCTCGGAATCATTCGCAGCTTGATTTTTCTACTTCATATTACTATTTAAATTATCAGGTAAATTTCTAATGAGTGTTAGTGTACTCGTCATTTTGTTTCAGTGTTAGTCAGTGTATGTTGGTATATTTCGGTTTTTCGACTATCTGTTATCGGGTTTTAATGGTTTCTAAGTCTGACCTCAGCCAGAACTAACCGACAAATTATATCATCACCCGTAACGTATACATTGTTAGGCGCCGAGTATAATAAGTGTGTCACCGCGGGTCAGGGGTCAAACCGCTGAGGCGGTACTCGCTGATAAAGCAAGCAACCGCCACAAAAATGACAGAATCAATCAGTTTGAATCCTCAAGCCGCAAACCTCAAAACAGGGGGCAGTCCTAGTACAAGTTAACTATACAGGCAATTTGTACGGAAATTGAACGTGAACAACAAAGATAAGTAATAATTTAGGGTGATTAAAAATGAGTTGTGTTTACCAAAAAGTAGACCTGATAGTGTTTGCCGCTATTCTTATTAAGTCAGCTGTTAGTCTGTATGATCCAGATACAGTATAGGCATTACATTAAGTGCTGCAATAAGTATAATGAATATTGAAAATAAATGTTTGATACCATTAAGATTATATATATATATATATATATATATAGTTTAAAGTTTTGAGTTGGTTCAAAAAAATTTAAATGTTTTCTACTAATTGCAAACAACAACCAGACTTGATGTTTTTAAACTACAAAATCTATGAACCTAGTTCTAAATTGGGGATTATCTGACGTATTCCTTTTAGTGTGTTCAATGAGAGTAGGCTATAATGTATGTATGAGCTGACTAAACTAAGCCAGGCAAATATAACCTAACTCCATCAAGGCTAGTTGGTAGTCTTGAGGAAATGTCGGACGCCACCTAATGAGTGCTATAAGCTAAGTCACGACTTATCTGAGCCGGACTGATAAATTTCTAATTAATGACGACCGGGAGGGGGGCCTGCCCATAGCGGCAGTCACACCAGTTGCCATAAATCCATCGGAGGTTATTAGGGATAGCAACAGGTTATACACATCAGACGGGATATTATTGCCGCTGTTTGATTAAAGTCGAATAGCCGGAACCGTTAGTGGAGGCTCTCTGACTGATAGCCGTTATCAGCAACCAATCTGGGAGAGAGCCACTTCCTTCCGAAGACAGACATATTTGGCCACGGATAGAACAAATAATAACGCTTCTGGTCGCTGAGTGATGGACAATCACCGAGCTTCCATCGCGAATCTCCATCATCTGCACCTTCCAGCAGCAGCCTTCCCGAAAGCGTCGGCTACGTCCGACTTGTAAACATACCAGACGCACTTTGCCGGGAAGTTCTCCATAGGTCCGTACTACGACTTGTCCGATGGGGCGAGCTTCCAGTATCAAACCGAAAAGAGGACGAAAATCCGAACTCCGTTGTCTTCCCATCGCGTCTGGATATAACCGGGATAAACCATAAACGCCGCTGATGTAACGCTAGCGGGCGTTTACTGGCTGATAAATGTCCGTTGCCTGAGCTATCCGATTTCCTAACTTTTTCAGCGCCCACAACGGCAAAAAATGGCGTAAGAATATCTGTCTGAGTTTTACTGCGGCTAGGCAATTTTTGTTTTCTGTGTGTGTGTGTGTGTGTGTGTGTGTCTGTCTTGTCCGTCCGGATGAACGTTCGAGATAGCTTTTAGGAAATGCCAAGACTGCTGCAGCCCACACGGCGTCCATCGAGTGAGGTTCTGCGGGCGGCCGTATGACCGAGTCAATTTGTCCCGTCAGCTGATGGGAACTTAGTTAGATTAATGGCCAAATGAAAGCTCACCGAAAGAGCTCTCTGATGAGCTGCCACTGGGAACCATAAGCAGAATGTATTATCACCGGTGAGCTTTTTATCTGGGAAGGAATGCCTGTAATGAAGATGAGTTTTTCGTTAACTACATACACTCTGCCTTCTTAGTGAGTACGTCCACCCATCACGTCTGCCAGACCGGTCTGTAATTCAGTACCTCCATTTTGTGCTTATATATATATATATATATATATATATATCAGTCTGATGGACGTTCTCCACCTACAGATGGATGATGTTGATAGTTCTTCTTTTAAAAAATCACAACACACTAGACTGTACAGTAGTGTGTATAATAGAGGTTATATTGTGGTTTAGTTCATTACTTCACATCAGGTCATTCCCATTTTGACCTTAATTATTTCACATTTCGTGGATCAGTGTTTCATAATGATGCAGTTAATTGCGAAAATGTTTAATCTTTTTTCTTTCTTTTGAAGATATTCTATATTTTTCTACCATTGTTTAAAGAAAACATTTGCAAAGCGTAGTTGCTCTTTATAACTCAACGAATAATTATATTACTCATCTTGATAGAATATGAATTTAAGATGTTTTGATTTATGTTTTACTCGTTATTCAGAGGAAATTGTCTAAACAGACTTGGTTCAGTGGAAATTTACAGATTACCGGCAGTATATCATGAGGGAACTTTTTATTCTCAGTCGATGGCTTTTTAGTGGAATTTTATTCAAGCAGAAACCTACTTGATGTGGTAGTTAGGTAGCTTCATCCTGATTTACAACACCATTTCATGGCCTGTCATTCTCAGCTGTCTTTTTTTTGGCCCAAACATTTCTCTGGTAGGAAGAAAACAAACATATGTTAGGTTACCAATATTGTGGTTCATCAACGGGGACGGTTGATCGGAAACACAGGATCCAGAATAGTAAGCGGTGAGCAGGCCTGACGAGATGGAATCGGGCTTATCCGGATAGCCTGATAATATCAGGCCGGTGGAATGGGAGACATTTATGAATTAATTAATTAACTAAGAAATTAACGAGGAAACTGCAGATAAAACTGGTCTGTAAAAGGAGAGAGCTGCCCGATTTATTAGGATAGAAGTGATTAGAGCAGAAAATTAATTAATCAAAGTGTCCGGACCGGAGAGGGGTCGGATTTTTATTACAATCGGTTTAATTCAAGAGCCAGGATGTCGCAAAAGTGGTTATTTGTATTTAAATTCCAATGAGTAGGTTTTTTTCTTTGTTCTTCTAATTCACAAGAAAAATTAAGTTGAACTTTCTTGCCCTAAACCGACTTCCCGAATCGACACCGAACATGAAAGTGGTAAAAACCTTCCTTGTGTTTCCTGTTCTAACACTTATTCTTGACAGAGTCATCGGAATGAACTCGGCGGTCACTCAAAACCTGGGTGGTCTTTATGTGATCCAGTCAGTCGGTCATTGTTCCTGCCGTACAGTCACTGTTATATAATCGTACTGTGGGAATCATTGTTGTATAGAATCTGTCTGTGGATGGATCCATCCCAACTCATCATTACACGGTGTTGTTATGCAAACAAATGTTTGAGAATGCCCGCATCCAGCGTCTGTGGTACGTTACTGTGCGCACCTGAGCTGTGTTAAAAGTGTCACCTAATCAGTGAACCTGTGGTGATATAAGCCTTTGGTGGGTGGTCCGCACTTACAGAAAAGTGCACACGATCCGCTCCATTCCGAGGTCGGTACGTGCCACGTTTTGTCTTGCCTACTTCGGATTCAGGGCGGTCAGATAACTGGGATAGACGGTATTACCCAGGGTTGCCTGCTAATAATACTTTCTGACCACAGTTTCCTTATGACAACAACTGCTTGTTCCATTAAGATAAATACTTAATTTGGCATTTCCTAAAACCCAAATGGATGCCTAGCGTTGTCAGCTGACGGGATTAAAAGATTTAATCTATTTGACTTCCACACTGAGTCAGCATTGTTCATATATATATATATATATATATATATATATATATATATATATATATATATATATAAAACTGAAATTTACCCCTAGTATTGGCTTTGTAGAGAGATATTAATCTCTTTTTACTGTGATAATTAGTTACTTGTATTGTATTACTATGGACTGAGAGTCTGAAATAAAGATTTAGTATTATATATTATAATGTTTATTTCGGCTACCAGATTGTTTACCAAGAGCCGCAATTCTACTTGAAACAGACGTCAGAGGTTTGGCGTAAAAGAAACAAATATAAGTGTTAATGGGTGATATGCCTGAATAAATATATTATGCATAGGATCATCTGCATGGATTCTGAAAATTATGGGAGTTATACAGTCGGGAAAAGGAATCTGTATTATTTATTGAAAAGACATTCGTTTCTATAAAACCAGACCTAAATATCAGCTAAGTGGGAAGGTTTATTGCCACGTCATCACCTGATTCAACATCTCATTGTTTATTTTGTCTAAGAAGTTGCACTTTGTAAAGTACTAAACCTTTTTATTAAGTAAATACGTGGATTTATGGCCATAAATGTTTGGCCAAATTATACTCTGTTTATTGTTAGTCACCTATAATATGGTAGATAATTCATTAAAACAGATAATTATAACCAAAATGATAAGATGCCATTTTTGTAACATCTTCCTATCACGGTGGTTACAGCTCATCTGCTCGATTTTGGAGTTTTCATTTTTGTTGGAGTTGTGACTGATACCTGAAAAATCACTAAGACTTTTCATACTGTGATGAGTCAGTATCTGGATCAGTGTCCATTTGCTGGTGAATCCTGGGAGTTGTTTTTGTGTGGTTGGCGTTTCTTTTGTTTTGCTAGTCTGCCTTGTGCATGACATCAGCAAATCAATCAGCCTCAGGTGGGAGTAAATGTGTGTGTGTGTGTGTGTGTGTGTGTGTTGTGATCATTTAATGACTGGCATTTTGAAGATTTCTTTGATATTCGTGTCAATATTAGATGTAAATGTTACAGTGAGGATATTCTCAAAGAATCTTTTGTTTTTTATCCAAAGCATGATGAAATTATCAGCCAACTGAAGAATTCAGCTAGTTTTGCTCAGCAAGAAAGTTCACCTATTGTTTGAACCTCGGCTAGTTACACTTTTGTTTCCATGACTAAAGCTAAGGCTGCTAGTCATAATTAGCTGAAAATGATAATTATGTATTACCTTAACCTTGAGCTTTGGAACAGGTGTCTTGGCAGTGATAAAACAACATTTTCTCAAAGTATTAGCATACAATACATTACATTGACTGGAGTTATTCATAATCATTTGTTTTAGTCGGCCGTTAATTCACAATTCTGGCTTCAGAACTCATTTAAAGATAATTTGGCATTGTCTTTGATCAAGTCCAATTTCTGGTACATTTAATAAACCAGGTACACAATGTAGGCTTTATTGGCCCCCCCCCCTCTCTCTCTCTCTCTCTCTTTATGTGTGTGTGTGTGTGTGTTACAGATATAGCTAACAGATTCATCGCAGTGTTACTTTTAGATGTTTGGAAACATTGCTTTATGACGGCTGACTAATCTGTTAGCCCAGAGCAGCCACAACAGATGACGATTACAAGGTACATATCTATATATCTGAGTGCATCCAGGTATCGTAACTTTACATCTCTTCTCGCCAGCCAATGGCACGTCGTCTCCGTACACCACCAATCAGAATATACTGTTACGGTTATGTGATATTGTCACAAGCTTTATTTACATCCATGGCAAATAGAAAACATGACCTAAGTTGACCATAAAGTTCGTTTTTGGAGATTTACACCGCAACCGGTCAACCTTTAGGGCCTCCCCCCCCCCCAGTTAACGCCTTGTAACGTAGCTGGTTCAATCATCAACCAAAGCAAATTAATGGAAATTACTCTTTCGGAATTCAGGAACAGGTCTCCTCACTCGGATATACAGCCTTGAGCTTGGACCCTGGATGTGATCCAGACCTGTTTATGCTGATTACTGTTTGGTTACAGTAGCTCATTGGTCATTTGTTGTTGTATATTATTTGTAAATTTGCACCGGAAGAACTTTCAGATAAGTTACCAATACAAACATCAACAGTTGCCAACATTCGATGTCCTTAGATCTCATTTAGTCACGTGATCGACGTGCGCTCGTTAGATGCATGTCAGACCCGCAATTGTCACTGATTCTGTTAGTAAACCAGTGTTAACCTGTTCTTGTTTAAGGCACGATTTTATAATCAACCCATTAGCCAATTATGGCCACTAAAGGTAACTCCCACCGCCCAGTTGGTAGCGTGCCGCATTGAAGACCTCCGGGTCACGGTATTGAATCTAAGCGCTGCCTACATTGATTGGATCGATTCTGCATAGAGTGGCTTTGGCCTGACCATCCTATCTTAGGGAGTGGCCCTTCGGGCATATTTCCCAGGTGCGACCATCGCAAACCACATGTAGACGTCATAATTTAGTAAAAGGATATCGAATGAATTGATCATTTATAGTCTTCGATATGTGCGAAACTTCGATTATTTTGTGGTATTCACCTATCTGATAAAACATTTTGTTGTAGTACGATTACGGTTCAGGTATCAGACAAACTGGTTTCGTGTTGGCTGTCTGTTCTGTTCCTCTCCCAAAGAAGTGTTATAATGAGCCGATGTAGCCTGCTGACTCATGGTTCACTTATCTGGCCATTTGTTGTCCGTGTAATTATTTCCCTCTTAAAATTGGCTAGCACTGCCTCGTCCCAGTGCCCGCGGCTGTCACCAGGTGGCAGGTTAATAGCAACCATGTTGCCAGCTGTTTCGCTTTCTTTTTAAGAGATAGGCGTAGGTATCAGCTGTTTCCGACATTATGTACGTCAGTAAAAAATAGATTAATTTTCGGGTTATGTCTAGTTTATTATGAACTTTTAGTAAGTGAATCTTGCAAACAGACACACATACGCACGCACGCACGCGCGCGCACACACACATGGTTTTTCGGGTGAAGTACCTACATTTCATGCGCGATATCTCAGAAGAGAGCGAATGAAGACTAAGTTTATGTAAAATAATTACTGAAACTACACCCAACACATTAATTAATTACTATTTTATGTAGTAATAATAGACACAACACAGCTTTAGTATTTCTAGTAGTAGTAGTAGTTCCCGTAATAGCAGCAAATGGTGCTGGTTAATGTGGTACTTAAATAGTAATAGTAGCGGTAGTTATAGAAGTAGCAATTATTGTAGTAGTTGTAGTAGTAGTAGTAGTAATGGCACAAGGCATATATTTTTAATATGACAGTCTGATTAGTAAGCAAAATTATTCAAATATTCATTTATGAATATAGCTTTGTTAATTAGTCCATCAATATTGTTGTTGTAGTGAATGCTCTTTTCATCTAAATTGATGTCGATCATAAATGTAACAAATAGGGAACTTTATCGCGTTATCTATTGTTCTATATCAATATCATACATTTGTTTTAGTAATATTTAACATGATGACATGAGATAATGCTGGTATGTAAAGTTACATGCCACCAAGTAAAGATGTAACATTACTGAGCATCTTAGACTGAAGAGACTGTATGTTATTGTTATTATTATTATTAGAAATTGGTTGTTTACAATTTATATAAGATATGAACATGACTGACACACACACACACGCACAGAGAGAGAGAGAGAGAGAGAGAGAGAGAGAGATGGGGACATTTTAATGATCAGAACCTTGTCTCTTGGTTTATCACCTGATGTGTAAACGGTAAAGATTTAGCAGTAACAACTGGTTGACATTTTAGATTATTCCATAGACTAAGCTAAATGTTTGCATTCTGACTTTAACTGGCAGAATTGATAAGACACGATATGAAGTGTTTGTTAATCTCCTACATCTGATATATTTTACAATCTCCAGTCCAGAGAGAGAGGGAGAGAGAGAGAGAGAGAGAGAGAGAGGTGTCAGATGATAAGAGTTAACACACACACACACACATAGAGAGAGAGAGAGAGAGAGAGGTGTCAGCTGATAAGAGTTAACATTTGTTTAAGTATTTGTTGATATTCAATGTTCTGGGAGTCTCTTAACCGTGTGTGTGTGTGTGTGTGTGTGTGCGTGACATTGTTATTGTCTAAGATAGATTAGTTCTGATAGCGAATGAAGTGGGACATTTCGTCATCTTTTAAAATCATTTCGTTTCAGCCAAATGAACCGTTTCAATAGTGGAATACGTTGTGTCGTAATACAGCTGAACTGAACCAGTTCTTTCAGTCAGTGTGAACCTTTTGGTGGAAATGTTTACGTAACGAAACGTTCTTGTATCCTGAAGTAGAAATATTTGGATTGAAACTCGAACGTGGATGCTATCATTCGTCTTGTCGCCGAGTCTCGAACCCCATCACGACATCAAACAAACAGATGTCTATTATAGATGGAACTTTTTTTAAATACACTGTTTACATTATGCAATCTCCGCCTCGAAATAAAACTTACATCATCTATCACCGATAGCTTAGTAAATTAATCACAGATTGAATCCCTGCTTTGTGTATTTATACAGGTCTACTCTCTCCCTCTCTCTCTCTCTCTCTCTGTGTGTTCTGTCTTTCACTACTCGGTCTATCCGTTTAATCCGTGGTTACTGTTCTTGTATCTTTTGAACATGGAAATTAAAAACTAATCCTAACACTCTCAGGAAAAATCGTGAAATATTTGATTCATCTAAGAACATTATAGGGTTATTTTACTGCGAGTTGAAAAACGTTTATTTCCAAGATGTCACTGCTCTGAGAGAAGCCTCTGTTGTCATATAGATGTAGCGATATAAACAAATAGTTGTTGCAGTGATTAACGGCCAACAACTTCACAACGCAACGTTTAAAAATAGGACAAATCACAGAACACAAACTGATAAAATAGCTCATCTTTCCCGTTTTTTATCTCACAGAATACATTTGATTATTTCTTTCTGTTCCCGATAAGTTTTATCATTCAACTTCTGGAACCTTTCTTAACTACCATTAAAAGTTTATTTTTTGTTGTTTTGTTTTTCAGATATTGTGCCAAATTTGAGATAACAAACACCCGAAAGTCGTGCAATTCTACATTCTTCGCCGAATGGGCCCCTAAGCTGCAGAGAGGTGCTTCGGTCTGTGTCGAGTGTCAGCAACTTGCAATGAAGAAGAAGCTTGGAATTCGCTGTCGTGGACACGGCGTCTATAAGAAGGAGACTCGCTGGAATGCTGCCACCGTACCGGGTTGCCACGGCGAATGGGTGATGAAAACTCGTCACGAAGAATGCCACTGTAATCCAAACAATGAACTGTCGTTCATCCTGATATGAACGGCTCCACCTACAGCATTTGCTTGATCCAAATCAAGTTATTTAACAAACTCTGTCCTGTTAGGTCATTTTGTAGTCCATTTGAATTCTCAATGATTGATGTATCTGTTTATTTTAACTCAGACTTATATAAATATATATATTTTTTTGCTATCCATTGAATTACGCCCGCCTTATACGAGTCTTGCGCTTTTTTGTTCAGTGAGCTCTTAGTTCACAGAATCACTATTTTTATTCGCATTTTTAATGTACTTCGAAATGGCAATGGTGAATTTATGTCACCGCAGCGGAGTAATATAGTACCTGTGTACATCTTCCAGCTAATATGAGATTGACAATGTGTAAATGAAGCAATATTTATCTCTGTATGCGGAATTTAGTGGCAATGTTAGAAAAAACACCTACATTTAATGGTACACTGTTGGCACGTATTTAAAGTATCCATGTGTCTTTTTTTACCTTTAAACATATTTAGGATAATTGTTAATGTAATCAAGTTTAGAGAAAAATACAAACTTTTTAATCTACCTCTGAGAATAAAGTCTAAACTCATTTTGTATTTACTTAGGATATATATATATATATATATATATATATATATCCTTTGAGTAGTTACTGCAGTTGGATTCTACAGGTTCTACATCAGAATTATAAGGGAAAACTTCAGTGAATGCTTCTGAGATCTTTCAGCACGTGTGCCAAATACGAGTTCAGTTTTGTGTTCAGCATGTTAGTATCGTAGCGTGTGAACATGGCACTGATAGTAACTAGGTGTACGTGTGTGCAAGTCTGTATGGTGCATGTATCCAAACAAGTCAGGTATCCTCCTTCACCATCTCCGAAGAAGAACTTCCCGAGTGCTATACGTCAGGCGATCTGTGGCCTGCATGGTGTTTGACAGTCAGGTGCTGTATTGTTATTGAATACTTTGCGCTACATCTTAGTACGCGGATCATATATTAGACGCATCGTAAGAATGTGAGAGTCAAATATAAATTTTTGTTGGTGCTCTTTCTCTTAGAGAGGATTTACGTATTTCCATTTATGGTCTGCGTTTTTTCTATTAAATCACTTTCAAGCCAAATGTGAGAGTGGTCGTTTAATAAAAGAATGCAATCATCACAAGGGAGCACTCAATTATCTGAGTGAAGTAGGGTTTTTTTTCCAGCGGTTGAAGGTGTCTCTCTCTACGGCGGAGCACTTCAAACAGAATGTTGCAATAATTGCCATTCGGTAGTTGGTGTTTGCGCTAACTCAGGAAATTTAAATCTTCACACACTTGCTCACTGCTCACGTCTGTATAAACTATTTGCTGTTTTTTTTCCAGCAATATATTGTACCGTGAACATCTCTAATATAAAAGGAGTGCTATATACGTTTATAATTAGTTATACACCTTAGCATATTTGCACCGAAACATACACACTGCAAACATCTGGCAACACCCTCATAATCTGTTTAGTAAAAGATTCTACCATTTCTGTTGTCAGTTTAAGTGTTTTTATTTTATCTCGCAGATATCTTAAATATATTTGAAACGGTAGTGTAAATGTGATGAGCATGATATGATAACGTTATATATATATATATATATATATATATATTCACCAGTACTGGTGAAAATATAACATCTAATTTAACATGCTTAAACAAGTAGTACTTCTGCAGTATGTGAATTTTGTATATAATACTATATTTTAGCATGTTTGTACATTATTGCTAATTATCACTTCGGGTATAAATTACAGGATAGTATCTAATAGACTAGACACTGATGAGACATGTTGATATTCTTTTCACCGTTCACATTAGGCTTTTATCATTAGCACTGCACACGAAGCACTGATAATGTTTTCTGATTTTTGTTTGTTTGTTGTAAAACCATATATATTATATAACTAGTAATATAATGGTGTTGTTAGGTTAAAACATATATGAAGAATGTGTATGTGTGAGCTCGGTGGCCGAACAGTGCATCATGGTAAATGCATGAAGTTTGGGGGATTTTTTCAGAAGCAAATAAGTACATCCCACCAAGTCCAGTCACTTTAAGTAACAAAATATATTATCAATTAGCTTATTTTATCATTTTAAGCGAGTTTATATATATATAAAAAAAAGATAATGCTGAGTGTTTTATTATTATATAATGGTTAATATGGCATACAGAAATAGCATTTGTCTTAATTTCTGATCATATATTTTTATTGAAAAATGGAACACCGTTTATGTTTATATGATAAAATAATGTTCCCGAAATAAACTGGACACTTGATTTGTGGTTTCTTGCAACAATGTTGTTTAGGTATTTAACACAGACACACACACTAAAAGGAGAGAGATATGCGAATATAGCATCCTCCAGGTGATGTTACATACTAATGTGGTGTAACAATTACTGATAACAATTACTGGCCCCTCCTTTGCCAACATTCTATGACTCAGTTACAGCTAGCCTGTCTAATCTCAATGTGTCTGTTCTGTCAACATGATTTGTTGCTTTGTATACAAGTTATAAACATAATCTGAAGTCCAATTTCATCTAATCAGAATAGTTTTCATTGGAGAGATAATTTCATAAACAAATAATCAAAGCAGCCGCTAATAAGCCAGCCAAGGGTTACAAGAAGATTGCTCCACTCCTCCATATGTATTTTAAGTGTCTTTAAATTATCTTCGGAGGTATGCAAATAGGTATATTGCTGAAAAGTGGTTTTAATCATATTTGGTTTTATGTTAATTATTTATTCCATATTCAATAGAGTTATTTAATTATTCCCATAAATAAATAATAAAGTCACTATTTTACTTCTCAACGATATTATGGCAGGTTTGTATTTGACAACAGTCAGCAAGTGATCATTTGTATTAACTAATTACCATCTGGGGGGGGGGGCTATTATACTCCTAGCCTGTTAATTTAAAAGAATACCAAAATAAAATTTAAATATTTTATGCTAATGTAACATTTAGTTGTCAGTTTATATTTTATTCATTACCAATTAATATGGAATAAAATATTATTTCAGGAGTTTCTAATTGCATCAAGTATAAAAAAAGTTTATTATCATCAGATTAAGAATGAACACGCACGCACACACGCCCCTTGGGGGGCGGGATATTTCCAATCTAAGAGTATTACGAGTGAGTATTATATTTTAGTAGTAAAAATTGAATGTAAATGTTGCAGTTTTACGGCCACTTTTGAGCACATGGTAGACTAAATGGGCCAAGGAATCTCCAAATGTAATGAGGCAAAGTGAAAGATGAAACATCCTTCTGACATAGCCCGGCCGGGTTTTGAACCCAGGTGCTATTGACCTGTGGCAAACCAGCCTACCAGTTATGGCACGCAGGCGCCCAGTAGTAGTAGTAGCAGCAGCACCAGTCTTCGGTAGCGCCAGATTTCTGCATTATTATTTCGTACTGTGGATCAGTGAGTAGTGTTGGAGATGATTTTATTTTATTGTAATGGACATGGTAATGGTTTTGTTCTTTATCACTTTATGCCATCAACGTGTTGACGTTAATTTGAGAAACGTTGAAATACAGCTTATTTATTATTTAACACGAAGCATAAACATTCAAAATATTAAAGCATCAATAACGTGTATTGACAATACACACCCACAAGTACACAAATACACACGTATTAGACAGTTTTTTTCTTTACTCAAATTCTTGAAATTATTAATGTTACATTTAATTTTAGACAGTTTAACGAGCTCAAATATTTACAGGGAGGCGACATGGAGCCGAGAAACTAATCTATGAATTTGCAGCTAACAGGAAACGTTATGATATTTCGTGGCTAGTTTCGAGATCTTGATCTGGCATTCGGCTTCTGGCTCTCGCCCTTATACCGTATTATAACCCAGTCTACAGTCAGAGTCTACATGATTGCGTGAACACTTACTCTAGATCCAAGCGTAATAATGTTATTATTAAATGTAGCTTGTTCGCTTTGATTTACTTGGTTTAGGCAATAATTTTTTTTTTAAACGAATACAAATGAGAATCCTAGAGAAGTCTAACTATGTGCTCACTTATAGAAATTATCAGAAAAATAGATAAATACGATTAGTGTGGGGTACCATTTTTTAAAGTTATATATGCACAACTTAGATCCACCTCCGGATTTGAAGATCAATGAATAATAAACGAGAAGTAAAAATTTACGCAGTTTATTTTATCCACGGAATGTATCAATGATCCCGTATTTGTTCCGTTTTGAATAAGATACTGTACTTAGTCGTTCTAAGAAATCAATAGTCCCCTTTTCTAAAATATTCTATATTACGCGATTTAGGTGTGGTTTCGGGTTAAAATAAAACATCAATCAACATTAAAAATATATTATATATATATATATATATATATATATACTGGCCATTCAAGACATGATAGTCAATAGCATTTGTAAAGCAAATCATATTCTTCTTCAAT
The DNA here is from genome assembly GCA_025642065.1 of Paralvinella palmiformis. Taxonomy (NCBI): domain Eukaryota; kingdom Metazoa; phylum Annelida; class Polychaeta; order Terebellida; family Alvinellidae; genus Paralvinella; species Paralvinella palmiformis. Next base: position 533,366 of record JAODUP010000044.1, on the reverse strand, counting down.
CATACACGATTGTACGAATGTTCTGTCGTGTTTCCTCATCTTGGTGTCTTCTCGTATCCTGAACGTTGAAGGTTGGCATTTTGTGTATTCTATATTTGTAAATCTATATTCCAGTCAACGTCTATATGCGTTTCCTTTTATCGATTTAATAATTTGTGTATTTCCTATTGTAGTATTGCCATAGAGCTGTTTCTTACAATGTTACTGTCTAGTTTTAGGCAGTTAGACAATATACTATACAGAGGTAGCAAGGAATAAGGGGCTCTTGACTAAGATGATGAACGACTGTGCTATAACTTACAACGCTTAGTTGAATGGTTACTATTAGTGTGCAAACATTTATTTAATTTCCAGTTATAGTACCTTAAAACAGAGGTATAACATAATTAGAAATAATTGTTTGTTATCAATATATATTTATTAAATTGAAATATGACAAATTTCCGTGAAAAATATTATAACAAGTTTGCGATGATGGAACTTCGTATCAGTCGTTACAGTTCTGGGGCTGCTTCTGGAACTGTTTTCTTCTCGTAACGATGTCTCACACTTTCTATCAATATCAACTATGACCTAATATCCGGCATAAACTTGTGTTGTTAATGTATTCTGTAAAAAAGAAATCTGCCTACAGCAATGACACCGCTTCCCCCCCCCCCGCAAAGCATTAAGTGAACCAAACCAAAATAATAGGAAGTGAATAAAAACTAATAAACACACGAAATAGCTGAACGTCGCACATTTTCCGACTATGACCTCGTTTCATCGTCCTTGTTTCTACGTACGCGTTGTTCTTATATTAATTGAAAGCTTTCCGATAATCGAACGCAATCAATGCGAACATAAAATTCAGCATCCGATACTGCGACTGAGAATATTTACAGGTCATTCGTCGAAGATTACGGGTCCTCCCTCCTCCGTCGAAAACAAAACATAACAAAACAAACTTATCGCGAATTATAAATACTGATCGATAAGGGATGGAAGTCTTGATCGAGAATACGCGTAACACAAAGAAAGAGAGAGATCTGAGTCAAAGTAAATACGACTTGATAACAATTCCTAGTATTTCCGGCGGTGGTTAACCATTTCCTAGAAAGCTCGGTGTTAAAAGCGTGGACGTCTCGAGCAAAGCGTCTCTTAACAAAGAAACCGAGAAAGAAATATAACTTCAAAATAACACCCAACAAAGGAGACTCGGTGGTCATTTCCAGCGAGAGAAAAACCATAGACGCCAAAGGCTAATCGTAATCTCTGTTTCTAATTGTCTTTGTTCGTAACGGCCTGCTCGCATAATGCTCGGGATGTTCTGGCGCTGGCTGGGGCGTCTGGAGTGCCAAATGGATGAGGAAGCAATTTCAAAATCCCACAATCTGGAGTCCTCGCTCTGATCTTAGACTTCGTATGAAACCGGTCGGTCGCCGATAGATTGGTCTTTGTTCAAGAAATGCCAGCCCCGAAAGATACAACGATACTCCATGGTACGATCTATTGTAAGCGAGTGTCGGTGCCCGTGTGTCTGAAATAACTGCCAGTATTTATATTTGTCATATGTGGTGCTTTTCAAAAATTATATATATGGTTTTGTTATTCGGGGAGAATCCCCAGGCTGTCGCTTAATCAGCACAGCCTCTATGTTCGAGTGGTTGAGAAATCTCCTCCCCCACCACTCACAGGGGAGCAGTACGGAAAGATCTCCGGAGCCGAAATACCCTGAGGGTGGTCACTGCCAGAGTGTTTTACGTCCTCAGGGGGTTTTTAACGTCCCCCTTTATTTCAAATAAGTCAGTGGAGACGGCAGCGCCATTTAACGTGGTCAGCCACCCACGATGTAGTGAGCCGAGAAATTAATCCCTGGAAAAGTTTCGACCTCTTACGCGGTTCGAACCTGCGACCGTTGGCACCAAGTGCCGGGTGCTTAACCACTAGGCCACCGGAGCTCACTGAATTATTTATATATATATATATAATGTCAATTCATTATCCAGAGTTTAGGCTGTCATTAATGGCTTGTTGGCCATCTGTTAAGTTTATTATTGTTGTTAGTCATTAAATATACAAGGGCATGACCAAAAGAAGAGTGCATATCATAAACTAAATCCTATACTGAAATAACACACAGGAATTCAAGTGGCAAGTTGGCTTTAATCTTAACCAAACTGGGTAAACATTGTCGTCATTCAATGTTGATAGCAATATTTGATGAGCATATGTTTACAGTCATAAAACAATAAAACTTCACCAAAACAAGCCCAGCACATTATTGAAACTACTCAGTCTAGACGATAAACATAAATTGTTTGATTAATAAGTGACGTTCTGATAAACCAAGTATATTGAACAGACTGGCCAGTTATTTGTTAAGTGATTTAAGTGAATTGTGTGCGAGTTATTAATAAATTCATGGCAACACTAACAGTTACCAACCTATTACTGGAGAATAATCAACAATTACGGTAATAAACTAATTAGTAAGGAACAAAAATAGCTATAATTTATCGGAATTATTCTATAAATTGCTTAGATTTGAATGATCTGATAATGCAAAAAATTTAAATCAACACACATAGACACACACCTTTGGTATAATGGTCTGCTTTAACACAGAAGTCAATTTTACAATATTAATTAAGCTATCCGTTTTAATAAACTCTACACATATTTTAAATTTTGTACACGGCTCGGCATGAAAAGCCCAACCTCTGTATTGATACCCTGGTGAATCGTCCAGAGTTGAATTCATGATTTGAGATTTTCGGTGCTAGTGCCTTATTCCACAATGTTAAAATACCCTTGACGCACGCACGCACGCACACACTATATAATCTCTAGATATTTAAAAAGAACCAGTATTAAACTGTATATTGTTCTTTTAGGTTACTGGGGTTTCTTGTGAAAACTAAGGGTCACAATTCTATATACGATTCTCCGACATCTTTGACTTCGCCTCATTACCTTTGGAGGTCGCTCGGTCCATTTAACCTACCTTGTGCACAATCATCATCTGACAAGTGAGAAATAAAGCAGGTCTAATTCAAATTATATTATCTGACGCAACGACTACATGTTTGTTTAAACATATTGCAGCACATTACATATGCAAAATAACCATCCCGTTGAAATATGTATTTACAACTATACCCATTACTGTTCCAAACCTAGACGCCAGAGATGAATCCGTTATGATTATGAACTACATCTTAATCATAACGGATATCCAGCATGTGTCCAAATGACTGAGTGACCAGACACTTTCGCGACGACTGCGCCATCTAGTGAATGTCCGTTTGCTGGTCGCGTTTCATGGAGTTCGTTTAACCATAAGATAAAAACATTCGTTTACCAATCATGAGATTACAGATCACAGTATGTTTCATATATTGATAACATGTCTATTATAGTTCCAAACTTGATGATTTATTTTCAATAACATTTATTTAGGCAAAAATAAACTGTCAAATTATCTATTAGTAAAAATAATTCTATGTTATATTTAATAAAAAAATGAAACTGCTACAAGAATTTGTAGATCAATTTAGTTCTGTGAATCCCCGAAAACGTAAATTTACAAACAATTAGGGAATTTACCCTTCTTGTTCCATGCTACTACATGGTTTCACTGACCCGCAAACAACAGTAGATGCGTCACGGAAATTGTCTATTACGAAATTAGCATAACAATATAAATCCATATACAGGTTCTGCACAATTCAGATGGCAAAAATGTATTTTTATTGAAATAAATTGCACAACTTTATAAAATCAAGACTAAGCTAAGTTATCTATTCAAATATGGAAAAATTATCCACCTAAGAACATACATTCCATTGTTTTGCCACAAAATTACTGCATCGTGAAGTTGAGTAAAAGTTGATGAAAATAACACTCTAGAGACCTTTTCTCTCTTTACTGCTTTTTTACCATGAATTGTTCGTGAAAATATAAATCTTTAAATGTCAGTGCTGTCTTTTGGATTAATTCTGTGATAGATGATTTCTTCCCTGCCTTCGGTATGAGCCGCAATTCTTGCTGCTGTAAATAAGAAGTCGCTGAGTCTATGAAAGAGAAGAAAAAATATGTTGTTACTCTTATTGTCCGCAATTGACAACTAATGGCATGAGAAAATTAATTTGAAAACAAAGTTGAACATAAATAAGCTGGGTTTTTGTTTGGGGGGGGGGGGGTTGTTGTAGATAAACATACACAATAGAAGAAGAAAAAAAACAGATAACAGTGGCACTTATTGCCTTACCTGTTTAGATAACGTGCAGGTTCAGCATCTATTTCATTATCTCTCACCAGAGGCACCACACTGAAAGAACATCAGCTTTCAAACATTAAACCAAACAAAATTACAATTCATGACATACCGGACTGTTTTACAGATATTCATGAAATAAACAAATCAATTAACTATTCTGTTATTACTGTGACTAACAAGAGTAAAATAGTTATCATTTAAAGAGAATTCACATCTGAACAGAAGTTAGATGATACATTTACTAGCTGTAATGGTAACTGTTCTGTATTCTCAGCTTCACTTCATCTAAATATCTTACCTCCTTTCTGCTCGACGGCACACAGTTCTGGCTACATGAAGTGTACAGCTAGTTTTACCACCTGACTGAAAATAATTAATTAGGTAAACAATTACTATTGTTATGTGTTTGTGTTTATTTACTGGTGGCACATATAATATATACATTTATAAGATTTAATCATATCAACCATATATATACAGATAACATTAAGATCACACTGAATAATTAGTATAGGGTATTCCATTACTTTTTTAACACACGTACAGGTAAGATAAAGTTCTTCAGTGGTGGAAGCTGTTCTGAGTATTCATCAATCCATTTTTCTAAATCCTTTGTATTTTGATCACTGAATATAGTTCTTGCTGAAAATATAAGACACACACAAATAAACACACACCAAACTTTGTTAAGAAACCAAAGATTTTGCTTACTTTTCATGGAGACTCAGCAATACTGCTACTGACTTTTATTAAACCTACTAAATACCACACCCATTATATATGCATCACTATTTAGCCTGACAACAGATATGCTGTATATGTGAACAGGTACAGCAGAGGTTACATGAATAGAGTTAACAACATACGGCAACAGAAGTACACCACTTGTTAAAGAATGAAAACACGCAGAGAGATAAACAAATATTAGTCCTCCATTATCTACAGGGTTGGGGTTTATCCCAGATTAAACTGCTTTAGCTCAGCCTGGCCAGCTAAATCTAGGTTTTATTAGTTTAATGGGTTTTATTCGTGTTTTTCTCAGGAAATAGTATATCGATTCACAAATTTAAAAACAATTAGTCGCTAGTAATTATGCAAGATGTTATGCTTTGTTGGGGTCCAATTGGCCTGGTCTGTGATTGGTTGAGCTTGTCCATTAGATATATTTCAGAAGCCTATGAGGTGGGGGAGGGGAGGGTGGGGGGTAGGGGCTATTCAGCAATTGGACGGCCAGAAAATATGCTGCCCTTCACTTTGGCTGGTGTTGGTATACAAATGTGGCAAGCCATGCAGTGCCATTGTGGCTTCACTTAATCCTACATGTGGCAACAAATCAAGATACCTGCAACAATTTTATAAAATGGCTTCTATAAACCCATCTTGTAACTTTCCCATGTGAAATATGAGTTCCACATGGTTAACTTCACACGAGGCTTCAATACAACCAAACGGGATACAAGGTGGGGGGAAATGAGGGTTGAATTATAATTTTATTGTTTGTCAATGTAGATACACTACATCTGTATTTTCTGTGTTATATGTACAATTACTGACACACATGTGTATATTATTATTTGTGTGATAATAAATATTTATTCTACATTTAGTCTCCTTTATTTAAAGTCATTGGACATTTGTATTTTCAATGTTGTTTTCATTCGCTTCTAATTTTAGCATTTGATATTGTTAAACAGTAGCCATGATTAGTTTCCTTAATAGTGAACCCAGTGTGTCACAGCACTCTCATGAAGTAGGTTATGGCAGTGCAATAACATAGGTCAAACAATAAAACATGTGACGTCAAAACAGCCAAACATAACCACCCATGTGTGTGTGTGTGTGTTCTACAAATGTTGGTTTTGTTATGGAACTGCTTTTGTTTACAGCGTGAACTAGTTTAATATCATTATTGTGTGTTACAACTGGTATATTTAGAAGAATAGGAGTTTATAGAATCACTGTGAAATATGGTTTTGGCTGTGTTTGTATGGATGTGGCAATATTAGACTGGAAAGGGAGGTTTCAGTTCAAGGGGCTTTGACACGTTTTTCCAGTGAACACAAGACAAATGGTGCCCCACCAGCAAATCATATATATGCAGTGAATGTTTTATTGGTGACAACTTTCACAGCAAAATGCAGTATGATATGGGACTGGTGAAGAAATGCAATCCATACCATCTACCCGGCAAATGTCATCATGACATGCCCACCTCCTGTAACAAGTGCCACAGTATCTGCTCCAATGAGACCAGTTGTTTGGAAAAGAGAGACAGACAGGGTTTATCCACAGACACAGACTAATCAATACATCAGAGCCGTAAATTAATGTAGAGAAAAAAGTCTGGTTCTGATGTCATGACAGCTTAAAAAATTTGCAAGATGGCAGCACCATATACTCTTTTGAAGCCATCGAGGCATTATTTCATTGGGTGATGGTTGGTTTTGTTGTTCGGGGAGAATCCCCAGGCTGTCGCTTAATCAGCACAGCCTCTATGTTGGAGTGGTTGAGAAATATCCTCCCCCACCACTCACAGGGGAGCAGTACGGAAAGATGGAGCCGAAATACCCTGAGGGTGGTCACTGCCAGAGTGTTTTACGTCCTCAGGGGGGTTTTAACGTCCCCCTTTATTTTAAATAATTCAGTGGAGACGGCAGCGCCATTTAACGTGGTCAGCCACCCACGATGTAGTGAGCCGAGAAATTAATCCCTGGAAAAGTTTCGACCTCTTACGGGGTTCGAACCTGCGACCGTTGGCACCGAGTGCCGGGTGCTTAACCGCTAGGCCACCGGAGCTCACTTTCATTGGGTGATGATGATGATTGGTGTTTTATAGCCACTTTTGTGCACATGGTAGGCTAAATGGGCTGAGCGACCTCCAAAGGTAATGAAGTGAAGTCATAGATGAAACAACCTTCAGATATGCCCCTGCCAAGATTCGAACACGGTGGTAATGATCTGTGGTCCAACAGGCTAACGCTAGACCGTGGAGGTGTCCATTATTTCACTGGGACTATATTTTTGACAAATATAGTCCGAGATATTGTGTTAACTATTATTTTAACACAAAAAAACTAATAGTGGTGAATTATGCCTGAAAATAATTTAATCTGGGTTCAACCCAGTTTAGCCCAAACCAGGTTAATTCAATTCAATATACACTTTTATTGTGCTTATTTTCAGCTAAACGAATTCTAACTCCAATTGTCTAGTGACAGATGTTCACCAAATTTACAGATTATAAGTTCTGATAACAGTGAAAAATCTGATAAATGGTGGAAATTAGTAGTTACCATAATCCAGCTACCATAATCAACTACACCATATATGGTCAGAATAATAAAACCCCTTCACAAATATGGCAATGTGCATTTTACCATAATAACTAATTAGAAGTCATCATTTCAGAAATCATAAAATGTGAACTCAAATCATAATCTATGCTTATTGCCACTGGAAAGTATACGGTGTACATTATTGTCTGAGCTAACTGAAAACAACTTGAAATTGTACTATCTGGGTTGAACGGATGATACCAGTTATTAAAAGTTACCTTTAACAACAAACAATAATTCTTATTCTGCTTCAATTAATCTCAAAACTATAATTAGCAAAATGTATTGAACGCTTCACAACTAACCTAAATGTGCCTCTCTCGCTGATGACTTTGGTGTAGCTATGTTAGAAGCCACATCTTGTAGGACACACTGTATCTGTTAATGAATCACGTAATATGGTTACAACATCAACTGAATCAAATAGTACTCATTAAAATGATAATATGACATTTCTACTATGTGCAAATATTCCGTGGATGCAAGATCAAGAAGGAAATCCAACAAATACAGTAAACATTCTTAAAAGAACCGGTTTTGTGTTAAGAAAATATTAGTTTAAAAAAAGGCATTCAGGTGTAGACAGTAACATTTACTACAGCTTTGATAATAATAAGCAAAAAAAAACCTACATACTGTTTCTAATCTTTCAGCCAGACAGTGACCATCTTCAAGACTGTATTCTCTTGCTAAGCTGGAAAACAAATACAAAAACATTATTACAGTTTTTATTACAATTTTTTTAAATATGTTAAGCAATATCAAAAGTAAGACTGTTACTATATATATATATATATATATATATATATCAGGGCCAGAAAAATATGTTTTCAATTCAGTTGCCCATGGACAAGAAGATTGGAAATGCACTTGCCCAACAAATTTTCACCTGATCCAAAATTATCCAATAATTTATTTTTAATCTGCTATATTTCACCTTCCTACATATAAACATGTATAAAAATTGACAAATAGAGAAGTGTTTGATAAGAAATGCTTATTCAGTGAAGCCCAATGCTGCTTTGCTGAATTACCAATAGCCATTTTCACTCTCACTATATAAATAAAATTTCAAATTACCAAGAAAGTTTAGTGACCTCAGGTGGCCTAGCAGTCAAGCACTCGGTACTTGGTGCCAACTGTCGCAGGTTCGAACCCCGTAAGAGGTCGAAACTTTTCCAGGGATTAATTTCTCGGCTCACTACATCATTGGTGGCTGACCACGTTAAATGGCGCTGCCGTCTCCACTGAATTATTTAAAATAAAGGGGGACGTTAAAAACCCCCTGAGGACGTAAAACACTCTGGCAGTGACCACCCTCAGGGTATTTCGGCTCCATCTTTCCGTACTGCTCCCCAGTGAGTGGTGGGGGAGGAGATTTCTCAACCACTCCAACATAGAGGCTGTGCTGATTAAGCGACAGCCTGGGGATTCTCCCCAAACAACAAAACCAACCAAGAAAGTGTAGCCAATAAACTGCAACGAATACAGCTTTTAATCGGTGACACCTTTTAAATAGGTGGTGTGTTGTCCTAAGCCGAAATTCCATATATGCGGTAGAGTCTATGCATTATGCCAATCCGACAAAAAATGGAAAACATGTAAACGTACGAGCGTGATACTATAGATCTATATGCGACTGTGTATGCGACAAAACAAACGGTTGAATCCAGAATTTTACGATCTGGTCATAAAATTCTTGATTCAATCATCCTATTCAAGTGTCCAGACAGGTTTCCCCCATAAAATAGGTAAGAAGGTGAGAGGGGTGTCCGAAACACATGGATACTGCAATATCGCATGCAGCGTGTGTAGAATCTTGGCTTTAGGCATAGCTGGCACACACAGCCAGCTTTGTATTGGGGATTATAAGTATAGGAATGCAGCAGGAAAAAACGATTATTTTAATTGGTTTGCTCATCAGGCATGCATGCACACATATTTGACGAATTTTCATCTCAAAAAGGCACTTGCCCGAATAAACAAGTGATCGGCAATCAGCACTAGCCTGGTATGAAAATATACATGCCCTGGGTGTCCAGGCAACCGATTTTTCCGGCCCTGTATATATATATAGACCAAACATGGGGTCAATTCCATTTTGTCAATTCCAATCAATTCCATTTGGTCAATTCCAATTCTACATCAAATTTATCAATTCCAATTCAGACTCTTTTTTGCCTAATACATTTTACCACGAGTAGGTACTCTGAGTACCTACTTGGAATATCTACTCTGAGTAGTTTATATTCCAAGTTGGGTTGTCATGGAAGAAATATTTCTGAATGAAAAAAATTAATGGTAACTTAATTTGTGGATTTAATTTTGTTTGCCATTCTAAACACTGAACGGGGGTAAATTCCTAAAGAGCAATATCTTTATATAGAATACAAGCATGCTATGTGGTGGTGTCACAGTGTTGTAGGGGGAGCCCTCAGTATCCAGACCATTTTAATTGGTTAAATGCTTACCTCATGTGCCACAGTAAGTGTGCATATCTGATATATATATATATATATATATATATATAAATGGAATCAAAGTTCGGGATCACTTTGGTTCCAGTATATTGGTAACACCACATGTAAGTGTTAATTAATATGGTAAAAGAATTGCAAAAGCCTAACCACAAGGCGCTTTTAGCTAAAGAGATATTTCATGATATCAAGTGGTAGATCATAGTAGTGTGTGTATCCCCATGTAAAAGTGTATTTTGTAATCATCAAAGATGTGTTTATATTCCACTGTCCAGTAGGAGCCTTGAAACAAATGTTTTTGCTTAGTTCCATCGAGCAAAGGTCAGATCCTGTGTTTACTTTCACAACCCTGCTGGGTACTAAACCACTAACATATGGTCAGTTTACAAAAGATCTCAAATGGTTATTAAAACAGTTAGGTCTAGGAACAGGCTATAGTAGTCACAGATTTAGGAGGAGGGCATGTTTTTGCTTCAGATTGGCATTCCAGGTGAGATGATAAGATTAATTAATTCCCAAATAGCAATATCTCTATATAGATTACAGGTATGCTATGTGGTGGTGTCACAGTGTTGTGGGCGGAGCCCATGGTATCCAGCCCATTTAATTGGTTAAACGCTCACTTGGGGTGCCACGGTCAGTGTGCGTATCTGATATATTACCAGTTAAGCACCCAGCACTTGGTGCCAAGAGTCACAGGTTCGATCCCAGCAAAAGGTCAAAACTTTTCCAGAGATTATTTCTTAGCTCACAATATCATGGGTGGCTGACCAAGTTAAATGGTGCTGTTGTCTCCACTGAATTATTATAACAAAAGTGACCACCCTCTTGCCGAAACCTTTCTAGAGATTAATTTCTCGGCTCACGACATTGGACCTTCAATTCCAATTCCAGAATTAAAGTGACCCCAAGTCTGATATAGACATACCTATTTAATTAACTCATTTATGCTTAATAAGACAGGTGCATTATTTGTATAATGATTATACTACAATTAATACAAATCCAGATATAATTATTTTGATTAATAAAAACCCAATACAACTGCTGAGTTCATCAGTGTCTCCCAAAGCAGCAAAAATGTTATCATCTTTGTCACGCCTTTCTCCTGTAAACGTTGCTGATCTGCCTGAAATATTACAGAATAAAATGATCATATATATCATAACCTCACAAGGTTATGGAATGAATATTTTAATGTATTTTTAGGTTTTACTTGACATGGATAGGTATAGGGTAATTAATTTGTTTTAAATTTAAAAAAAATTTAATGTTGTGTTCTAATGCTAAAATTCAAACTACTTTACCGACTGAAATATCTTACCCTTATCACCAGTTTTAGTGTAGATTTTGGGAACTTTAGACATTTTCCTGAAATGAAATAAAGTATGTAAAACAGGTTGAATATTCTCTACTACAGTTTTATTGTGAATATATTAAACATGAGATATACTTTTTAATAAACCCATAAAAATTGGAGCTAAACAAGAAAAGTTATGTTGTTGATAAACTACTGTTGATTGATTAGTATTTCATAAATATTCAGTTGTGTGGCTAGCAAAGTCAAAACCAATTGCATGACAAAAATATATATGTTTCAGTGATATTTAAATATTGTTTAATTCAAGTATCTCAACATTGATGAATGTTCATTTTAGTGTCTAGTGATTATTTAGGCATTTGCTGCTGTATTACCATAAATATATTGCTTATTTGATGTAAAATATTATCAAAATAGATATAGAGTTGAGTTTTTAACATCAGCCATGTTCACAGTTGGAATATGATATGTGATGATTGTCTACTGAAACGAATTTCACAAACCCAGGCATGGGCTGGAATTGAACTCTACTGATCTCACCTCATAATAGTCATATAATGATAAAATATTTTTAGATGTCATCAATCCGAAGACGTGGAAGTCTATTAAAGCAGCTGGAGTAAACATCTTTCTGACATCTGTCACCAAACATCCATACTGGGTGAATGGTTTTATGGTTGTTAAGTCAATATATACTAGTATTTGGAACGATATAATAATCTGTGCATAGTACTGTCATTCACACATATTCAAATTCATGCTAAACCATTGGTATAATATTGCAATTTGTTGCATAGGAGTTTGCCAACGAGATCATGACATTATAACTTGGAGGAACATTCTAAGATGACATCGTTGTATTATATCATAAGATGGCAGCATCAGCACCCAGTTCATGAATTTAACAAACTTCATCTATCTCAATTCAAATAGTACTCATATTGTAAAAATATTATAACACCTCTTTGTTACATTCATATGAATATTTTCAAAATTGTTTAGAACTGTGATGGAAATGGCATTGTATATTTTAGGTTTTTTGGGTGAATAAATCCCTAATGTTTTAACATTACATTCAGTCCCACAATCACTCAGTGGGATCTGCTCTCTTGCAAAGATAAGGGACCTGCCACCTGGGGCTATGATTCCCGCTTAAACTGAAGTTAAAGGCTTGAAAGCCAAGCTTCAAGGGTTGATGCTTCTAAAGCATTCACAGATAAATATATGATGTGGTTTTAACACTTTTCATAACAATTTGTTAATGTAATCAAGCTATCGTGTAAACAACACGACGTGTTCATGAAAAATTCTCGGAACCAGTAGCCTGAGTAGGCAGTAGAGTCTAGATCTACTATCTAGTGACTAAATGAGTAGAGGTCTACAATCGAGAGCAAATCAATGCCAATGCCAATGGAATTATTATTGGGCGATATTAGGTTTTTTTATTTTATCAGCTCTATTAATATATTTGACATACCTGGAAACTACATGGATCTGGAAAATATTTTTCCCGAACTTAATCAATTGATTCATAATTAAGGATCCAGAGAGAATGCATTTCTAGCAGGAGTTGCAGCTACCAGGTCATTTCGCCCCCAACCATTTAACCAATGTGTCTAAGAGACTTCGCCATACCAGAAAAAAACCCTACATACTCTCGCCATACCAGAGAGCTTATATAGATTTAGATCTACAGTTTTTGGCCACACTACGATCTTGATTTGCGGATTTCGCACCATCATACTTGATTACTCCAATTGCCTTAATTTAAAACACAAAATAAATGAAAGTCCGTAGACGCCAAATAGTATCACACAATGGCGATAATTGGTGTTTATATTCTAATTATACTGAATTCAACAGGAGCGTTGAAATCCTGAACTTCATGTTCGATCCGTCTTAAAATTGCTTTCTTGGTCTCCAACAGCGTGCGTTATTGATTAAGTTAAATAGGCTGACTATCTCCATAAATTAGAATGAAATATTAAATACCGCTCGAAAACGTAAATTACTCAGGAGTCAGGTAGCTAATGACTACACTCGTTTTCGTAGATTTCGACACTCGCCCACCCCATCGCGGATCTGCGAGCACTCTCACTAGACATCAAGCAGTATGCAACATTCAAGTTTGGATTTTGTACTTCATTCGAAAGAAGAAGAGATGCGGTCAATTAGAGGCTGTAGCCGGGAGGATGTCTTCCAGTTACTCGATCAGATAAGATGCTCCCAGGAATCACACATTAAAATTTTTATGGAGTTTTGAGATTTTAAGACTGGTTCGAACATTATTGATATATGAAGACTTTTCTCTAGGGTAACTAAAATTAGTGAATTCCAGTAAATGTTATGAAATCATAATTAGTTCATTACTCAATTCAATCAATTTATTTCAGAATATAAAATATCAGATACATATGAATTATGATACAGTGAACTATATACTATACATAACAAATTATACATTGAGTATTTTTGTCCATCTAGCACAGGAGCTAGAATGATAATAAAACAAACAAGAAATAATACATTGTACTAGCAAATTGCTAGTAGCACCTAAACGTGAACCAGCACCCCAAATGAATCAATATTATTATTGACATAAATTGCAGACATGCTCTCCCCCTTAAAATACCAAATAATTTTCTGTATATATTATTAAAGACCACTACAACACACTTAAGTGTATTTATACGTTGACTACAAGTTCTGCAATACACTATTTGCTATAATAGACCTTTTTAATACCCACAAACCTACGAAATTTTTGCTATCAAATATTCTTGGGCAAATAAAATCATTGGTAGTTTGAAGTATCCAGCAAAGGATACGATGATGGGATAAAATGACCTAGGAAGTATATATAGTATTGTCAGACACGCCACTTTTCTTAATTAGACGTAAGCAGCGTTTTTTTGACGCCAATAACTACTTCATAATTCCTTTACTCCCAACTCATGTCATATTCCCGACTCATGCTTTACTCCAGGACTCATGTGGTTTAATGGGGCTGATGGGCTGAAATATACACAGCAGCTCGACGGTTATATTACAACTTAATAGGTTAATTAATTGACTGAATTGTTTGAACCAAATTCAATATATGATTAATTATCTGATTGCATCTACACTGGTTTACGTGAATCGGCTCGCTGGTTCACATGTTATAATATATATATATATATATATATATATATATATATATCATTATATCTTATTCATACATTTTAGATGTTACCAGGAGTTCTATATGTCCCCTATCATCATCATCATCATTATCGTATATATATATATATATATATATATATATATACTGTTCAGTATGGTAAAAGTGTTCATTTATCTCTACTTTTGCTTTAATTTGTTTTTGAAATGATTAATTGCATTATGAAATAAACGTGAAGTAAAAACGTGTTCCCAATTCGAAAACATAGAATTAAAAATAGTTTGTACCATTTGTACTGTTTGTGTTATAAGTGTGTGGTGATATATATAAACTGTAGTGTCTCGTTTATTGCAAATGAACTCTTATACGCATGCGTCGTAACATTCTACTTTACCACAGTTCCTCCTATTAAATAACTTATTCGGTTTTAATTATCGTCGCTTCACGACAACACCCTATTGCATAAACTTATCTTTGAAGACAGTATCAATTAAGGTATAATGTTTGTAAAATATTGTTTTGAAGAAAGATACAGCAACTTAACTGGAAACTAGCTAAAAATAACGCTTCTTAAGCAGTTAAGGTAAACTTTTCCCAGCTGTAGTGATCTGACTTGGCTGTGCTACTATTAGTGACTGTAAGTGAATAGCTTTTTAGATTTATTTTGGCATAACGAAGTAGGGACTGGTCGAACATTTTTTTTATTTTATTTTAATTTTATTTATTTTGTATACTACTGTAAATACACATAATAACACTAAAATACATAGATGCGTTAAAATACCAGGATAGCACAAGAAAATGAAAATACTTATTTCCACTTATCTCTCAGCACGAAAAGTCATTTCTCTGGTTTCATTCTTCTGATGAATTGTCAAGAGTTTGAATTCATGATTCAAGATTTTCTGTTCCAGTGTCCTATTCTACGCTGCTAACGCCCCCCCCCCTCTCTCTATATATAATTCAATACCTTTGCCTATTATCTTGAACAATTAGTAGAAATGATCTATAAACACAGTACAGATATGCACAGATGATACCATAATTTATGTCTCATATTTGGCAAAATATTGGTGGTAACTGGACGACTACAGAAGCCAACGTAATACTACAAGTGTGGATAAAGAAAAACAAAATTGACTGATGATTATTCTTCTGTCTTCTCTATATAACATCAGCTGTCATCAGTCATCACTAGTAACTAGATGTTTATTATAGATGGTCTCGTATTTGCCGCCATTTCTTATCACTCGTGCACTACATGTCTTCATCATGTTAAAGATATGCTATTCTAAAATCCTACTTGTTGGCCTATCTGACGCAGCCATTGGTGGACCGCAACAAAATACGGAATGCGACACTTGGACCGATTGTAAGAGGCAAGGAAAACGATCACATAACGACCAGCGCTAGAAAACATAACCCCCCCCCTCATATATGGTGTCAAACTATTTGTGCCAGTCGATCAAACATTATGAGCCATCTCAAAATATTCCTGCCATCTATTGACGTCCGTTAGTCAGTCCAAAGGCTACCCTAAGGATATAAACAACTATCATTACCGAGCGGTATATCCATAAATTAAAAACGGATAAATTTAAAATAATTGCTCGGGGTGTCTTTGACTATTACCTTGAAGCTTTTAATCTTCTGTAATTTACTGGTCTTATTATTTGACTTATTAAAGTTGTTAGATTCCGGGGTTTTTTTTTTTGGGGGGGGGTAAAATAAATAAATACACCCAGTCGGAGGTCTACTGACTGTATATATATATATATATATATATATATATATATATACATCTATACCTGTTATTGAAGGTATATACATAGAAACATAGCATTAAACAGAAACTGGCTTTCAGGAACGTGCTTTTTAAGATAGCTACTCACAAACTTGTTATTGTGGGCAGTGATGAAATAAAACACATGGCTGAAGATATTACTAACATACAGGATGAGACTCATTAAGCCCGGTAAGCGGGAGTTAGGTAGGAGCGTACGTATGTATGCATGCGTGCTAACTAAATACTCCTGTGATCGCCTTCGGTTTCCGTGCGGAATGGGTGCACAAAAGCGGCCCAAATAATGCCCAGAGTTTATACTGGCTATACGTCGTGTTGGGTATTTACACGAAATGTGGCCGCCTGAATTGAGTTCGAGAGAGTCTCTTAACGAACCACCGAGGCAGAACGAGCTCTAAAATACCGCAACCTCAATTCGCTTCGGTGAAAGGCCTGGTCATACCGCATCACTGCTTCCAAGTATTGTTTGTGGGTGGCTGGCGAAAATTTCAGAGCCGGGCCTTTTATATTATGTGTACGCCGTGCGTGTGTGTGTGCGTGCGTGCGTGTGTGCGCGTGTGTGTGTGAATGAGAGAGAACAATATCCTGTGACGCATAGGTAAAGTAACACAGGTAAAAGACGACCTATATACATCAGTTGAGCCGAAATCTAAGGCAGTTGGACATCTTGGGACGGGAGTAATAACCGAAGGTGTTTATGAGACGAGCCAGTATTCAACACAGTAAAGTTTACGGCGAGATTATACCGCATTTTACTCATAACAGATTACGAAAATGAAGTTCACTCTTGGATTGTTGGCACTTGCCAATGCCTTCTACTTGATATCTAGCCAGAACGTTACAATAATAGAAAATGATGTGAAAAGTAAGTGTTCATTTCGTTTTATTCTTGGATCTGTTTATTTATTTATACCTGTATATTATTGTGGCTCTTTTTGACTGTAATTTGTTCTGAATTTTTCGTCACTTTGAAATAGGAAATTTCAGAATATTAATACTATATAGTTATAACTATGCCCCATTTATGGTGTTTGATCTATTGTATCATATGAAATTTTTTTGTTGATTGTGTGAATATTTATACATTTTCTTGTTACTTCCTCCCCACAGAGGTGTCGATACTGAACCAAGATGAGGTAAGCCAACTTTTAAAAGTCTATTTAAAGTGTCCCTAATTCGTCATTTGTTACTGGTGTTGCTGCTCTATTTATGGACACTTCGGCATTTGGGACATATCGCCATGAATGACACTTCGTCATTTCAGCTTGAATGTATACATTCTAGTTATAATTACTATATATGGGTACTAATACATGCCGGGTCGGATTATGACCTTTTGGGGCCCAATGGCTAGTCAAATAATGGGCCCCCTGATCTCCAATAAAGGTCTTCAAACCGGGGAACCGTATCTCAAATAAAAGTCTCCAGCTTTATCTCAAATAAGGTCCCTTAAACAGGGGCCACTTTTTAAAATTGGCTTTTCAGGCTCCCAAGCCTCCTCTTTTAAGATTAGAATTTGCTTGGCTTGCAGGATGTAATCCGCAGCATAAAAAACTGTTTTTAAAAACCCTGGTGTTTCTTTTTCAATGCAATGTCTCTCAATTGACTAGACAGAGAGATCTGGCCAGCTTTCTGTCTAGCATTTGATGGCATTTTTAAACACCGTCCACTTCGCCTACTGAAATCGGCAAACAGTTGTTATTGGCGACCAGTAATCCGGTCACCAGTCCGTCACGTTTGTTTTTCGTACGTTTACTTTGTGACAACCTAATAATATTACAAAGGAATTATACCCAGACATCAACTAAAGCGGCTTCGGTGTAGAGAACGTCGATTATCTAAAACAATGAAAAAGTATATGTCTACATATATAATGCACACATACCGGACGATATATGCTATATATCATACAGATCTTTGATTGTGTAGTATTTACAAATGAAAACTAATTATTTCGCGTCCTATAATCGGTGAAATTAATCTCTTGCCGCGTTCCTAACGCCATATCCTCATTACTTAATAACGTAGTTACAATAAAAACACTAATTATAACATGTTTTATCAAATCGAAAGGATTTGTGCTTTCATAAATATAATTTTTCTCGGGTGGCGAACTATTTTGACCTAGATTGGTGTCGAAATATTAAAATATAAATTGGCGGAATGTTTCGAGCGGAAAAGTGTCCTTATGACCACAATAAACCATAGTCACTGTTTCGTTTTTGTTCAAATTGCTCTATTTACCTTTGTGAATCGTCCACTCAGTTTCGCATTTACCATGAAAGTAGATTTATATTTAAGCCAGCAAAAATACATTCTGACCGATGGCGCAGTGGTTATAATAGTGCACTAAAAATGTCTAGGGTTGTGGGTTCTAATGCAGCTCTTAACGTGTACCAGTGGGATGTGTTTCTTCTTCTTCTATGGGTTGATCGCATCAGACAATAAACCATGTCATATTATGTCTTAATGGCTGATCAAAGCACTGATTAAGATCCATTTTGGTCATCGTCTATCAATTCTGTTCGTTTTAGTTCCGTTCTTTGAAAACGACATCTTTCACAAAACTCGACTTTTACTAAAACATATCAATTGAATTACTGAATCGCAGCTCCATGGTACAAGATACATCACTTCATTGCCATTGAAATCAGTCCTCGTTTCAATCAAACCCGACGAGAACCACAAAGGCCTATAATGTAGATTTCCGGTTCTGTTTCAACAACTTTGCACCGTGTTATTCAATGACGCCCAGTAGTCTCGTCGACTAAATGCAGGCAAACCTATTACAGTATGTAACCGTACGTCGTCGAATTTCATCCAAAAATGATCAAATAACGTTCTGGTTTAGAAATCGTTATAGTTTTATCGCTTACTAATCGATATAATACACCGGGAATGTATTTTTGTTTTAATGATTGCTCGATCCAATCCATATTATGTTTGATTATTTATTTATTTTTATTTATTATTATCTAGGTTGAGACAGGTCTGTTTCTGTTGGTAGCTGTATGTTTTATCTTGCTACTGGCCGTTATTATATTACTGGCTAATTACATCGGAGCGAAGTCGGAGCTTAAGAAGCTACAACAGAAGAACTTGGCGTCGGTCGCTTAAAGACGAAGACACACACAGAAACACACACGCGTGGGCACACACACACACACACACACACACACACACATACACACAGATATACACCGACATGTTACTTACATTGGCACAATCGACAAATAGGACAATAAGTTTATGTATATCTTGTTTTATTTGTAAATGATTTTAATTGTTTATGAAGATTCATTCGATTCATTTCTATTTCGATGTAAAAAAATACAATGACTTAATAATAAGGATATTTACGTAGAAGTCAGCCGTGAAATGATATTCTATTGTTGTATCTATTCTATCTTAAACTGCTTGTAACATATTTATGTATTATGTTGATGTCTTTTCTCAGTAAACAATAATAATAATCTTCATGATTTGTTTGTTGTATTCCCGGCGATGAAAGTGACAAGTTATAGTTGTTTATTCTATTGCTGTATTCTGGAAATGAATTGCCGGCAGTATTCTAACAGAATGTGGAAGTGCTGCTATAGAATACTAATAATACATACTAGTAGAGAAATAGAATGAAACACCCACGACCGTGAACCAAGTCGGGGCTAGTTAGTTTCTCCCCCCCCCCCCCGGGATATGTTGTTGTGCCTGTATAAAACCTTACAAAACCGGTGACTGTTACTCCTACATGTTAGACAGCGTATATATTTCCAAATTTTTACTAACAAGTATAAATCTATAAATTATCTAACTGTTTCGGCTCGTGTCAATTATAAACATATGATTGCAGGCAACTGTCTTTTAGCCCAAGTCACATGACGATTACACGCTTATTTCCAGTTTCTGGGACATTTATGGCTGTTTTCACCGATAATATATATATATATATATATATATATAATGTTTTGGGTTATCACTGTACAGCGCCTTTAAATGGCATCTGGTTGTAACTACACTTCACTAAATCAACAATTTTATTATCATATGATGACATTAAAATCATTAGTCAGGACAATTTTTACGACAGGAGGTATCGTTTAAAGTATATTTATTTGGCCAAATTTTCAATTATTTGATGTATTTGTTGACATCATCCAGCCATATTGGGAAAACCGAATTTGGGTTGGATCGTAAGCTTTTTTTCTGTCTGACATTGACGCTGCAATGCAATTACGAATAAGCATATTTTCGAAACTTGCCCCAGTACAGCAGTACTAATAACAAATAAAACAGGGGCCATTTTATATGAAATAAATAATTTATAACACATTACACAAAAATCTAAATTACAAAGTTTCGGCATTTACTGGTATAATGAATCATTTAAATATGTGCAAAAGATCTGGAGCATGGGCCACAGTACCTGCTCCGACTGGGATACCAAAAACAACCTTTCCTATTTAGTCAGTACACGTATGAGATGTCTATATCAATTGAACTAGTATGAGATATAATTTGATTTATAATTATTTCACACAAGCTTAAAAGCCGCGTTCCTCGCTGACTTTAAACTTTGATCCGACTGAAGTGTACTTGGGGATTCGCCCCATACAACTAAGGGTTTAAAATAATAATAATAATCCCAAACATCATAGTCCCAACCAATGTCACACTCACCCCCATTTAACTCTTGTCAGAAGGTTTCGTGAATAAACAAACAAACATACATAGATACATTCGATTTAATTTTTATAGATGTACGGGTGAGTGAGTTTGCTTTTATGTAATCGAGCATGATTGTTGCTAATAAAGATGTGATTATTAGTGTCAAGTAATTGCCCGTATACGAGATATGTACAAAATGAATTTGTAGTCCCCTTAATCTGCCCAGATTAACGCCCCAAAACAGTTATTAATAAAAAATTGATGCTAAACCTTAGATCCTATATAATCGTAAAGTGATGATTGCCGACTTATATTTTTGTTGATTTAAAAGAATTTAGATCACTTCTAATAGTTTTTTCTATAGAAATATAACATTTGCTCTTGTTAATTAGTTCTATATTTTGTTAATTAATGGGGGGCCACACTATTTGGTAAATAATAGCGATTACATTAGAGAAGTCGCAACAAAACGGCTTTGAACATTTTAAGATGTTGACAACGGAAGAAACAGGGAAAAAACTTTACTCCGGCAATCGTATGAAAAAAATTGGCGTGCGTTTTCGCGCGTCATAACGTATTGCGTATATCATAATGTAGCCAAATACACATGGACAAAAGAAAATCGCAGTTTCTAAATATATTGTGTTCATGCTGATTGGATATATAGATCCCTAAAATGCGCTAAGCTGGAAAAAAGTTGGATCTTGTTGTAATACAGATATGTCTTCAGTAATTCTGTCTGATTCTAAATCTTTTTCGTTATTGAAATTAATGTAGCTCAAATCTAATTTGCTTGTTCAGTACATTTATACTATAAATTATAGGTACACTCCGGGGATGATGAGGATGATGATGATTGATTGATGTTTTACGGCCACTTTCGTGCAACCTCCAAAGGTAATGAAGCGAAGTCAAATATGAAACACCCTTCAGATATCCCCGCGCCAGGATTCGAACTCAGGTGGTATAGTGATCTGTGGTCCAACACGCTACCAGTTAGATCACGGAGCGCCAGGGACACTCCGATAGCGCAGTAATTAAGGTATTCGACTTATACCTGTCTTTTTCAGTTGTTTTCCTAAGAAGTCGTCCTTCAGCCAGATAGTCCAGGTGTGATCAACGGCAAGACTAAACTAATTATTACACCTACAGGTATCTTACAAGTGGGATACCGTGTTGTCACTAGTTAGAAAAATAGTTTATAATAATTGTATGGCGTTTATGTTATAACAACGAACCGAATGTGTGTATAGATCTAGATAACGAACCTTTACAGTTGTAATTGAGCGACTGTAAAGATAATATAAAGTTTATGATGTGAAATCTTCTAATATCTAAACATTAAACAAATAACGAAAGGTTGTGGATATTTTTTGTTTATGATTCATCTCCAAACTTGTAACTTAGTTTAGTTTATGTTATTTTTTTATTTTATAATTTTTATTTTATAATTTGTGGTGAAGCAATAAATCTTTGACCGTAATAAGCAAGAGTTCTTTTTGTGGAGCAAAAAGTTATTAGCCATTAATAATTATTATAAATAATCAGTAATCTGAAAATGTAATTTGGTTTTTATGAAACGCGAAGGATATAGAGATGCTACAACATATATTATATGATTACATTATGATGTGATTTATTGGCTGACCCTATTACTAAATATAACCCTCTCTCTCTCTCTCTCTCTCTCTCTCTCTCTGTGTGTGTGTGTGTAAAAATGCACCGGCACAAACGATCATGAAATGTGACTACAACTTCTGGGCGGTTACTTAGGAGACTCAACTTAGGAGAGCGAACTGTCTTGCTGACACTTGTAATTTCTCACCAGTCGTGATCAACAGCACCACTGCTCCTCTGTGCGGACGCTAACGTGCGTGCATGAATTCGTGTATACGTGCGGACGCGCATTTATCTTCCTATTTAGAAAATCTTACATAAGCAGTCATCGCTGTCAGTTTCTAATTTTATCCTTTATAACTTCTCCTAGAGTGTAACAGAAATTTCCTACGCCACACTTAAACATTACATCATCATAAGTTTAATGAATTAATCATGGTGTCACTGTCATCGTCTGAATCACAAAAATATCGCGCGAGTGTGTCACGAGATTAAACTATCGTATGTGATACACCGGGTTCTCTCTCCTGACGCCAAAACACATAATTGGTTCTCTCTCTCTCTCTCTTTCTCTCTCTAATGTAATTGACATTATCAAAATTGATAATCTCAGGTTTTTATCTCTCCCCAAGGTTGGAGATTTTAATTAAATTTTTCATCCGTCAGGATGGATTATTGTGAACGTCACCAGCCTCGGTCCCTGAGATCAGCTAATCACCATCCTACTGGGCTGTCTTAAAGTGAAGGTCGTTTGCGCCATCATTCGCCAGGTGGCTCCTATAGTCTCCGCTTTGCGTATGTGTGTGTGTGTCCCGCTATAAGTAGCGTTAGTCAGCGGCTGGTAACCAGAACCTTTCCACTTGCCGGTTGTTGTATGTCGTTACTACTAGCCGCCACCAAATCTGTTACAGACCAAACATCGAGCACACAAAGTTCGTTGTTAACCTTCTGGTCGCTGTTTTTATCGCTGGAATAGCGGCGCCGTATCCGACCGTATTAGGATATTATTGTCAGCCGTGGGCCGCCATTAGGTTGAAGACCGGGCCGAGCCTCGTTCTGAGAGCGTGTGATTTGAGCGTGAAGCAGCCACCCGGTGTAAGGCGACCAGACAGACATCAGCTAGAGAGTGAGTGAGAGAGGAGAGATTGAGGGAGGTTTGGCATCGTAAGACTTGTCGGAATACTAACTGGAATATGTCTTGGTCAGGTGTCGGCTTACTGATAGTGGCTCTCTCAGGTAAGGGACTAATTGCGTTGATGTCATTATTGTGTCGTACGGGCCTACGTCGGCTCTATCCCGGCCCGTCATTGGTTACATGCACCTGATAACTGATGGCAGTGTATCATTCATGATCAGACACAAACACCCACATTTAGTCCTGCATAGTGTGGGTGTGTGTGTCAACGACACATATCCCGTGAGTCGTCAGATATATGGTCACACGAGGAGTATCGGGGCAGGAGAATATCGCGGATTGGTTAGAAATACATCTGTCTGTCGATTAATCTACATGACACACCTGCTTAAGCGTTACTTTATTCTGTAATGTCTCTCCGTACAAACCCTCTCTCTCTCTATCTCTCTCTTTCTGCGTGTTTGTGTGTGTGTGTGTGTGTGTGCCTGATAATACTGTGCTTGTAAAAGCCATTTCTCCTTTTTGCCTTTCTCTTTCTGATACACTTGACATCGACAGTCTAAGCTACGTCAACTATAAGCGGTACTGGGAGGGGGGAGCGCGCGTATTACATTGCCCCAGGGAGACACTCATTTGGGCTGAGGCTGGTCAGAGGTCGGCCTATTGACGGGGGTACTTCGGAACGATTCGGAGGAGTAGGCGGAGATTTGTTTCCCATTGTTCATTCGGTTTGACGTTAAGTAACGGCCGCAGTTAGCCATAAAGTCTAATCCTCACTCACCCCCTCTTCCCGCCGAGATGGACAATGACCATCTCAGGGAGGGAAAGTACAAAGGAACGATTTATGCTCCATGCCTTTGTACCTGGAATCTGCTCTTTATTGGCCTCTGTAGGTGGACACGACCGTGCGCTCTACGCCACCGGAGTATTACCACCACGTGACACCATCTCTTGCGCGAGATGGCGTTAGTGTCCTGTGATGTCATCATCATCATTATCATCATCATCATTTGATAGAGACGAGATGACATGTGCACGTGATACACACTACGATGAATGATTGGCCATGATAACTGTCCGATTATCTACCATCTGCTACCGCGTTATCTCGCTGATATCTCGCCATGGCTATCTACTTATTACTGACACGTGTAGTATCGGTAGTGTGTTGTGTCTATTGTCTCCTAGGTGACACTCGCGCTATCATTGACGCCATCATACTTTTAGACTTAAATGACCAGCGCCACCTGCCGACCTCTACAACCTTCAGATAGAGATGTGTGTAGCTACTAGGATTATTATCAATAAACTGAAGAACAGTTGAAGAGTGAGTGAGTGAGTGAGTGGATTTTTCAATGGATACTACTGAGTCAGGTAGTGAGAACTGTAGTGATTGTCGGTAGTGGTTTAGGTAGCTTCAGTAGTAGTGACTGGTCGGGGGAAAGCTTCCTGTTATATTGAATATATGGGATTATGAGAATGGGGACAACCCCCCCCCCTCCGATCATTCTTCAGATGGTCGGGGTCAAATGTCGGCTATCATTACATCAAAGTCACAAAGTTCAAACCACGAGACGGAAGGACTCTGATAAATTAAAATCACAGGTAAACATGAGGTGATATTTTATCAATAACCCACTTCACGGTAGCGTTAAAGATAACGATAAATAGCTGATCAAGAAGGTTATTTTAATTAATTGTCAGCTTTGTTTACATACGGTTCGATATTCGGGTTATCCCATGTAACCTCTATTACGTGACGTCAATAGTCATTTGTCTGTTTGACGCTTCAGTACACAGTGACGCGTTGACATTTAGGAAATGGCCAATCAAAGTGTCAGAATTCACTTGAATGGATTTCAGTGTTAAATTGAAATTGTGTGAATGGACGAAGTTGTGGCACTCAGCGTGTAGCCAGAGTCTCCTAGAAAACTGAACTGACGTCGTCTGTACACTAACAGGAGCTCATTAGTCGCCTGTGGATTATTAATAAGGTTACGTAATAAATGACGTCTCTTGAAGGAGGCCTTGTCGCCGTAACCAGGCTTCTGTTGGCTTTATATATACATGTATATCTATATATATATATATATATATATATATATATATATATACATATCTCACCTGTTGACTATTACATAGCTGGACCCGTGGTTATTGTTCTTGATCTATAATCTTCAGCCCACATATTGTACGTCGTAATGGTAGTAGAGTAAGCGGCTAGAACACGCGCAGCTATAGGTTGGCTGTTCGGTGTTGACAAATGTCGAATGCTCTTATACGATACATGAACTATAAAACGTTCCAGAACATGTAGTCGTTTATAAATGAGCTGGCTTTGATTATTTCTCTGTGTTCGTTGTCGCTGTTCTTCTTCCTTCCGAGTTAACTGAAATGAAAAGTTAGCAAAAAAAGAGGTAATGTTACTAGTTGGGTGGGTTTACAGGCGCGCGTGTTTTATAACAAATACATCGCGATATTTATCAGACCTTGTAATATACGGCCCGTTCGAGTTGGTTATACCTGTCACTTGTCCCGACGACGTGTCTGTCACTTATCCTGTTATACTTCCAAGAGTCAAATCTACGACCAAACAAAAGTTGATAGCTACATTTTACTGTGATGAAGCCATTGACGGTGATGTTAATTACGTACATAAACACCTTCTGGGTTACTACGTTTTAGTAGAAGTATAGCGGACACAATATTATTTTTAACTTTGTCTTATTGCCTGACCCGCGTGACCGTCGACGTAAACGACGACGGCTTTCTTTCAGTAGAATACTAATGAAAACAGACCGAAAGACGCCCTGCACCGTTAAACACCGAATACATTAACAGTATAGCTTGAAAATGCCTCCGCTCGAAAGTAAGCCATTTGTGATTTATTTGCCCAGAAGATTATTTGAAAACGGATCGGCAAATACTTGTGCGGAGTGTCCTTTTTTTCCATTTCGTAATCTCTCGCCACGAACTGAACTCGCCGATGGTGATATTTTGACGGTAGTCAGACCGACGCTGTCGTTTAACGCCAAATCGCTAGGGGCGCCTGAGCCACAACTTTTAGATGCGGTCATAGGGGTCAACTTTGATCAGTGTCACTCTGCACCAAAGATTTCTCCGACATGACATTGTTAATATATATCTATTTTAAAGTAAAACATTTTTGCTTACCTATAGCTGGAGATCAGTGGTGTGTTAAGGATGTTGTTATTTAGGTTATTCATTCAGTGAACAGTTTGATGTCTGCTAGACGTCCACAAAACTCGGTTCATCTTTCTTAATGGGGCTGCTGAGTTTTCTTTGCAGTCTCCTGGTATTCAATAAAAGTCGTAGCGTTGCTAGATTTCAATGTGTCCAACGAGCGTGACTTGTATCCGTTATAAGAGCAATAGTCTGGCTCTCAGCATGGAAATGAAATACTTCGAAATACAATACTCGCTGTAAGTCTTCTTGTTAGACAACGGTAAATTAATATGGCAGGGCACCAAGATACCCTTGTGTGTGTGTGTGTGTGTGTGTGTGTGAAAAGTTATGTCGTGAACGTATAAACACAACTTAAACTGAGTCAGCTGTCAAACGATTTTAAATGTGAATTCTCTTCAAATAGTGACTCAGACACGCGCGCTGATCGACGTCTAAATGGCAAAATCACTTTAGTTAAGATTAAGTTGGAAACATTCGACTGTTGAATGTTAATATCTCTACTGCTGGTTGTAGCAAATTGTTGACACCTGCCTACCTTCTGTGTACAGTGGTAAAGAAATTGTACAAATTCGTTTTCTCTCTCTCTCTCTCTCTCTCTCTCTCTCTGTCTCTCTCTCTAAAAGTCTATCTTTCAAACAAAGTCAAACCTGAAATAAATTAATTGATATTACACCTGTTCACATTATTTCTTAGTGGTTGTTTAGTGGCTAAATCGAGCCATCTGCCATTTTAACCTCCACACAACTCCACCACTACCAACAACTCCACTACTACCAACACCTCCACCACTACCAACAACTCCACGACTACCAACAACTCCACGACTACCAACTAAACTCCACCACTACCAACACCTCCACCACTACCAACACTCCACCAGTACCAACACCTCCACCACTACCAACACCTCCACCACTACCAACACCTCCACCACTACCAACACCTCCACCACTACCAACAACTCCACCACTACCAACAATCTACCACTACCAACAACACCACTACCAACACCTCCACCACTACCATCACCATAGCCAGTAACTCTGACTAGTTATCTGTGTACAAACTATTTAAAAAAAAAACTTATTTCCAGACCGGAGTCAGCAGAACTCTGGCCTGTCTACATCATCAGTGGTAGGTGGTCTTCTGTGTGTACTCGGTACTCAGGGTCAGTAGGTCTTTCTCCGTCCAGGTAGAACTAGTTAGCTTACCCGTTTACATCGTCCAATGTTTCTTATGTTACCCGGACCCCCTCCCCCAGACCCCCCATATATATATATATATATATATATATATTGTCGGAGGTTTTAGTTATGTTCTGATTTTCTCTTCTGAGTATGGATATACACAACTCGGTAGACTTGTTTATTTAACTGTTTCGTGGGCATTTTGTCGGTTTTTTCCATAGCGAGAACAACCTGTCGTTGTTGAGTGTACCTAAGCAGACAAATGGTACAGACGGACGGACGGACGGACGGTGTTAAAATTACACTAATAACAATTCGATGTTTAGTCATCGCCAGGTAATATCTGCTGGTGTGTGTCTGTGCGTGCGCGCGCGCGCGCGCGCGCGTGTGTGTGTCAACTTTGTTAGCTGAGCACTTATAAGAAGTGGTAACCTAACAGTGTTGTGGGAAGTGAAATGGGAGTCGCCCGGATACCTTTACGGTTAGAATAGATGGTTTAGTTGTACCGTTTCATTGGATTAATTTGTTACATTAACACAATTAGGCGAAGTGTTATTAACGTCAACACCTCCACAATAATTTTATATTGTAGCATAGTTCGTTTATATCCATCTCCGATTAGGTCATATAGCTCCTTCCCCCGCCAGCAGCTATCTAATTTTTCCCCGTTTACTTTTGTAGTACGCATCGAAGGCTGCATGCACAATTCATCCACTTACAGAAGGCATTTAGTCCGGTGGTTAGAATGCTGTGCTATAATTTGACAGGTCAGGGTTCGAATCGAGTCCAATCATCTATGTTTGTAGGTTGTTTTTGCCGGGTAATCACTCCTCCCCATGCCATGGAGGTCCATGAGTTACCAGCGCCGCGTCTAAGCAAATCACTCACTCACTCACTCACTCACTCACTCACATAGAAAATATTTCGATGGTCTATGGTATAAAACTCAATCCCAGTGCAGTATACTACAAACACCTTACTGTTTTGAGTGTTGCACCTATTCCAACATCTAATTATTGATCGCCAAAGACAGCTGTTATGATCGACAGCTTGAGTGAACTAAAGCTAAAAGACGGTGTGGTGTCCAAGCTTGAAACAGTAACTAACACTAACAGTAGCACTCGAACCCGGGATTAACCAATTTCTGCCTACTCTTTCTTTCAACGAGGAAATACACCCATATATATATATATATATATATATATATATAATATGATCAGAATTTGGTCTGTTTGCCAAACAGGTCATATTACTGTACTGAAGTATTCCAAGATGATCAACCATATAACCAATCAGATAACCAAAATAAATCCCCCCCCCCCCACACACACACCATCTCCGGCTGTTTCCGTGTGGTAGCTAGTTATGCCAATATGTCATGACGACATGCTGAACTCATACAAACCACACTACTCATTATCGGCCACGTTGAGGAGAGTCAAAACCAGCCAATTACCAAATACCCGGACACAATAATATTTACGACCTAATCTGATTGAAAACCGACTCATCACCGATTGGAAACGCCACCCGGAAGTAGTTATCCAGTTATCGGGTTCATTACCGGCACGCTTTGTTATCGGGATCCGAACTGTTATCCAAGTGTTTATATTAGAGCGGACCTCTTGGGAATAGCTGGTCTTTGATTCGGCCATCAAGTCGTCTGGATATGGGGAAGTGTTTGGTAAGTAAATGGCAGCCGGAAGGCTGTTTTGGGAACTGCATTGCCCGGCTCGATGCCCCTTGGGCGTCCGTGTGGGTGCGATAGAATATGTTTTGTTCGATTATAGACCCCTGATTAAGACTATTATCGATTACCGAATCCTGCCTCCTTTAATCGAATTGAAATGATGCCGACTAGTAAAACCGGTAATCAGTTCGCGTTACCATAGCAACTATGGTTTTTCAAAACACGATAACAATGTAGGGGGGGGGGGGATTTTGGATAAACAATGCAGCGTGTACGAGGGGCTTGTGATGATATCAAACGTCTGTAGGCTTAGAGGGACGTTGTTTACTGCCCGAGTATTGGCGTAAATAAACGACCGCATAATGTTGTTGATGCGGCTGTCTGTATCTAGGTGATAGCTGTAGATGGGAATGTACTACAACGCAATTACATTAGTATAGGATGCCATCAAGTATCGTGCCCGCGGGTAGACTATAATTATACGTATGCTTACGTTCGGCTAAAGGCGATATCACGTTACGACATTCTCCGTAATGTTGTGATATCTTCTATACGAACATAGCACCTCCGTATGGATCGTATTAATTTATCTCTTGTTTAACCATGGATGAATGTCCCCTGTATATTGAACGGTGGTCGACAACGGGATCCAGGCACTCGACGGTTGCTGTCTCTCGATCGTACGTAATGCAAACAATATGGATTTGTCTTCCGTTTAACAAAGTTGCAGACAACCCTCCACCCCCCCCCCTCCATGTCGGCTTGTACGCAGATTACCTTGTTATGACAGTTATGACGCAATGTTAACAAAGCTGCTGGTATGACTTGGTGATGATCTTCCGTGGTGGTATATCGCCTGTATGGGCGGCGGGTGTGATTCATCAGCAAGCATCTACGCCTCTGTCCGTAATTATTTCGTGTGTGTTCGGTGCATGTTTAATTTGTTGTTATTTTGGTGGCATATATTGAAGTTGTGTGTTGTTTCTAGAATACCCCCCCCCCCCCCCCGCTGCATACTCGCATCTGTGTTACTTGTAACGGAAAATAAAAATAGGTCGCGTAAAAAGACGAGATTTACTGGAGAACCTAAGATTTACTCACCAGCTGGTGGCCCACACACACACGCGCACACGCACACACTCGCGCGCACACACATATATACACAAATCATACACTCACTCGTCAAACACACTTCTTTTGTTGTCTTGACTGGTTGAATAGATTCTAACAGCTGAAGATCACCGGAAGTAATTCTGACTGCACGTACTGACTAATAAAACGCTAACCCGTTGTGATAGTTGGGCTCGACTAGTGGTCACGATGACTAACTGGGTGACATCTTCGTTATCTTATAATATCTAAACATTACTAAATTACCCCCGACATGTCTGAGGCAACTAACTTCTGTGTGGCCCATATTTAACTACTTTAATGATGTCTATCACCCTGAGCTAGTAGTAATAATATATATATATATATATATATATATATATAAACGTGTCGACGATTTTATCTCTGGTCTAAACTTATAATTTTCAGCAGACATTCTTCGTCTTTTGTTCGTTCATATCGCCACCGTTGCGCCTTCTGTGTCGTTATCTCCATGGGAACGTTCCGCGTCCTCGTCTGAGCATGCGCACCGTTGATTTGAGTTCGGTTATCGGAGATGGCTGTTCTCCATCTGATAATGATGCCACTTTTGGGATGTCTGCCTTTATCTTCATCTCGTCGACGACGGCGACAACCCCCCACCTCTCTAACTACTGGAACCACCCACCGATAGTAACTATTCGAATACATTGTTTCTCCTCGTGACATAATCACCCACACATTCTTCCCAAATGGATGCCCGGCTGTGGTCACGGAGCTGTATCATTAAAGCTTCCCCCCCCCCATCCCCACCCCAAGAACTCACCCTCCTGTTAATACTTCTCTTAGAAGCTACATTTGAATATATAATATTCCCGTGCATTGATGGTAGTCACGGTTGGCTGTTTTTTTTTTTTGGGGGGGGGGGCGCCTTAAGGGATAAGTTGGCTGACGATTTCCATGAGATATCCATCATAAATTCGTTAACTAGCTCGTCAAAGGGCATACTTCCCGATACGAGACAATGGCCTATTACTGATCAGACGATATCTCGGACGCCAAAAAGGTGATTATTTTCGAACGGTGAACACCAGCCATCATCCTACAGATGGCGCCACGATTCAACGGCCATTCTAGCATTTTAGAAGAAAAAAGAGAACGGCTTCGTATTTACAGACAACATTCCGTTCATCGAAGATAGAACGGTTCTTCGCTGGTTAGATTAAGTATTTCTCGGTGGTATATGCCGACACGTTTTATTACATCGCGT
This sequence comes from Paralvinella palmiformis, assembly GCA_025642065.1. NCBI lineage: Eukaryota > Metazoa > Annelida > Polychaeta > Terebellida > Alvinellidae > Paralvinella > Paralvinella palmiformis. The sequence continues at coordinate 501,145 of JAODUP010000044.1, read as the reverse complement.
TTAGTTGTAAATCAGTGGCGTATCGATGCAATGTGCAAGCGTTATCTAGTAAGTGGCAAGTCCCGGTATGTTTACACTTTTGCCAGTTCTTCAGATACATCAAACGATCGCCGACACGCAGCATACAAAACGCCCTATTATCGCCCAGTAGTATATTTTTTTTTAAATAAAATCTTTCTTAGCGATGACCATTTAATATACACTTGCAGATGTAGGCAGACGATCTTAAGATGGTGGTCGGGGTGGAAGGGATGCGGTTACGACCGTATTTCGTCAGCTCTTTGTGTGATTGGTTACTGACGCTAACTGGAACATCTCTATCAAGTCGACTGACATTCGTCTAGCTGGAGAAATAAACATCACTGAAAACAATTATCTCTAGTGACTAAACACCGCCACAAAATGACGGTCTGTGGGTCGGCGGTTTATGAGTGATGTGTGGGTTTTTTTTCTTCCGCCTATCGTCTTCCGTTGGTGTTAGGGTGGGTTACCACCCCCCCCCTGTACCCCCGCACCCCCCCGAGACCTCTTACGGTCCAATTTCGGCGAAATAAATCAAGATGAATATCGAATTAATGCGAATATCGTCTATCTATCTAGATGGCGGGTGTGCATATGAGTCAGTCAGTCAGTCAGTTAGTCAGTCTGATTTTCATTATGTTGAGATGTCAAAGTGTGTTGACACGTTGCCAGATTATGTCGACATCGGACTGTTTATTATCTGGCGATATAATTTATATGTTTAACCTTGACCCACTCATCCCTTTATCCGTCTCGAGTTTCTGTCAACGAAGAGCACCATTTACCATTATTTCTAAATGACAGATCCGGATGAGCGAATCTCATTATGTTATAGATTTAACATCAATGTACGGCCTCGGGATGCGTGCGTTTATGCGTATCTCACTCACTCACTCACTCACTCACTCACTCACTCACTCACTCACTCACTCACTCACTCACTCACTCACACTCACTCACTCACTCACTCACTCACTCACTCACTCACTCACTCACTCACTCACTCACTCACTCACTCACTCGAGCTAATTGTGTAATTCAATTATGTAAATCTTTTCATTAAAACTTTAATCCGCACCAGACTTGGGCGTGGTCTAATTCTGGGCGTAAAATAGACCACGTGGTAATTTAGTCGACAAGTCCGGTTTGGATCCAACGGTCTGTTCTTCAATATGGTCGAGGGATCAAGAACCTGAAGCTAGTAACAGAAGATGTCAACATCATTGGTATGCCTCGATTTGATAGAGTAATAGACCTTATAAATTGTTCTCTGGCTCAATATTATATGTCTAGTTCCGGTGGTAGGTAGATAGTCCATCGTTCAGTCAGGACTTGTTACGTTTTGTAATATGATCAGTAATTGAGACTGTCGTATTAAAAAGGACAATTATCAATTCCAGACAAGATCCCGATTAACAACCGATAGGGGTTTATAATGGACGAGTCCGTTTATTTAGCATCATAACACCGTGTTAACGAGATGGACTCCAGAAATGGGAATAGAATCGTGCTAAATGATTATTTCTTTTGGAGTAGTTTTATTTATTGATGGATTCAGCCCTTTTCACGTTTGGTCTGGATGAAGCCATATGTATCAGGAGCTGTCAGATTGTGTCGTCATCGGTACGACATTAACACCGACACTGATGCTTCAAGCTGAACTTCGCCCATACCCACAGACCGACAGGTGGCGCTCAATCGTTCCCACCGTGATGTGGTGCTTACCCATAATACCCACTGCTGGGCAATGCTTACCCGGCGCCGACCCCCCCCCTCTCTGGGATGGAGAAGGCTCACCTGTCATCGTTGTTGCTGGCAGGTGAATGGATAGTTGTTAAAACACGGACTAAGATTTAGTGATAACATCCACCTTTCTCAGCTAAGTAGAGAGACGTGTTGACTTATGCTAAATCTGAGAACAGAATAAACAAACCAATCATATCTTCAATATAAACCTACATTTTATCATCAAACTCTCTCCGACAGATGGAAACACCGTACACTGATTAGTGGTGGCTTGATGGGAGGAGGTAGTTCAGTATCTGGGTGTTGGTCGGTGTCTGTAACTGAGTGTTGGTCGTAGAAATCGGTGTCCGTAACTGGGTGTTGGTCGTAGAAATCGGTGTCTCTAACTGGGTGTTGGTCGTAGAAATTGGTGTCTCTAACTGGGTGTTTGTCGTAGAAATCGGTATCTGTAACTGGGTGTTGGTCGTAGAAATCGGTGTCTGTAACTGGGTGTTGTTGATAGAAATAGGTGTCTGTAACTGGTTGTTGGTGGTAGAAATCGGTGTCTGTAACTGGTTATTGGTCGTAGAAATCGGTTTCTGTAACTGGGTGTTGGTGGTAGGAATTGGTGTCTGTAACTGGGTACTGATCGTAGGAATCGGTGTCTGAACTGGGTGTTGGTGGTAGGAATCGGTGTCTGTAACTGGGTGTTGGTGGTAAGAATCGGTGTCTGAACTGGGTGTTGGCGGTAGGAATCAGTGTCCGTATCTGGGTGTTGGGTTAGGAAGTATTTTGGTGATAAGTGCTCAGTTTGTGGGTGTTTCGGTGTTATTTAGAGGTTTTATGAGACTAAAATGGAGGGACACATTTACTGAAGCGGGCGAGTTTTCTGCTCGATTAGGCTCACTGAAAGGCCTGCTTTAATGGTTCCGTGTCGTGTGTGTGTGTGTGTGTGTGTGTGTGTGTGGCAACGGTTGTGTTCGTCTCACAGGTACGGGCATTTATCAGTATATGGTTGATTACGAGTAAGGTTCCTTTTGCCATGCACAGTAAAGTCTAATATAGTTCCTCTTTTATATCCTTGATAGTCTTAACAATAACAACAACAACAACAAAAAACACAAGCATTTATAAACAAACCGTTGGCTGCAAATATTATCCGTGACAGACCGTTGATTAAAACACGAGCTAGAACAGATAACATGCAGAATCATGTGCGAATTACCGTACAAGTTATCTGTATAATACCATGTTCGCATGTTATAGATATTACTTTAGTAATTGTTCCACGATGTGACACACTAGCTAGAATTGTGCTTTATTTACATTCTTCATTTGGGGCAAAGGGTTAAAGTATGCTGCGGTGCTTTTTAGCCACCATAGTCGTCGTTTTGGTGTTAGCCATCGTACTGAGGTCGTATTAGCCGTTGTTTTGGTGTCGTATTGGGACGCCTCCGTGGTCTAACGGTAGCGCGTTGGATCACCGATCACTACCACCCGTGTTCGAATCTCGGGGTGGGCATATCTGAATGGTGTTTCATCTTTGATTTCGATTCATTACCTTTGGAGGTCGCTCGGCCCATTTAGCCTACCATGTGCACAAAAGTGGCCGTAAAACATTAATTATCATCATCATAATCTGAGGTCGTATTAGCCGTTGTATCGTATTGAGCTTAGTTGTTGTGTAGGTTCATATATTTCTTGTTTCTTGTGTGTGTTATAAAAAGGAAAATAGCAGTTTGCCTACTCGTCCGTCCGTCTATATATCTATATGTCTGTCTGTATCACGTATCTGTCTATCTGTCTATCTGCCCGCCTTCCTATATCTGGGTCCCACCATACATGGTTCCAGCGGTTCCTAATTGTTTGTTCGATCACTGCGAACCTACATCTCGACTAGCCGCCGATCCATACTACAATACACACACAAGGATACGCCCGAATCTGGAGATTGGACGGCGTGGTGCCATTACAATGTAGTCTCCACAGAGAATGGCTTCTGCTCTCTGCCTGCCTGCCTGCCTGCCTGCCTGCCTGCCTGCCTGCCTGCCTGCCTGCCTGCCTGCCTGCCTGCCTGCCTGCCTGCCTGCCTGCCTGCCTGCCTGCCTGCCAGTCTCACACAGGAACACGCCAACCATATCGTTGACATAATGGCAAACATCTAGTCCTCTCAGGACGATAGTACCGTCGGCTGGCCAATGTGATATTAATAAACCATCAGAGGTAACAACACGAACCAGGACCTTCTAATGGACTTTGGTAATCGGCATTTCGATTGGGGCTTCTGGGATTACCGTTATGGAATTTCCTAGTTATTGATAGCTACTTGATCGAGCAATTTTGCGGCCTGGTTGTTCTCCATCGTATCCTTCCTAAAGCTTTTAATCTCTCCTTCGCCGACTAGAAGTGTGTTATTCTGGCATTCGGAAATCGTCTGCTCCAGAACGGCAAGCACGTCCATGCCCAAACTGTTCTTTCTCGGGTCATTTTATTTGTACAAAGTACTATTTCATTTTACCAAATTAATTAAAAGCTTGATTTACTTAAAGTTAAACTGTGATATATATATTTTTAGAGAATAGCAACGCCTTTCACAGAATTATTTATTGTATTGTATATCGCGACTATGAAGAGCGCCAAACGTAGTAACGGACATGCTCATGCCCGCGCAGATGCATATATGCATAGAAACATTCCATTGCTGGCGTTTATAGATGAATTTAAAATATAATTGCTGTAAAAATGAAGTCCGTGGGTTTATTTTAGGTCAAGGTCGCTTGATGAACTACTGAAGGACTTCCCGGACTAAGATTGTTGTTAACCTTGTTAAGAGGCCACGTGTTTTATGGCTTTACCTTTCCATGTGTACACAGCCAGATGCTATCCGTAGTTCTAAAACCGTTCGTATATCCGGATCAACGTTGCCGATCGGGATAACACCTCGAAATGGCCGCTTATCGCGATCACTGACCGGCCTTGAACTTTGAATTTGAATTTAATTCCATGAGCTATATAGAGACGTTCACATTGGATCTCTCTACCTTGAGATGAATGATGATAATGATGATGATGATGATGGTGGTCATACCCCCACCCACCCCGACGCCCCTCGGTCTATTAACAATTACGGCTGGACCCTTGAGCGCTCTAAGTTGGGTGTCACAACCGATAGGTCGTTTACCTGAGAAAGAAAAGACCATGCCTCGCCACGTCCCTTTCTGTGGCATGCCGCGCCTCCATTATCGCGCATCTAATTAACATTTATGCCCTCCGACCTATGACGACCCCGAAGGTGACCAGACCCTATAAAGAAGTACTCGGCGTTCCACGTCAGCCTGCGTGTCACCTATCTCACACGTCGTTGGTTGCGATTGGCTAAATTTAATAAAGAGGCAAATTCTTATTACCGTCAGACTAATAGAAAGAAAGAAGAAAACTTGTTTCTGTTTCGGATTAGATGATGGTCTTCCTGGTCGAGCTTGTTTAGGTTTTGCTGTTGATGTATCTGTTTCAGATTTCACGTAGCACGACTTGGTGACGTAACTGCCTCAGTCGGGTGTATAATATGAGGACATTTCTGGTTGTTTGCGTGCCGACTGACGCGATGATAGTTGGTAATTAGATGCAGGACGTGGTGTGGCCGAGGCGCTCATTCATTGTTTTCCTGACGTGGCTTTCATCTCCAATGGTCTATTGCTAATTGGGAAGTAGCTCCGAATGATGCACGACAAATCGAGCACACAAATACAGACACAGCTTTAGAGAGGGAGGGTGGGAGGGAGCGAGACTCAAATGTCCGAGTCCGTCTTTTGGGTACAGTCAACCGGATCGACAGCCCTCGGGCCTACGTTTGTGGAGGCCCCGCGGAGTCCAGTTTTGTTAATCTAATCGCTGACGTGTGGAAGGTTCTGGGCCTTTCGCTGTGCCTGGGTGGACCATGCCCCTCTACCCGCTTAGGGTTAGACATAGATAGAACTTGCAAGCTGGCACACAACATCTGATAGAGAGCGAGCGAGAGAGAGAGAGAGGGGGGGGGCATAGGGAAATATTTTTTGTTATTCAAGATGCCCTCCCTGACACCAGCATGTGATCAATTAAAGAGGATTTTTCATTGATTACAGGAATAACAACAATACTTCGGCGGCCGCTGAATTGAGAAGAAGCCGATATCAAATGATGATCAAACGAATCCAATACCAGTCGATTCCTTATGTCCGTACCATCTTCGGGAACTCGTTTCTTGTTTATTCTCTCCTTGTCTCCTTCCCGTTTATCTTCCGCCTTCCTACGAACTAGCGCCAGAAAGAAGCGAGCTGTTTGTCGGACATTCTTGTGTACTTTACGGTTCCATTAAAGTTTTGATAAATGTGCTGGTGGCCGCAATTTTGCCCTCCAGGATCCAGGCACCGACCTTCACATTGGAAATAGATGGAACAGTCTGTGAAAGTCAGCCACGGTCTGTTCGTGTTTCTAGCCAATTTCTAGCCATTACTCCGTCGGAGCTGTTGCTCGGTGGGAAGCCCTCCACGTCTGTATGTACTTGTTGCTGCATCGGCGAGGCTTCCATCCGGTTAAAGAAGACTGTCTGACAAAGAATGCGGCCACGATTGTAGACATAGCTGCACGTGCTTACGTCTGCGCGCTATCGCGCACGCCACGCACACCCTCGTAGGCGTGAACGTACAGACACGTGCAAATAGCAATGGGCTATCGAAATGGTCAGGTCGAGCTTGCATTACATGCCATTTTGGTTCGATTGCTGTTTTTTAATGTCCAGGTGTGCAGCACTGTAGGATGCTGGTCTACTACTGTCTGTTGTCTGCCAGTCTGCTGTCTATAGTCATCTGGCATTGCCGACTATCGGGATATATATATATATATATATATATATACGCCATATTCTCCCCGTTTTATCGTCCCAGACACGAGCTGGTATATGGAGTGTTCTGATAGAATATCTCCGATCCGGCTACTAACTTGATGGTCTGTATCTCAGATTATAATCGAAGTGTTCCGTGCAGTCGTGGTGTAATGAGACAGTGGTTGTGATAAATATGTCTGGATATGATGTTGGTAGGGCACGTTCTCTACCCCTGTTCTCTCTCGCTCGCTCTCCCTCTCTCTCTCTCTCTACCTGTTCTGGAGTCTTAGTCGACCGACAGACTGCAGAAAGTCATCCGTATCACTCCGTCATCACGTGTCAGTGGCTACAACGTTGGCTTGACGTCATCATTGATCGACCATATGTCGCGTGGCTTAATCCTGCTGCTCCGGTCTTCTCGGTGTTGGCGTATCTTGGGCTGCCTCACGTATATCCTGAACGCTATGTCGTGCCCCCCTCTCTTCCTCCGCTGACATTTGACATGGTGTGTGTGTGTGTGTGTGTGTGTGTGTGTGTGTATCAAAAGAGTGTATTAAAATGTCTATGCATACGCCCAGTGTCTAGCGATCAGGTGGTGAAGCTACTGTACTGCTGCGTCATCAGAATGATACTAAATACCTGCTAAGTGATCACGGACGGCCCACCTGTGATATGTTATCCAAATGGAGCTATCCACTTAACATAGTTAAGCCGTTAATTGAAGCCGTATTGCTAATTCGGGGGAGGCCGTCTCTCTCTCTCTCTCTCTCTCTATATATATATATATATATATATATAACACACTCACACACACACAGACAGAGAGAGAGAGAGAGAGAGAGAGAGAGTACTACAAGACCGGCTTTGCTTGATTTAAACAATTTTCCACATGTGCCGAATAAATTAACCTAAATTGGAAATCGCCGCCAACTTCCGCTCAAAGTGCGGATCTCTAGAAACGAATTTAATCTTATCTGTCTGCTGTCTGTAGTTACCTACGCGATCAACCGATGTCACACACACACACACACACACATGAACTTCTAATCTTGACCAAAAGAAGGTTCGTGCTAGTGACATATCCCCGTTGAAGCCTAAACCGTGTTTGGAAAGAACTCTTACGGTATTTATTTGGAATACATCGCATTGTTTTCAGGATGTCGGAGATGGTGGTTATATTTGACGACCAATAGCTTGTTTTGAACTCGGATGGTGTCGTGTTTTACCAAAACGAGTTCCAGATTTGCTTTGACAGTAATCCTGCGGCGGTGGTGTAACCAACTCATCCCCCCCCCCGCCCCCCGGCAAAGGTCGCTCGCTGTCACGGCCGACGGATGTCCGGACTGGTCGATCGTGTCAGACATCCTCTGTCAGATCGTAATCCGCAAATAATGTGGCACGATGCCACTTGACTTGCTACGCCGTGATGACATGCCACATGAACGGCCTTCTGTTCCCTGGGGCGCCGTCGAGGGCTAATTCAATCATCGACCAAGAAAACGAGAAACCAAATTAATTCGTATTTCCGTTCCACAATAACTGGCCATTGGTTGGCCGAGTTTACTCGTTGCTATGGTAACCGCAGTGCCGCCTACACACCGGCGACCACGTGGGTATGGTTACGGTCTTAATGACGTCACGCCAACCGTATCATTTGTATCGTAAAGGATCTTTGATCCGTTGGTCGTGGTTACAAATAGTATTTTAATGCCCTCGTTGGGACGCCAAAAAGAGTCTCGTCTTGAGGGCTTGATTTCGTCGTGGAATGATTAAAAGGGTCAAGTCAAGGGCAGCCTCGATTCAACCATCCGTGACCTAGTTGTTACCTGTCCGGGGTTTTTATATCGATGGAGCAGATCTCTCTACTACTAAAAGGGTCGCCGCTGTTTGTGTGGTTAGTGATGCGGGGCTGACGATCTTTCTGTTATCTGAGAATTAATCTGTTGCTGTCTGCTGCGCACACAATCATGGTGTGTGTGTGTGTGTGTGTGTGTGGACGTGTTCCAGTTATGAATACATTATAGGCTGTCTGATTGCGTTAGTACAGGTTGTTGGTGCGTGTGTGTGTGTGTGTGTGTGTGTGTTTAGAGAGGGGGGGGTTAAGCCTGTTGCCTCACAGCCTGTAGCTACAGAACTCAATGAAGGCCAGAAAACAGGATACTAGACTACAGAATGGGAACTGACAGTGATATCATGCAAGTAGTTACAGCGTATTTCACTACTTTGGATTCTACTTCATGTGTACTTGTGTACATGATTGCGAGGATGATCGCCCGTGTGTGTGTGCGTGCGCGCGCGCGCGTGTGTACACATGCTCATGGCAAGGCTTCGTATATTATACTTATGTACTGACCTTTTTACGATGGTCTACTTACTGGGTGCTATTAACCAATTTAGTATAAATATTTAACTATTAACGTTATTTTCGCTGACGTAGCAACTGATGACAGACGGTGAGACGACTCTCATCCGGGTTCGTTTATGAAAACCGGATCTTGTTGACAAGATAGACGATGTACAGTAATACAAGGAAAATATTGAATACCAATATTTATAGTTGATAATTACGTCATATACACATACATATCCATCTAGGACAGGAAATCTAAACTGTACCTGTAAACCTGTTCAGGATCAGTAAACTAAACAGGACATATTGTGTTGATATGTTCTCTGTCTTATCAAAGGCTGTTCGTCAATTTTTGTAATTATAAAATAGAAGACCACTTTCTCTTCTAGAAAATGCTGTTTTGGTATTCACAAAAATGGGGGGGGGGATGTCCATTTCCCTAATTGCGGGGTTAATTATCCTTTTTACGGGCACATCCGGAAACAAAAACAGATGTTTCAGAATGTTGAACAAAGGGTATAGCGTACTTGGATCTCGACTTGGATCTCCAACCATCCACAGTCACCTGTAGTAAGAACAGGTGTTTTGTGATATCGCTAATGTTAGAGTAGTTCTTCTCATCCACTGTTCCCTCAGACGAGCTCACTCCCTCCCCCCCCTCCCTCCCCGGAGAAATTCGCGTATTATGAATGATTAGAGAGGATAGAGTTATCCTGTACTGGATCGATTTCTTAATAAACCGAATCTAAACTAGAGATAAACATTTGACCACTTATCAGTCTGTACCATCTGTCTGATGTCTGTCTATGACATCTGTCAGATGTCAATGTAAGACGTATAACAGCTGGCTAAAGATCTGTTTACATAATGCGACGCGTTTTGGAGCTCGGCATAATAGACTTACAAGTATGTGCATGAACGTCACACGCTCACAGCACGCGCGCATCTTTGTGCTCACACACACACACACACACAGACACGCGCGCGCGCGCACACAGACTTATAGCCGGCAGATGTTATATAGTGATTTACACGTTTCTCTGAGCGATATAACAAGTATACCGAGTACAGATTAGCCAAGTCTAGCCATAAGTAAAGGCCAATAATACTACTTATGAATATGAATGTATATTTATAATCAGTATATATAGCAGCAGCTGTCATTTAGCATAATTCATAATTGTTTTTTGTTATACTTCTAATAGAAATAATTGGCTCGATTTAATTAACCAGTGGCAGCGTTAACGCGATGTTTAATCTCGCCGGCTCGTAGATAACGGATAGATAGAACTTGGAGGGCTTATGTAGATAAGGGGAGTGCTATCAATCAGCTATTTTGTCATTTGTTATCTATTATCCAAATCACGTGAAGATTTCCATGTCCATATTATCGCTATCCTGTTTGTTTCCGGTCGTACTACGACTGACCCTTGTCACCCACAACAGCTACTCGTCAGTGGCGAACCGTTGTGTCGCACAAATACACGCACGCACGCACGCACACACACACACTCACACAGATATATATATATATATATATTTCTCTTGTCATCCTATTACAAATCCTGGATTCACTCAATCATTATTATAATTTTCAATAGATTCATCAGTCTGTGTACTTGCTTGTTGACGACGTCAGTGATAACTTTATAACATCTCATTGGGCGCCCATCCTCACACCTACACGACCCTTGTAACTTACACACACACACACACACACACACACACACACACACATACCTTGTAACTTAACAAGATACATACACACACACACACATACCTTGTAACTTAACAAGATACACACACACACACACACACACACACACACATACCTTGTAACTTAACAAGATACACACACATACACATGGTCGTATGGGCATCTTCAATCAGTGATCCAATCAGTAACACAGATGTTGTACTTGTTACCTTGGTCGTGATCAGGTTATTGAACGAAACCTGGTCGTAATTAATTATATAAACACGACATTCACGTTAAGACTACACGTGTTTTGTACACATTTACGCGCCCACGCACGCACGGTACGGTGTAAGTCAGCACAGACGGGTGGTGTGTGATGGATATTGATAGGCATGCGCGTACACGCGTACGCCCGTCTACAGTTATCGGTCTCGTCTGGTTACTGAGACAGACCGTGTTCTATAATTAGTTAAGACGAACAATCAGAAAGTTCATCAGATGATTAAGTTTAGGATATTAAAAAAAATTGTGATCACGTTGTATAAGACGCTGATTGATATATACATCGACTAGCTAACCTCTTGTTGGTACGTTTAGTGGGTTTTTTTCCGAACACCCCCTTGATCCCCCCCCCTCTCGCTCTCTCTCTAGAGTGCCTCCGTGGTCTAAGTGGTAGCGCGTTGGACCGCAAATAACTACCACCCGAGTTCGAATCTCGGCGTGGGCATATCTGAAGGGTGTTTCATCTTTGACTTCGCTTTATCATTTGGAGAGAAAAGGTGGCCGTTTAACATCATCTCTCTCTCTCTCTCTCTCTCTCTCTCTAACCGCGAAGGATGTTTCTCGGAATACTCGCAATTCTTTGTTATATTAAACCATTTATAATCCACACTTTGTATTATATGTACCCTTTTTATCTGTTAAAAATGAACCCAATTCAAAAATAGCGAACCGTTCCATATTTATTTTTCATCCCCCCACGCCAACCTCCACCCCCCACCCGGATTAGTTTTTATTTAACCAGTAATGTAGACAAACAGAAGTCTTGATTTATATCATCATTACAACATTGAGATATTGTTGATAACGATAAGACCCATCGCTCGACCCTTGCCCCAATGTAAACACGTATAATGGAGTCGGCGTGTCATAACACGGGGCCGAGTTTAGGCGAAATGACATATTATGGCCGTCCTCTAATTGCCCTCCGAACTGGTAGAGGTCGGATCCAAGGTCGTCGGCGCGTAAAAATAACAAGACTCCGGATAAGCGCGGATCCATTTCTCAATATTAATACTCCATAGTTGCTATGATAGCAACACGATTATTGTACATGTTTACGAGAGATAATAATCATGTTTTGTTTACTCGTCCATTGATGGGTGTCTATGATGGGTGTCCTGTCGGGTCAGGTTTATTCATCTAGATGACAACTAGTGAAATAACGCGGACTAGTTTTGTGTCATGACAGCTTCTGACATTTAATATCGTTTACTCCGACTGTTCGAACGACAATCTCGACGACGGTGACAATGCCGGCCTCGAACATACAGGTAGAGATGCGCACGCACGGGCGCACGCGAGCGCGCGCACATTGTGCTCTCACCCGACCTATGACCCCGTAGCCATATTCACACCGCAGTAAGCAATATTGTAACTGTTGACAATTTTAACCTTTTTGGGGACAGAGAGAGAGAGAGAGAGGGGGGGGGGGTCTTGAGTTAATGTGGCTCTTTCTTGTTCTGTGACCGAGTTAGGAGCAAGTTGTACATTTTACTAAACTCAATAGTACTTAGAACTATCAAGGTTCTGATGTGTTTTGTTATAATATGCTGAGACTGTAGTTGTACAATAATGGACTGTTGTACTATAATGAGGTACTTCGCCATGACCCCGTGGAAGTTTCGCTGTGCGGTGCTGTGCTATACGCTGTATGGTACTTCATACTTGAGAGTATGGCGCATCGCTATTTTTCTTTTGAACAGCGTTCAGGACTCTGTTCAAAATATTTTTTTTAAACACGGCTATCGGCCATACTCTCCAGTGTTCTGCTGAGCCCATGTTTTACTACAACACACACACACACACACACAGAGAGAGAGAACAGAGACCGAACACATACGACACTTACAGTGTATGTACAGAGGTAACACCGAATACGGTGTTCTACCGAGATCCCGAAAACTGAGGACAAGGATACAAATAGATCACTTGTTAGTGACTAAATAAATATCCGTGATGGGTCTAATTAAACCGAGGCGAGATTGTCCCGACAAAGCTAATACCTAAACCAGTAAACAGATGAGGCGAATATTTTGAAGTAAATATTGTCCTTTTCTCATCATGCATGTCGTCGTACATGTCTGACATTTACCTGTATACCGCTTTAGTAGCTGTGTTTAAATAACGGCCGCTAGCACGCTTTTTTCAACAGATAGGTGATGTCTGATGAATTGTCTATTTTTACACGCATTCTTCTTGAACAAGGTAATATTGCGAAAGTTGTAATTTTTTCCCTTTTGTTTGTTCGCTTTTGTTTTAAGGAAGGTAGATAAAGACGTAATGCAATCCGGCAAAACGTCGACATTGTTTTGTTTTAAAATTTAAATAGTTTATGTTCGTTTAATTTCTACGTATCTTTGTTAAAGATGCAAAGGTCTGTGCCATTCTCTTTTAGTAGCCATAGTTTGAATAGATCAGATAAGGTGGTTGTCGGTACCGATATGAAAGAATACGCCCAGAAAGGAATAGACTAAATAGCTTATTATCAGTACCATAGGGCACACGTAAATGGCACCTATATACAGATATATTCACTGACTGACGGCGTATCACATCAGAAGATGGTCTGATCTGAGCGTGATAAAAAACAAATTTGACAATACACTTTATCATCCAGTCAGCCAGTCTACGGCTTAAAAAAGATCACTTTTAATACAGCGTCTTCCTAGCTCTTATAGAAACCGCAACCTAGAGATGTCAGAATATGTCAAAAACTAAAACTCCCTCCATCTCTCTCTCTCTCTCTCTCTCTTTGTGTGTGTGTGTGTGTGTGTGTGCGCGCGAGAGAGAGAGAGCAGGGCAATCTTAATGTACAAAACAACTCTCTCTCAGAGGCGTAAACACGCTACTACTACGATCGACGACTGCAAGTTGTACTCAAGTACAGCTCTGGCTTTATTCGCCAACACGCATCTGTCTGGCTCTCCTTTCCTCCAAAATGTTATTATCAATTCTACCTGTAATATTTTTCGGTTTATATTTGATAATTCTCTCGCTGCGAAAAGAAAGAAGAAGAAAAACCCAACAACTCCCAACCAACCCACCTTCAGACAAACGCTCAGCCGACGCTAACCACACCTGAGGGCACCTTATCACGATGGTTAATGACTCGTATTTAGTTGGTGGCAGGCAGCAGGAGAACTAAACTCAATTAACCGTCGCCATAAACGATTTCATTTCTCTTGGCGTGTTTTAGAGGAGGTGAGCGCTTTGTTCGCCGGCTTCTGGTAGGCATTTAGTAATGTAACAGCCGAGTACCAATATTAACTGTTTGTTAATGATTGTTAATGATGTAAAAAAATATCGGCTTTGTGTAGAAATGGCCATAGACGCCTCACCCCCCCCCCCCGTGCGCTCCGTACTGACGCCTTTCAAGAAGTCGGCCGCTTAAAAAGAGACTTAATAACAATCGAAACTGTTGGCGATGAGATGTTTTCCGGAAAGATAAATATGTGGGATGTTTGGGGATTTAAAAAATTTATTTTTTATCAGTTACCTGTGTTTAGCGACTCCGCGTGGCCAGCCCTCGGTTTATGAAGTTTAGCGGAGTTTTCTTCCAACTAAAATAAACGATTAATTTTCTCACTTGAGCTGGTTTTTTCTGTTTGTTTTGTTCGTTGTTTGTTGAGCCGTTTTATTGGCTGCGACACCGCTTAAGGCACTAGTTTAATGACATCCCTATAAATGTCAGTCTGCAGGTAGACGTAATTAAGGTAATTAGAGATGACGACAGGTCTATTTTAGGTACGCCGTGGGAGATGGGAGAACGTTAGTGGTACCTGACGAACACCGATTTATGCATACTAACTAACAGGCAAGCGAATATCGTGCATGCGCACAGGCGTACGCTCGCAAATACTTGCCTACACATTACTAAAAGCGCGTGCACCATAACAAATTTTACCTCGGTATTTAAAAGAAACCTCGTTGTTAACATATTTTTGCCAAACTGTACTACACTACTTGACATTAAGTAGTCAGTCACAGTTATAGAACGCACAATATTTGCGTGCGCTTACACAGACACGCAAGTACACACGTACATGCACGCAATTGCAGTATAAAATTCCAGCCGTAATGCACTTACTGTACCAAGTAACTGATAGCCAATGATAACGACTGACAGTTCGGGTTCTTCAAAGGAAATTAAAACAAACATGGCGTCTCTTCCCTGATCTGTTGCCATTGATAAACCGAGGCGAAAGATTTAACGAGAAAATATTGTCGTTTATTCCACGTTTTGTGGGGGAACATCATTTACAAACACGGAGTGGTTAATTTCCTTTCTCCGTACTAAATGACGACTAGCATTGTGGCGTGTTGTTTGTGTTTGTCCTGTCAACAAACGTCGGTCGAGCTATTTGACGACATGTTTTACTGTTCTGTCGGTGTTTAGATCGTCCCATAAATCAGTGGCAGGGCTCGCAATTAGAACGTAGAGAATATGATATTTAATGGCTAGATAATGGTGTTGGGTAGCTTGCTAAATGTAGATCACAAGCCGCATATGCGGCGCCCGGTTAAGGAAGCCGATTCGGCAGTTGCGCGAGAAAAGGCCTCGTTAGAGGTAAGATTGTGGAACATCCCGCTTCGGAAAGATTTTCTGATGCGCGCTGGGGCTGTCTTGTTGGAGAAGTTAACACTGGATCTTCTGCTAAAGATGAACGCAGTGAATGGAACGATTCATAATTGAGTTGCTGTACATGGCGAATATATTCAGAGTGTAGGAATAACCTAATTGGCGGGAGGCGTGTTTGGAATCCGGTCAGCACATAAGGGATAGTTTCATCCATAGTTAAAGCGATTATTTGAATATTACCGTCCTACTCCAGAATATACAATTCTTTATTACAACTGTAAAGATACTGTGGACGAGACTTATTCTAGCCATTTTATATTGTAAGTTTATCAAAATTCTAAATTTATTAAACCCTAAAGATGTTACAATCGGTGGATATATATATATATATATATATATATATATATATATATCAGCAATTGGGTACCGTATAAGGCATCCTTTATATGAATATTTGGTTCTATTCGTTTTCACTCGGGAAGTTCGGTTGCTCAGAGCTGCAACACGACCTCATCAACATTTGCTTGTTTCGGTATAACATTGCTCGGTTGTAATATCACACATCACTTTCCATTTGTCAACGCTGAGTATACGTGCATACTCTAATGTAAAACCAAGTAGATCCATTTAAATATAAACTTAGCACGACGTTTCTTGCCACAAAACACATAATTTATGTATAATCTGTGAGCGATTAATACAACCTATAAAATTGAGTATGTGTTAACTGAATCATCCTGAAAAGGTATTGCCCGCAAAAGAATAGCTTTAAGTCTTCTGGGTGCGATCTGACACGACCACCATCCGTGCCAATCTAGAAACTTGTCCTCGACAAATGGCCACAGAGGAGAGCGGATTGTGTCGAGGATGAAAAGTTCATCCGACCAGATCCCGACGTTAGAATGTTATCCCAGTGAGTCATTGTATGCAGATGATGATTGATGTTATAACACGTCAGACGATGACCAACAGACACGACATATTGGTCACTCACTGACCGTCTCATATCGGCCGGAGATGTATGCGTTCGATGTGCGGATTATAGGCCATATAAGGCAATTGATTGTTTTTACACGCGCATGGCCACGCAAGCACGCTTGTCCGATTCTGGCTGATGGCCGGTTGATAAAATGACCGATCAAAATTAATGGGTGATGAGTTGATTGATTAACCAATTGACTGACTGACTGACTGACTGACTGACTGACTGACTGACTGACTGACTGATTAGCCAATATAGATTATGACTGTCTGTTTACTCAGCCGATCCAGTATTGTGAAAGAAATGGACTATTTTGTTGTTCTGGTTTAATTTTTTTTATACTATTATATCCTAACCGCGTGTAATCGTACACTTGTTGTCTGTGATGACAAGGCCGAAGTGTGTTTGTTCTACTTTATGTTTCCGACAGTGTTCGGCGACCACTGTTTACTCACAAACTATCATCTACATTAAAATTAATTCGAAACCCATTATCTGATATCGGGCGATGTTTTTTTTTTAGTTGTTCGACGGATCCAGACTAGTATTTGGTTTGGAACTTAGACATGGCCTCTTCAAAAGGAACGCCAACCTTTTGTATGTAAATTACTGACACGATGTTTAATTAGCTCCCCCCCTTTCTCTCACTCTCTCTCTCTCATATAGGCTATATATATATATATATATATATATATAATATATATACATATATATCAACTCATTATTACGTTAGATACACTTATCCCTCACTACATCATAAACGACTAGTATTTGCTAACATTTTAAAAGTGACTCGTGTTTATCGTTTAGCTGAATATAATCAGAAAGCATACAAAATGCTTTACACTCACAAGTTGGACATCTACTCTCAGTTTAGAGGTCATTCACAAACGAGGCTGCAATAAGTGGGCCTTGAAGGGTCTCCTCGCTCGCGGCCTCAACTAAGGTCACACCTAAATCGGTTCTTTTACTATTTTCATACTACTCCGAACTATACAATTCCCCCAGAAAACTGCAGATACCACTAATATTTAATATTTTCAGTATCAGAAATGTGGTTTTGTTAATTAGGTGGATATTTTAATTGTGCGTTCGCAGAAATTCATGTTCCGAGCATCATTCGGGTGCCATAAAAGGCATCCTCATGAATATTCGGGTCTATTCGTTTTCACTTGGCAAGTTCGGTCGCACCGAGTTGAGTGTGTATGTGTGTGGGGGTGGGGTATGTATTAGTAGAGTTCTGCCCGATGATGTGTATAATATCACCAATCTCTGCCCGACAACGCTGAGCATGCGTGCATTTTCTACTATACAGTTAATGAGCCACGTGGTGGTCGACCTTAAAAATCGTGTAAACAAATTGTTATGACGTTCCTATCCAGAAAAAAACACACGTAATTTATATACAGCTTGTAATAGATAACTGATAGAGTGATTAAAAATGCCGATAAACATAATTGTTGTTAGAATCATCTGCAAAAGGTAATGGCTAACAGATAATTGCTCCAAGTGTTGCCATGGAATGTTAGTCTAAAAATTGTGTACCCGAAACACACCATTGGAGTACGGACAACTTGGTCAATGTGAGTGAGTGAGTGAGTGAGTGTTCTTTGTTTATCTTCTTCGGGAGCTAGTCACATCTGGGACACGATATCGAGGAATGACTCCCCAGGCAAATGTTTCATAAAGACAGGTATGGATTGGATTCGAACCCTATTCTGGAGATTTCTGGCCACCGTGCTCTAGCCGCTAGACTATTGATACGCCCGGTTTGGGAGGGAGTTGGAGGCGACCATGGTGTTGCACGGGTGACCCATAAAATATGGCAGTATGGCCACAGTAGGTTATGTGGCTCCCGTAGAATGAAGGAATCTAGAGGATATTATGTGCTATCTGAGCAGAGATCGTTTAATGTGAAGAGACCACGTCCCAGTTGAGACACTCCGCTCCATATTAAGTGTAACAAACAGGTCGATTGGACATTTTAATTCGTTGTCCTGACTTCGTTCTTCTCCTAGCCAAGCTACGCAATAGGTTATATATTTGGCCATGAATAGCAAACCAGTAGTGATGCTTATACTGTGTTCTGCAAAGTTTGTACGTCGTAAGTAAAGTGATATATATATATATATATATATATATATATGAGAGAGAGAGAGAGCGAGTTGACCCATTTTACAAATAACAATATCATGAGCTGAGCACGTGGGCCCCCCGTCAAGTGGTACAATACCATCTCCTCGTACTGTGTCAGTAGAACCATTAAAGGCACTTTAAAAACACCTCAAAATGGCTGTTTGTATTACACGAGCCAGCGACAGTATACAAGTAACGGCGTACGACAAGTAGAGTCACTAAATACAATCCACCGGGTCGTGTCGGGGCCTGGCCTCTAATAAGTAAAACTCGCCATACAGCCGAACTCCGTGTCCCATAAAATACTAGTACTCCGTATGAGTTGGCACAAAATGAAATGAACAATTTACAAAGCGAGCCGACTATTTGATATGTGGTCCGGAAGGGGGGCGGGTCCGGAGTGGGGCCTGCATTTTGCTTACGAATATAACACGCAGGCAGGTTGAGAAAAATGTAACGACGTGTGTTCCTATCAAGGTGCTACATGCTGCACATTGTGCGCTGATAAATGTTATGAGGACACCTTTTTTTTTATTTTTCGAATTGTTGCGTTTCACGAACTATCCGTCAATTTTAACGTAGAAATGTCGTCTTTTGGTCACGGGGCCTCCTCATTTGTCACCCTACTGTTACTCTACTCGGTGTTGAGGTATTGTCGTTGCTGTTCCATTATGCGATTTACGCCGTTGACGATGTTATTGTTGATTCTAGCCAGACGTTGATAAATGTTTGACCACGTTTTGTTGTTATTGTCGTTGCAGTTATTGCCTTGGCTAGCAGTAAGGATGTAGAATTGGAGTTCCATCCCCCGGGCCCGCACAAAGCCGGTGATACGATCAAAGTCCTGTGTAGGGCGAAGGCTGGTGAAATACTGGACATGGTGATGGTCAGTATCTATGTCAGATTGATGGAGCCTTAATGTACATCGATGACGTGTTTACGTTATTGACCAATACGTCGATAAACGTACACACACGTACACACACACACACACACACACAAGTATGTGGCTCTGTTACATCCAAACCATTCGTTTATATTTGCTGTCTTTAGATCGTGAAGATGATTGACAACAAAGAGTACGAGATATCGACCAATGACTTCATGGTAGAACATTTTATGAACACGGGTAGATACGCCATGCAGTGGTCAGTCAACGATCAGTTCAAGGAAGCTGGCTTCTCAATCAGGAGTAAGTATTATAAAGTTAGATATTAATAATTAAAACTATATCTTGTTCGTTTTGTAATGATTAAACACACACACACACACACACACACACACCAGCTGCTATTACTAATATTAGCCACATCTTCATTTGCCGTTTATATGCGTCCGGATTACTTCTACCATACGATCGGTTAGTCATCCAAATGCGATCCGGAATATCAAACAGATGTCTTGTTTATAACAATAACTGAACATATTCCGATTTACAGGCGCCCCCCCCTCCCCTTGTAATCCGGTAAGTGCAATCGTGTCTGAATATCGATAATAAGCCAATTATAGACTTTAGAGTGTTGAGTAATGCACGATATTATTTCCCGAAGTTTTGGTTTATCTACATCAACCCGTAAGAAGCATTTCATATGGCGGCGGTATGGTCTGTGTCAAGTTGAGTTTGTCAAGTTTGAAGGGGGGGGGGTCCGTCCGTGGTTTGTTTGTTTGTTAGTGTCGTCTATAATCTTAGACGGAGAACAGTCCCGCGCGGATTGGAGAAAATCCTTCCCGAGAGAAAGAGACGCGATTTATAAACAAAGCCGTCCAGTCTCCCGCCGCCGTTTAACCCATAATGATGGAGCAAAAATTGGCAAAATCGAATCATTTATCATTATAGTTCACTCGGATTAAATCTAAATTCGCCATTAATGTTAATCGGAGTGGCCGTTCTTCTTGGAGATGTCTGCGTCTGTGCCCTGGCAGCGCAGTAGTTAGAGCAGTGTGATGGAAACCTCCGGATTCCGAGTTTGAATCGTACTCATACCTGTGTCTGTGGGATGTAGATCTAGCCCGTAGCCATATGCTCCATGTGTGGCTAGCGCGGAGGCTAACGACAATAAAATTTCAAAGAAAAAACAAAACAACACCACTCACTCACTATGGGAGATAAATGAGAGACTCAGTAATATTCGACTAGTTCATCAACGTGGTAACGATACATATTTAGTTAAGAGTTTCTCTTAAAATGTCCAGATACCCTAAACTTTACTAAATTTTCGGCCGGTTTCAACACCCCGAACAACACACCGAGCTGTACACGCGGCTGTACTCGATTCTGGAGTGAAATAACCACTCGGGAGCTGGAGAATAAACAACATTGTTGACAAGCATCACCATAAATTTCAATTGTTGGCGAATCTGTGATGCTGCGCGAAGTCGTCCCGACAGCGGGCCGATGTGTTTGTGTGTTTGTGTTGTGTGGTGTGATGCGAAATCAGACGTCGGTTAACCTGTGGTCAGCGGCTGGCAGCTGGCAGTTGCCATCGAGTTGGAAGCGGATGAACTGACCGCCGTCTGTAAGTCATACACACACACACACACACACACACACACACTAACGGACAGATGTCTCGTTATCTGGCTCTGTAAACACATCACTAGATGACTCTCTCTCTCTCCTACTGATAACTGATGGTAGATGGCTGACAGTTGGTCGAAATTTACGACATCTAAACGATTAAAAGGCCCATTGGGCCTATTATTACTGAACATAGGAAAGTTTTGGTTTTGGTACAGCAGCTGGCTGACCTCTCTCTCTCTCTCTCTCTCTCTCTGGCCATACAAGATGGATGAGGTGTTGTATTTGGTGGTCGTGATAGCGGATACGGTTCAATAAACCGTATCTAACCGCAATTCAGTAGTATTTAGGCTTCAAACCTGGATCATCTTGCTTAAACGAGGATAATCTCGCGGCAAAAACATCCGCGTTTATTATGCTGGATTACGCGATGCTGACTACCCGTGTGTCCTACCAGTTTAGTGAGTGAGAGTAACCGAACGAGCGTGAATCGTGTCTAACAAACAGATCTACAGACTTGAAATACTCGACTGTCGTTTCCTTTCGGCCAGTTCTAAACCGCCAACTCGCAGGAGATGTATTAACGTTTTGAAGATCAGTCGACAGCACCTATATCAGACAAACATCGACGTGGCGAATACAGGAAGAATTCAGTCAATTCTATCATTGAAGCTTTTGTTGTCAAGTTGGTATTTTGAAGCGGCGCTTGAAGCTTTACATCAGTGGCCTGTTCTTGTTATTGCAATCCGGCCATTCTATAAAGGTCTTGTAGCAATGTTGTCACGTGATGTGCCACCATTTGGCCACCGGAACCATTCCCCGGCCATAATGACGTCAGCTTATGAATCATTTACCAGCATCGTCGTATGTTGGAAGCGACGCGACTCGTCCAAGACAAACACACAACGACGAGGTATCGTGTCATATTGCGTCCAAGAAAAACACGGCTCAGATATGACGGCGTTAACCCGGCACAGAATCTGGATGGCATGTTATCGGCGCCAGACCGCTAGGTGACGCCCGTGTACGGTCCAGCTAATCTGGGGCCGATAGATGTGTGGTTCGTTTGTTTGACTGATGCCGGCTTTAACAGCTCGTTCTGTTTTGATAGAAAACATCCACCGAAACTGGCGTCGCGGTTCATGTGTGGAAGTATATCCCTTTAACATGGTATAACTGTAACGATAGCTGGAATAATAGCACAGCTAGCTGTTTTGTTTGCGATATTCGCATCACATTTCGGTTTCTACGCCGAATATTCAAATCTTGTTTACGTTATTACCACCACCAAGTGTACGGGTAAACTCGCTGATACGGGCACGATGAACTAAATACCGTAAACAATTATTAGATATGATCAGTTAATAAAAGAGTGGCCCATTAAAAAGTGGTGTTCCGGGACAGGCCACGGACACAACTTGTTTCCCAATTTTCATTTGACTCTGTATTGATAGGAACAACATACCCGTGGACGTTGGTAATGGTTATGTGATAACGTTCTTCGGGATTGTAAGCTGCTGCTGTAAGCTTTTGTCTTCGTGTTTTCTTGGGAATAAGATGAGAACACATACATAGACAGACAGATAGATAGATAGATAGAGATAGAGAGAGGGAGAGAGAGAGAGAAAAAATGGATTTATCGCCAAGTGATGACTCACTACATTCTCAATAGGCCCCAAGTCTTCATCTAATCCATTTGCAGTATTTTGCTTATCTACCATTCTAACGTTGACCTTGTTGTGACCGTATTAAGTACCATTTATCCTTTCCCAGATCTCGTGCTAAGGATTTCCAGGCAGAAAAATCGACGTCTTTTCCAATCATTTCGCTTATATCGTTAAATCTTGTTACCAGTTTTGTACCAGGAGCGACATAGTTTGTATAATTGTGCCATTTTCGGCCAAGAGTTGAACTTGCAGTTGACACCAATCTAACTCCCATCACTAAAAGGCACCAGCGTAAACAATTTATTTCCCTAGCCAGTAGCCCCTCAGCTTTGCGTCCCAAGTGAGAGCAGCGCGGAGACTGGTCAAAGCAAACTCACTCACTCACTCACTCACTCACTCACTCACTCACTCACTCACTCACTCACTCACTCACTCACTCACTCACTCACCCCGATATAATCTGCTCGCTCAATAGCCTGCAGTTGGAATGTCCACTTCAGTCTAATTCATCATTGCTTGAGGCTAACTGTAAGATCGTTTAAACCGCACGATCTTTCGCTGAGGTAATGTTTGGCGAGGAAGCTCAACGATGACCAGTTGGCAGACTGAGTAAATTATCGTATACATCTCCGATAATTCCCTCGGCTAAAGTTGGTCAAGATGAACGCCTACAGTTTTAACGAATAGATAATGTTATAAAGCCCACCCCTTGACACCGATCCACTGCGATGATGCACCCGGTCCTTCCGGGTGGTGTCAAGAGGATGATAATTCATCCGGTCTGCAACAAGGAGTGTCCGAAGATGATCTCTCGTATATGTGACACCATTTCGGCGGTAGTCGGTTCAATTAGCCCGGTAGCGTTGAGGCAACATCCTGGTAGAGGCAGTAAATAATTAAAATATACTAGTTAATTGAGTAGAATTTACTGGATTAAAATAATCTCGTCTAATATGTGATGAGTATCATTCATTTATCTTAATATGTGTTTAATTTAAGAATCTTATGCCGTAAATACCCCATCGATTTGCGTTGCAACAGTTTCTCCTTTCAGAGCCCTTACGCCATTAAACGAATTTCCTAATTTTGGTTTTAGCAGTTGTAGGAGAGATTATTCGACGAGTAATTTCCTCAAAATAGATAAGAATTCATTTGACAAATTATCATGTGCCTTCGGTAGATTAACTTCCTATTTTTTTTAGTTAATTTTAATTGCGGATTGTAATTAATAAACTCGAACGCTGCATAAATACATTTCTCTGTTAATGCCAGTTCTGTTCACTCTTTTATACGGCAGTAGGTCATTATTTGCTAGCGATGTGTTGTCGATTCTAAAAAGTGTTAGAAATATAAGTTTTTCGCTGTAAATGGTTGTCGATCTGTTATGAGCTTTGTCGCTGTTGTTAACATTAACGCGCGCCTGTGTGTGTGTGTGTGTGTGAGTACTTGTGTGCCTGTGCTTGCATGCTTGCATGCCCGCTCTTGTTTGCGCGCGCACACGCGTAGCAGACTTAATTATTTACAGATATATCATTATTTGTACACATGAACGTTTATGACCATAGCAATGATATAAGGATAAATCATCTTAACAAACACAGACAGTTGATGGCTAGCTAGGGTTTCTGTTATGTTACTTCGTATTATTACCTTATTTTACTTTAGCAACGATGTGTACAACGATCAAGCAATAAATACGAATAGGGCGCCTCCATGGCCTAACTGTAGCGCGGTTGGCCACAGACCTATACCAGCTGGGTTCAAACCCTGACCGGGTTATGTCAGAAGGGTGTTTCATCTTTAACTTCGCCTCATTACCTTTGGGGGGTCGCTCGACCGATTTAGCCTGCCTTGTACACAAATGTGGCCGTAAAACAGCAACAGCTACATTTTTGGAAATACGATTAAATGTTAAAAAAAACTTGCTTTAGAAATTGTCGTTTCGAAAGACGGCGGAGAACTACAATTTAATCTGGTTTGTCTCTCCTATTCCGGGGTGCCTCCGTGTTCTAGTTGGTAGCGCGTTGGACCACATATCACTACTACCTGAGTTCGAATCTCGGCGTCGGCATATCTGAAGGGTGTTTCATCTTTCACTTTGCTTCATTACCTTTGGAGGCCCATTTAGCCTACAATGTGCACAAAAGTGGCCGTATCAAATCATCATCATCATCATCATCATCATCGTCTCCCCTATCCGCAGTTCAGAGTTTAGCTAACAACATATCCGGGCCTCAGCCAGTTTTATCAACAACATGACCGGTCTAACCATGCACAACGTAATGTATTACGTTGAGCTAGTGCTATAGGATTGTTTTTCATTTGTATACATCCCGTCTTTCTTCGCACACCATAAATCTGAATTTCTGGTTGAGCCACCGACTTCGTCTCATCAAAGATATGACCGTTAAAGACAGTAGGTGTCCCCATGAACGTTTTTCTGTTACAGTTCAATGTTGTAAATATTTCCCCTTTGTAATGCGTCTTATTCACGACGCACGCACGCGCAGTGCACGAGCTTGGCGTCTGCTTTTTGTTGTGGGTCAGTTGGCGATGCTTTCAGTTTGGATTAACGTGTATGTGTACGATATTTTCTCTATAAATTCAAAACTTCAGCGAAAACGTAACGCGTAACATGCATGAATAATCAGCAGTTATCGCAAATTAAACTTTTCCAAGTCAATTTTCATTTATTAATGCAATATTCGATACCTTCTCTTGTCAGTTTGTGAGGTAATAATTCACAGCTCAAACAAATCATGTCTGTTCACCCGGCATGTGTTGGCTTTAGAAGATAAATTTAATTACTAATTGGCAAAGTCCGGCGATAAAATCGCTCTATTTAATACAATCTATTGTTATATTTATATCAAATTGGTATTTCGATTAAAGGGCGGTATTCGAATCGAAAAACAGATTCTCTCCGTATGGTGGGGAGCATGCCATGTTTTTATTGTTATAATTTGTATATTTTCGCGTGTCACGTATTGCAACACCAAATCCATGGTTATCTCCCTCTTGTGTCCGTGTGTGTACCCTCGTATATCAGCAATGTTTCTGAGCGAATCTCCCGAACAGACTTCTTATGCCAGTCATTCTGTACTCGCGGCCCACAATCGTAGTTTTCCAGACTGCCGCCAGATATAGCAATAGTTATGAATATTGTTTATTACTTTGCCTAATCATAATGTGTCCACTAAGAGGCAATTTATGTATATTTTCGAAGTCGTTACGGAAATCTAAAGATGTGTTATTTACCTGTTTATTTGTGACACGCTGCTACTTTACGGGATTGTATCAGTAGAGATTGGATAGAAGCCTGATA